>JAZKJV010003598.1:600000-916756 GCA_037367405.1 Ottelia alismoides
GATGTCATGTGATTTTTTTTTGTTTTGTTTGACATCCTATAAAATTCTCTTGGGGATTAACTCGGGATCTCCATTTTCTCTCTCTACTTGTCGATATAGGATATCATCGACATATCGATGCCATATCGGTCAAATCAGCTCAATTTTACAAAATAAATGACCTTTGAAGGATAAATATTAGCTATATCGAAAATATATCGGCCACCTGTTGATATCGACATATTGTTAATAGGGTTTTATCACTTGTGCCCCTCTGAGATATCGCAATATCAGTTATGCTCCTATCTTTTTGGTAATATCAGTTGTGCCCCTCACTTCTTGCTAATCTATCACTTGTACCCCTCGGGTTAGTGATCGTCCATCCACAGTGCAAACGGACATTAACTTTGAGGACATAAGCGGAATTAATTTTTTTAAAAAAGTCCAATGGTCATTTTACATCCTCTTCCTCATCCTCTTCTTCTTCCTCCTCTTCCCCATCCTCTTCCTCCTCCTCCTCCCTCTCCATCCGGAACTCCTCCCCCACCTCCGGCATGCCCTCTTCCTCCGCCCCAGCCTGCCCCCTCCTCCGCCCCAGCCTGCCTCGCCCTCTTCGACTCCGCTGGCGTCCCCCTCTGGTCCTCCGACAACACCGTTCCAGCTAACTCCCTCGAATCCCTCCCCCGGTCTGTACCACCTCCGGCTCAAGCCCACCCCCCCCCCCGGCCCAGGCCCCCGTGCCTCCCCTGCCACCGTCGCCCCTCTCGCGCCCAGGTCGCCCCCCTGCCCCCCTGCCCCCACCGCCCCCCGCGCCCAGGTCGCCCCCGCGCCTCCCCCTGCCCCCGTCGCTCCCCGCGTCTCCTCCTCCCCTTGAAACTGCACCAAGGTTTGAAAAAACCATGGTTAAGTCAACTCATTGACGGTCAATCTGACGGAAGGGCACAAGTGATAACGGCGAAAGAAGTGTGGGGCACAACTGATATTACCAAAAAGATAGAGGTATAACTGATATTGCGATATCTCATAGAGGCACAAGGGAGAAAAACCCTTGTTAATATATCACAATATAGCTTACCCTAATAAAGTGGATCTTCCGTAATAAATAATTTGTTTCACAGCGGATATAGATATCACTTGTCGATAATATACTTTATTTATTACAATAGTAAAGATTACATGTGTGTGAAGATTGTGTATGCGACCTGATCCAAAAGGAAGGTCGTCTCCTATGGTTTGTCAGTGATATTTCTTTGTATTTATCTCTCTAAAAGGTTAATTTACGAGCAAAAATCTGTATGTCACCATTGCCATGAGTTGGATGGATCTCATCTGATGGTTGCTTGTACTTGTGGCTGATACCTACCAAAAGAAGAGACAAGTCCACGTTTATGCGTACGTTGTCATCTTCTGCCTCTCATTGATGATGATGATGATATTAAACACACATTATTGGTCGGCAGTCCCCACGTTAATTAATGCATATCGTTAGCTTGCCGCCCTAACCAAAATATATGTCATTATCAGTATCACCCACTGGTTGCTTCACCTTTTCTACCCTTCTTTATTTTTGTACAAGTCATTAGCAGACTTTTTCAAGGAAAAGGATTTTTTATTACTTCTCAATAGAGTGTTTGGGAACTTTATTTATTTTTAGGGATTACCGTCACGACCTTTGAAACAACCTAATTCCTCTCTCGACTCCGTAAACTTGCTCCGTCTTACCTCACAGATCCTACCGTCAATTTGACAAATCTAAGGTTAACTTGCTTGGGTTAAAAATGAGTTAATCAAACAAAAGGAAATCCAACGGTTGGATTTCTTCTTCTCCCTCATTCCTCCTTCTCCCCCTTCTTCCTCTTACTTTCCTGGACCGATGGATTACCCCCCTCGACACCATACTAGGAAAGTTGGCAGCAATCGTTACCTACAACACGATGATAGGGGCGTACAACGCTTCAGCCTTGTCATGTGGCGGCGGCAGGTCCAGGCATGTGGACGATCGGCGGCGAAGACTGTGTGTTGCAGAGACTATGACATTGGCGACAAACGGTGGAGGCGGCGTTGAGGAAAGTTGCTGTGGTGGAGGCACGGTAAGAGGCCGATGGTGTTGGGACAGACGGTGAGGGGTCGGGAAAGGATTAAGATGGCGTCAGAGGGAGGGAAAGATGTTGTTGGGTTTGGCGGTGGCGATAAGAAGGGGAGGCTGTGGTGACAGGAAGGGGGTGGACGACAGAAAAGGAGGAAGGGGGAGAAGGAGGAGGGGAGGTCGGGCGGAGGGGAGGGGTGAGGGGGATCTCGTGGAGGAGGCCTGGAGGCGTGAGGAAGGATCTTGGTAACGCTAGGTGTGGATCCGTTTGTACTCGACCAGTTGATAACCGGTATTTCCGCGAGGGTCAAAATACATCTCACACAAGGCGGAGACGAAGTCGCTGAGGCGACCGCTCACGAAACCCCAATTAAGCAGCAATTAACCCACAATCAAAATAAAGCAATTAAGTCCCAAAATGTGAATTAAAATTTATTAACTCTACCATAAAGATGCATAGTGCGCAAGTATATAGAGGTCGAATCACAGAGAGCAAAAACAGGTAGCCTACAATTATTTATATACAAGCTAGTCATGTATGCATACAAGTATCTTTTTTGGGGTTTTAATTTTTTTAATTTTTTTATTTTTTAATTTGTATATTTTTTTGTATTTTGATTTTTTTTTAATTTCTGGTTTTATATTTTCTTTTTGTATTTTATATATTTTTTTATATTTTCCTTCTCTTTAATTAGAATATATACATAATATAAACGAAGAGGGCGATAAGATATTTATAAAAATCAGTAAAAATAAGGAGAAATCAGGAAACAAAATATTTTTAGGCTTTTTATAATTTTATGATATTTTAGTGATTTTCTGAATTTTTTCTCAATTATTTTAGTATTTTTAAAGTCAAAAATACAAGCAAACAGTGAAACACATTGCTGGCCGAAATTAAAATGAGGATAAAAAATATCAAATTATGTCAAAAGTTCCTCAAATTAATTTTAAAATAAAGATAATGAAATATAGGAAATTCAGAAACAGACAATGCATTTTTATGATTTTTATGGGATTTTTTATATTTTTATGAAGGTTTTTGGGGTTTTCTAATTTTTAAGAGTTTTGTTTTTTTAGTGATTTTTGGACGGAAAATCAAACACACTAAAATACGCAACAGGTAATTTTTTGGGATTTTTAAAAGGATTTTACTATTTTTTGGTATTTTTTCATGCAAACAGTAGCAAAAATGCACGTTTTTAAATTTTTGTAGCAAAAATGCATGTTTTTAAATTTATATAAATATGAAAATGCAAAATAAAAATAGGGTGTGATAACACACTGCAACAGGAACCTAAGGTATTTTTTTGGTGATTTTGGAGTTTTATAGGTGCATGCAATAAATAGAGAAAGCAAAAAGAATTTTCCAACACTGGCAGGGGTATTTTTGCAAATAAAATAAATTCCAGGGGGGTCTGTGCAAATATACCAAAAACTTTTAAACGTTTTCTTGAAGTTTCAGGACCAAACATAAATTTCAAAACATGCCAGGGGGTCCTTGCAATTTTTCCTATCACGTGGGACTACACGTGACTCACACGCACATGGACCAAAATGCAATTTCAGAAAGTACAGGGGTCTGCGTGCAAATTTCACAAAAATATAACACTTAAAATTTTATTTAATGGACCTTTACGAAATACAAATAAATACAAGGGCGTCCATGAAATTTTTCCAAGGGCACGTGGGACTGTACGTGATCTGACGTGGATAGGACCTTAATGTGATTACAAGACATCTAAGGGCCTTTTTACAAAATATCCACTTTATTTTAAACGTTACACGATATTTAATGGACTAAATAATAAATACAAAAGTTAGGGGTCAAAGGTGTAAATTACCCCTTATTAGGCACGGATGGACGAGGGATCTTCATTCACTTATATACGTGTCGCCCATCTGACGATAAATGACGCTTTGTTGTTGGACGCACGAGATTAGATCTCCTGGCGACATCTGACGGTCACGAGGCTTGGCATCCAACGGCTGCTGCTACACATGGGGCCTTCGTCTTGATCGAACGGTGATGGAGCAAGGTGGACGAACAGGGACGAAGCTCGCGCGCGGCGAGCTTCGATCGGGAATAGCCGACGCCTCCGGCCTTCTTCGTCGCCTCCGATGGTCTCAGTACGTACCTGGAAGGTCCCTGCGTCTCCTGATGGTCTCCGCTTGGCCTCTGGAGGTCCCAGTCATTCATGCAAGCTCGAGGAAGGGGAGGACCTCCAGGAACCTCTTCCTGGAATCAACACGCTCAAGAGGGCTCCTTTTACAACAAGGCATGCACAGGAAGAACAAGCGGCTCGAGGCGAAGCTCCTCGACCTGGGGTTTGAAGTTTTAGCACAAAAAACGAAGGTGGGTGGCGAGGTTCCGGCGAGCGGCGGAGGCGAACCTCGATTCGCGGAACCACGAGGGATCCGGTTGATCCAGGCCTGAGGGATATGGAGAAAGTGATAGGGAACGAGATGGGAGTGATACGAGCGTCGGAGGTTATCTGGAGGGCTCGGGAGTCGTCGCCGGAGCAGAGCTCCGGCGAACTACGACTCGATCGATTCAAGGTTATTAACTAGGCTAGAGACTAAACTAAATGCGGGAAATAAAAGCTGTAATTAAAACCTACCTAATAAAGCAAGAAAAGATGCTCAAATACCTGGTGGGGAACCAGGGAGCGTGGCGTCGCCGAAGCTCCGCCGTGGGTGCAGCTCCCACCTCCTCCAACCAATTCAAGGCGCCAAAGCCCTTCTCCTGTCACGAGGAAACCTCCAGGACCGAATACGAGGAAGGGAGAAGACTAAAACTGGCCAAATTTGAGAAGGAGGAAGGGAGAAGACTAAAAATGACCAAATTTCAGAAGGAGGGAGAGCTGAATTATTTATAGGCATTTCTGGGCACCCTTATTGACCGGCTAAAATCAAAGAATCTAATGTGTTTACGAGCAATCTAAGAGGTTGGCGTGATTGTACAATGATCCAGGAACAATTCTTGTGAAGGAAGCGAATTCGATCGATGGACGAGATGCCCATGAAAAATGCAAGAAAATCGGGGATTCACTAGGTCTGACGGGTCAGACACACGGATGGGACAGTTGACCAGAGGTCAACGAAGGCTGCGCGCCTATTGGTCCACGTCGGCCGCTAGAAGACAAAACAGAGGGTTTTATTCGAAAATAGGTAATTTAAACTAGTAAATGATTTTATTATTTTTCGAGTATAAAATAAAAAATGTTTGTTATTTTATGTAGTATTTTAATATGATTTTTATTTATTTTTTTGGCTTTATTTATTAGTAATTAATTTTTATGAGTGTATTTATAGGTATATTTACCTATGTTTTGTGTATTTTTATTTTTATTTTTATTTTGTATATTTTATTTTATTATTCTATTTTCTTATTTTATATATTTATAACTTTTTTTTGTGAGTTTAAATATATTTTTATTTGATTTTTATGAGTTCATTTGCACATTGAAATAAATAGGTGTATGATTTATATAGGTATAGGTATAGATGTTTTGCATATGTTTTGTCTACTTCTTTTTGTTTTAATATATTTTAATGAGTTTTATTTTTGTTGTGTATTTTTAATAGAATATATATGATATTGACAAAATTCTAAAAAGATGAAAGAATAAAATAATTAAAGAATATAGTTCCCTTTTTTTATTTATACACATAGGTATTTCATCTATGGTTTGGCATAGTTTCATTTTATTCTCTTTTTTTCATTTAGATTTAATTCTAATTTTAATGTACACCTATGTTATAGATAATATTTACAAAATTATAAAAAATATGAATTTGTAAAAATAATAAATAATGAATAAATTGAATATTTTAATCAGTATTATGTACAATATGGGCCCAAAACCTATCTTTTGCACAGTGACTCCAAAAAATATAAAACCACCACCATTAAATAGCTCATGAAAAGTTATATACAATTAGAGGTGATTTTGCTATGTTTTGAGTTTTTATTTGAAAGATATGGGTCTGTAAAGTTTGGTTTCTAGCTTTTTATCCTGGGTATAGAATGTACACTGTATATTATTTTTGCACAAACTCAATTTTGTATTTTTACTTACATTATTATGTACAAAGTTTCTTTATTTGATGCATAAATACTTAGATACAAAATAGGTGTCAAAAATGCATGAATCAAGGATGAATAATGAGGTATTTATTGTATATTTGGCCCTTATCTCCCTCTACTTTATTCCTTGTCGACCAATTCCATTTTGGACTTGGTCTCGGGGTCAGGGTCATAAAATATTTGCAATATTTTATTCTTTTTTCTTTTCTTCTCTTTATTCTATAATTTTGGCATTAAAAACCTTATTTTATATGCAATAAATACAATAAATAATGGGTGTTATTATGGACAAATTGATGCTATTTACATGCATTGGCTATGGTTTTCAAGGCCAAAATGATAGAATAAAGGTGATGAAATGGATATTCATCACCCCCCTATACTTGCCTTTGCTGGTCCCTAGCAAATGCTTATGCAATAAGTACAGAAAAGAATCAAAGAATAAGAAGAAAAGAAAAAGAAAATTGAAAAAGATAGAGTGAATAGGATTACTTTCAGTGTAATATTTGTCCTTACAAAATCAGAATTTGGAGCTTCTGGTAGACCTCGGGTGTGGATGTGTGTAGAACCTAGTCGGGAACCAACTTTAAAACACAACAGCCTTCGAGAGTCACAGAACTCGGTTCAACCCACCTCGATAGCCTGGTCGGAACTGGCCTATGCCATACGCAAACCCTTATGACTATGAAGCTGACTTGTACAATGTAAGTGATAGTGGCTCTCCCCAACTGAAATGACAAAGGAACTAACTTCTCCAGAATGGCAACCCAATGATTCCCCAATCCAGCCCTCTGTCATCGAGGAGCGGGGTATTCTCTTCTAAGTTCAAGTGGCATCTGACTCAAGAGGAGGAGGGGAAGAAGAGAATGGAAGGTAGCCAGTGTAGCTACCTATCTTGGGATGCAAGACCAGTGTAGTCAAGTCATCCAGCTGCAGGCTCACATGGTATAACTTTGATGCTCAAGCTTTCTTATTTTCTATACAACATATATACATGCTCCGGCAGGCACTTTTATTTTTATTTTCAAGCATGTCCACTTTTTTGGAGATTTTTTTTGAAACATACTATTTACAGCAGCATTTACATAAGGACTTTTTCCTCTTGAGCCAGAAGACTATCCCTCTTTTGAAGCTTTGTTGCAACCCACACTCTCCTGTCATTCGACTTCATTGAAACTGGACCAGGTTGGGGTGCACTTCCCTCCCTAGACGAGGATGAATGTTTCCACCCGTGTGCGTCTCAGACTGGCAAATCCAACCCCCTTACCACTCCAACTGAGTTGAGCCAAGTGCAAAGGTGCAAGTGTCCAAGTTAGTCACGGCCGACAAGAGTCATGCGTATGTCTCGAAAAGTTCTAGTTAGTCAGTTGAGGTGACTTGAACCCAACCCTGATTTCTCAAAGAATTAAGCCTGAATAGACCTGAAGTACCTTAAACTTAGTTCCCATAAGGTTCTAGTGCAGTTAGGTGCGGTAAGGTCCAACCAGGCTCCAATTTCAAACTTTATTGGACTGGTTCGATCATCAAGCTCACTCAAAAAGGATACGAATGATATGCACATGCTATGCACAATAAATGATGCAATTTTTCACATAGAATTTAAAAATCAAAGAATCTTTTTACACAAATAATTTTTGCAAATAAAAATATTGGCACACAAAAAGTATGTACAACTATTAACACGGGCGTGCCGCAAGATTTAAGAATTTTAAAGAATTTACAAGTGTTGACATGTTTGTTCTAGGTACATATATACAATTGATAACGACTTTTTATTTAATAGCTTTACAGATATGTCCATATATATATATATATTATTTTTTATCTATATATTTATTATTATATTTTTTATTTGAAAACATTTTCAAAACTATAGTACACAATAATTTTTGCAAGTATTTACAAACATTTGAAACCCATTTTGCAAAGATTTGTCACACTATGTATATACATTTTCCACAATAGTTTTTACAAACATTTTCCAAACCGTTTGCACATAGATTTTCAAATCCTTTATTTCACACAAGAAGAAAATTTTACAAACAAAGCGATTTTACACAGGTTGAAAACATTTCACAGAAAGTTTTCCAAACAGTTCACATCATTTTTCAAATCATTTTGCAAAGATATCTAACCTGATTTGTTAATCAGTATGTACAAAGAAAAAAGTACATTTTATGTACAAACTGGTTTAGGCTCTTATAAGTTTTGTTTGGAATTATTGCTTGTTTTTGCATGAGAATTTTTTGTGTATACTCCTCAGACTTATTTGAGAACTATTTTCAAAAGATTTTGAAGACTATAGTCCAAAATATTTTTACAAACATGTACACTCATTTGGAAATGATTTTGCAACGGTTTTTCGAACAATATAGATAGATTTTTCAAAATAATTTTACAACCATTTTTCCAACCATTTGCAAACCACTTTTTAAACATTTTTATTTCACTCAAAGAAAATAAATTTTGCAAACAAAACTATTTACAAAGGTTGAATACTTTGTACACAATATTTTTCAAACAATTTTCGAAAGAATTTTTTTTCACAAGGAGAACGTTTTTGCACAAAGCGTTTTTCCTGATTTATTAATCAGTAAGGGCAAAAAGAGTCTGTGGAGCTTACAATCATCTTTTATTATCGTAATGGAAATACTTTTAACATTACGTTTAGCTTGAGGTAGTATTTTATTTATAGTATGAGTTATGGCTTATAGTATATACATAGTATATACGACCCCTCTATACTTAGCTTGAGCTATGTCCTCATAGATCGAAGAGAAAAGAGAAGACATAACTTGTACTGAGTATAGACAAGTCTAAAGAATATACAAATAAGAGATGAACGAATGAGAAGTTGACCGTCCCCCCTATACTTAGGATTAAGTAATCCTATGTATAGCAGACTGTACACAAAGCAGGGAGGGTCAAGGGTGGGAATAAACAGATCGTACTCAGATTGTCTCCCCCTATACTTAGGGTAAGACACTCCTAAGTATAGACAAGAAGAGGAGACAATGGAGAGGATCAAAGAATAGGGAAACTTGGGGTGCACACCCCCCTATACTTAGGACGAAGTGCGTCCTAAGTATAGAAGACTGTCAACAAGGGGCGACACCTTTTTTGATAGAAAAAGAAGATAGAAAAGGAAAAGAAGAAAAGAAGAAAAGAAGAAATCAGATGAAAAGTTTTTGAGGTACGGTGTCTGAATCTTCTGATGCTGACGATGTTGTGGGTATTTCATCAAGGTGCAGAAGCTGGATGGAGTCGACAACGGCCAAAACTGTATCAGGCTCGAGGTAAGACTTTGGGAGTTGACCGTTGACGATGAATGGTTGTGCGTCAGGAGACAATTCAGATATGGCAATACTTCTATTGTCACACACTTCACGAACTCGGAATGGCCCTGTCCACTTACTCTTTAATTTGCCCGTAAAGATCCGTAACTTTGCATCAAATAACCACACCTTCTGTCCAACTTCAAAAGTCTTTCGTCTGATGCGCCGGTCATGCCAGCGTTTCACCTTTTCCTTGTACATCAATGTGTTATCGTATGCATAGTCTCGGAACTCCAAGAGTCTGTTCAGATCATCTTTTCTTTTCTGACCACTTTTCTGTGGGTCCAAATTGCACATGTTAATTTCCCATAAAGACTTGTGAATTAATTCGGCAGGCAGATGGCACGGCTTCCCATATACAAGACGATAGGGCGACATGCCCAAGGGAGGCTTGTAGGCAAATCTGTAAGCCCAGAGGACTGAGTCCAAGAGTTAAGACCAGGTCTTTCTGTCCGACCTTACAAGTTTCTGAAGGATCGTCTTTATTTCTCTGTTCGACAATTCGGCCATGCCATTGTTCTGAGGATGATAAGGGGATGCGACACGATGGTTGATGCCGTACTCTTTCATTAATTTCTTGACCTCTTTATTAATGAAATGGCTACCCCCATCTGATATGAGAATCTTCGAAATCCCGAACCACGCAATGATGTTATCTCTCAAGAATCGGCACACTGTCCGACTATCAGCGGCTCGAGCGGGAATAGCTTCAACCCAACGACTTACGTAATATACGGCAAGAAGGATGTGCTCAAAACCCTGACTGTTAAGGAAAGGTCCAATGAAATTAATGCCCCATGCATCAAAAACATCTGCTATCTGAATGATCTTCAGAGGCATCGAATCTTTTGCAGTGAGTGTACCCTTCAATCTCTAACAATCAATGCATTGTTTGACAAATACTGCTGCATCCTTGAATAGTGTGGGCCACCAGAAGCCACACTGAAGTACTTTAGTTGTCGTACAGTCTCCAGAGTGATGTCCACTAGATTCGAGCGAGTGACAATGCTCGAGGACACTATAATGCTCCTCCTGAGGGATGCACCTGCATCAAATGCAGTCTGCTCCTTCCCTAAATAAGAGAGGGTCTTCCCATTGATAGAAACGGATGGTTGACATGAATTTATTCTTCTGATTTTTCGCTCAATCCGATGGTGTTACCCCCGAGGTGAGGTTATTGGCTATATCAGCATACCAAGGGAGGGAATCCACTGCTAAAATTGACTCATCTGGAAAGGTTTCTGTGATAGGTGCATTGTTCAGGTGAGGATCTTGCTGCTCAATTCTGGAGAGATGGTCTGCTACCACATTCTGAACTCCAGGCTTGTCCTTGATTTCCAAATGAAATTCCTGGAGGAGAAGGATCCATCTAGTCAGTCTTGGCTTGGCATCCTTCTTCTGTTGTAGGTACCGGATAGTAGAGTGGTCTGTAAAAATGGTAACTTTCGATGCAAGTAAATAGGATCTGAATTCTCGAGGGAGAAAACCACGTCCAGCAACTCTTTCTCTGTCACAGTGTAATTTCTTTGCGCCTCATATAATGTTTTGCTGGCGTAGTGAATGGCATAGGGCACTCTTTCTTTTCTCTGTCCTAGATCAGCCTCGACTGCAAAGTCTGATGCATCAATCATGATCTCAAAAGGGAGAGACCAATCCGGCGGCTGTAGGACTGGAGCTTGAGTGATAAGCTCCTTCAGTTGATTGAAAGCAAAGATAACTTGGTGATCGACATTGAACTCGGTTTCCTTGCATAAAAGCTATGTTAAAGGTCGGGCGATGCGACTAAAATCCTTGATGAATCTCTGTAAAATCCCACATGCCCCATGAATGACCTTACATTTTTGACTGACTGAGGTGGCTCTAGATTGGCAATAACATCCACCTTTGCAGGGTCGACTTCCATGCCACGTTTGGAAACGACATGACCCAGCACAATTCCTTCGGTGACCATGAAGTGGCTCTTTTCCCATGAAAGCACTAAACTGACTTCACGACATTTCTGAAGCACTATGTCTAGGTGCCCAAGACAAGAATCAAAACTATCACCATAGACTGAGAAGTCATCCATGAACACCTCGAGAAAACTGCCTACCATCTCGGCAAAAACTGCTAGCATGCATCTTTGGAATGTCGCAGGTGCGTTGCATAATCCAAAGGGCATTCTCCTAAAGGCATAGGTGTCGAACGGGCAAGTGAAGGTAGTTTTCTCTTGATCTTCAGGAGCGATTGCCACCTGGTTGTACCCGGAATACCCATCCAAAAAGCAGAAGAACTCCTTACCTTCTAGTCTTTCCAAAACTTGATCAATGAATGGCAAGGGGAAATGGTCCTTCTTAGTTGCTGCATTAAGATGGCGGTAGTCAACACACACCCGCCAGGATGTTGGTACCCGAGTGGATATTTCCTCTCCTTTGTCATTGGTAACCACGGTAAGCCCGGATTTCTTTGGAACTACATGTAGTGGTCTTACCCATTTTGAATCGGAGATGGGATTGATGAAGCCTGCGTCGCACCATTTCGTGATCTCTTTCATAACGACGTCCTTGAGATTTGGATTCAGTCTTCTTTGGAATTCGTGGGACGGCTTGGCATCTTCTTTGAGATAAATGTGATGTGAACACAAAGCTGGATTTATCCCATGGAGATCTGATACGCACCAACCAAGTGCCTTGCGGTTCTTTTCTAGAACCTCGAGAAGTCGAGATTCCTGATCCGGACTCAGCCTGCTGCTGATGATGACTGGATACATGTGTTCTTCAACCGCAAGGAAAGCATACTTCAGGCCTACAGGAAGTGGCTTGAGTTCTGGTTTTGATTTATCCAACTTGTTGGTCACTTCAGACACTATACCGGTGGTGGGATGTACTTCTTTGATGGATCTACCATCCTCAGTATTCTGTTGAGACCCTGATGATGTGCCGAACAGTTCTGTACTAGGCTCATTGTATTTGGGCTGGAGTGAATTCTCGAAATCACATAGTTGCACTAGTATCTGAGAGTCTGTCTTCCAAGAATCATCGGAGCATAGGTCAACTGTGCTTTCCAAGTCCTCCTCGAGAGTGAGGATTTCTCGGGTCCATGAATCATTCAGGGATAGTGTTGAGTCTCTGATCTCTGCAATAAAGTCACAGTCTACTTCTGATACTGCATAGCTCTCATCAGTCGTGGTGTTCGGCTCTCTGATCATGTCTATAGTGATCTGCTTGTTGTTCGAGCTGAAAGTGATCTTGCCGGACCCATAGTCAACCACGACACCTGAGGTACGCAAGAATGGTCGGCCAAGGATGATAGGGGTCTGGAGTAAGGGTGCGGGTGAGTCCATATCAAGGACCACGAAATCAACATAGAATTGCATCTCTCGCACCTTCACCACAACGTCTTCCATCAGACCTTTAGGTCGCTTGGTGGATCGGTCAGCGAACTGAAGGATCATATGTGTTGGCTTGAGTGGACCTAGCCCAAATTCTTGCATTAGGGACGAGGGCAAAAGGTTGATAGAAGATCCACTGTCAAGGAGAGTACGCTCGAAGACCTGATCAAATATCTCTCAACTGATAAGATGCGCTCCTTTGTCTTGTTTCTTCTGAGGGAGATTGCTGATGGCTGCGACAGTGGTCATGGAAAGCACGTGCCTCTCAAACTGATTGTGTTTGTTCTTGCATGCTGGGCGACGCCTGGTGGTACATGCTTCTTTCAAACCTTTCTTCACAACTGGCATATATTCCATGGCCTTCAGTAAGGGAATCTCAACAGTTAAATTATCTATTATTTCCACAACTCCAGGATCAGACAATGCACTTTTTCTTTTTGCAATTTTTTTGGATTTTTCAATTGCATTAGGAAAAGGAATATTTACATAACTGATAGGCAAAGTAGAGTTCTTATTTACATCATAACTATCTCCCACAAATCGGTGTACATCCGGACTACAAAAAGGAGTACAAACTAGATCCTAAGATACTGGTGCTGATGGGCGAGCAAAAAGTAGAGCGTCTGCTCCGTCGGCTGGCGAGGGATCGGCTGTTGTTGGCGGTTCCTCTGAGGCTGGCGCGGCTTTGCTTCGGCTGCAAACATCTTTTTGATTTTACTGATTTTTTTTGTAATTTTTGCTGATGATGCCGGTGTTGCATGACGGCTGGAATGGCTTCTCCTTCTTCTTCCTCCTCACCCGCCCCTGTAGCTGGCACGGCTGATGCAGAAGATGACGATCCATCTGGTTCTTTATTCTCCCCATTCTTGATAGCAGGCGGAGGCAAGGTCCTACCGCTCCTGAGAGTGACAGCATTAGAACAAACAATATTATCATTTTCTGACTCTACAAACGCAGACAGGACATCACATACTACCTGCTCTTTCTTTTTAAAGCTATTGGGGTTGGCCTCGACCTGAGCTGGGATAGTGGTCTTAGTGGCGGTCAGGCCATCAAGCCTCTTGGTCATATCTGCTAGCCCCTTGACGAGTTGGGCCAAGCAATCCATGGTCGGGTTCATAGGAGTTACCTCAATATGTTCATCGTGCAGACCACGTTGTTGCTGCATATGTTGGTGCTGAGGTTGTTGTTGGTGGTGTTGTGGTGGTGCATGAAGCTGAAGTTGCTGGTAAGAGGAAGGGGGATACTATTGGTACTGCTGAGGCAGTGCAGCCGCATACTGGTGAAAAGGTTGTGGATGGCGGTACTGCGGCTGCTGATAATGCTGATTCTGCCTCCATTGATTTGCATATGAGGGAGAATGTGGATACTGTGGCGGCGACTGTGAGGACTGGCCAAATCGACCACCCTGAGGTTGGTGGTATTGCTGGTTGGCTGGTAGCTGACCCTGAGGTTGTCCCATGGGACGGGTCGGCTGTGCTTCATTGCTCCATACCCCATTGACTTCTTGAATCAGGGGTGGTGGTGGGAAGACTGGATCGGATCATGATACAAACTTTAGTTGGTACACAACCATCTGTTGTTGCGGCTTGCCCTGGTCGGGCGCCTGCACGTAGTACACGTGTTGGACTGTCGATGGCTGCTGGCTCGGCTGAGGCTGATGTGGTGGTGGTAGGTCGTCCTTCTTCTCAGCTGGAGCTTATGATGGTGTTGCCGACTGAACAAAGTTGATGGTGCCCACCAGCAGTTCTAGCTGCTTGGTGATTTGATCTAGCTTGTCAAGATTTTGAGTCATTTTCTCGATCACAGCAAGTTTTTCATGGTCCTGTGATCGTTTCTCGATGATATCAACCTTCGAGAGACGGCCCCCGATGATGCTGAGATTGGAGCTCCCATCTCTCTCCGCCTCGCAGGACGTTGCCATGTGCACTTGTTTCTGGAGGATCTGTGGCTGCTTTTGGTATGCTTTTGATGAAGAGAGGACGGCCTCTCCTTCGACCATTTCTTCAAAGATTTGCCACACTACATCTTCATCCTTGTTGAAGTGTGAACCCCCACATGTTGTGTCAACGAGCCTTTGGCTCTCGATGTTCAGGCCCCCAAAGAAGTGATGCACCAAGCTGGTCTTCGGGATCTCGTGATGAGGGCATTTCTCTTACAGATCGGTGAACCTCTCCCATGCTTCATGTATGGATTCGTGGGCTCCTTGGGAGAAGTTGCTGATTCATGCTCGCATCTGGTTGAGCCGACCGAGAGGGTAAAACTTGTGCAGGAAAGCTGACTTCAGTTCCTCCTAAGTTGTCACAATCTTCCCCAGATGGTTGACTCAATAAAGGGCCTTGTCTTGCAAGCTGAAGGGGAATGCCCTCATTTTGACAACGTCCAAAGGGACGTTGGGGTAGTGAGTAGTACAACAGATGCGTGAAAACTGCTGCAGGTGGATGTATGGTTCTTCACTGGTATTTCCATGGAAATTGGAAGAAGAGCGAGGAACTGGAGCTTCAGCTCAAAGTGAACATGCACCAGTGGAATGAAGATCCACTCGGTCATCTGATTGTCTCCAGGATTATAGGTCTCCTTCAGTGTAGGTTTGGGTCTCCCATATTCCGGTTCTTCCTCATCATCTGAAGGATTACCACCTCCTCTTCTGCCTCCTCCTCCCTCTGGTCTGTTCATGACATCGTTAAGCATCTCCTGGAATGCAGTGCTAGGGCCTGCTCTGTCAGCTGTTGTTGGATAGCCTGGATAGATGCCAAGAGTTGTGCATTAACCTGATTCTGATCAGGCATATGTCCTTCTAGTTGGGGTGGCTGCTGACCCTTGCCCTTTCCTTGAGGAGCCATGTCAAGATCTGAGTCTGAAGAAATGAATTCCATAATAGAATCTAGGGCTTGGTCTGTCTTATATTTGCAGAATGAGAGAATCCTAATCAGTCCACTTCACAATATTATTCAGCTGTCATGATGGATCTGGAATCGAGGTCAATCCCAGTGTGTCATGAATGGAAAAAGATATGGATTGTGTTTGACTTCCATTCACAACGGTGAAATTGGGACAAAAGTGATCCCACTTTATTGGGTGGTTGATGAATCCACGTTTCATCATCTTTATTCTATCATTTTGGCCTTAAAAACCCTAGTAAATGCGTGTAAATAGGCTTAATTCATGCATTTTAGCATTCATGTATATGTGTGTAAATATTGTATAAAATACGGTTTTTAATGCCAAAATTATAGAATAAAGAAAAGAAAAGAAAAAGAATAAAATATTGTAAATATTTTATGACCCGAAACCCCGAGACCTAGGCATCTTGATGAATAGGTCGACAAGGAATAAAGTAGGGGGAGATAAGGGCCAAAACACAGATAAAATACCTATACATTTTATTCATTCTTTATTCATTTTGGGGCCTATTTTTGGTTCCACTTTTTATACATCAAATAAAGAAACTTTGTAAATGAAAGTTGTAGATAATTTAGTAAAGAAAAATACAAAATTTATTTCACAGAAAAATAAAGCACAGATAAAAAGTTATGGTCTGAATAAAAATCCAGAATGCCAACTTCCCAGACCCGTATCTCGCAAATAAAAACTCCAAATGCAGCGTACTCACCTTTAATTGTATATAGAAGAAAATAATCTAATTAATGGTGGTGGTTTCGCATTTGGCGGAGCTACGGTTTGAAAGTTGACTTTTGGACCCTCGTTGTATACTTGTACATATTAAAATATTCAATTTATTATTTATTTATTATTTTTTATAATTTTATATTTTTATAATATTGTAAATAATACTTATAATAATTATGTGCATTAAAATCAGAATAAAAACATAAATAAAATACAAATAAAAATACTTGTATATATTATAATACATAGGTATAATACATATAGCTATACCTATACAAATAACACTTTCATTTTATTAAGTGTATAAAATATATCAGAAAATTAAAATAAAAATATATTTGTATAGATAAAAGTATTTTATAATTTTAGAAAATAAAAACCAAAATAAAATAAATTAAAAATACCGAAATAAAAATAAAATACTTAAATATATAGATATAGATACCTATAGGGGTATAAATGCAAACTTGTAAAAATACACTTCCTAAAAATAAATAAAAATCACTATAAAATACTTAATAAAAAAATAAACATTTTTTATTTTATAACTAAAAATTAATAAAATCGTCTACTATTTTAAAATAATTTTTGAAGGCATTTTTGCCAGGATTTTCCTGGTTGGTCCACGTGGACCAACCAGGGACTGTTGACCAAGGTCAACAGTCTGTCCTGGCTTCTGTAGCTCTGTCACCCCTAGGTTTTTGTCCGACTTCATGGATTTTCCTAGGTCGGCTCGAGCCCCCATTGAAGATGCTTCCTTCATGAAAGATGTACCCTGTACATCCAGGATTCGCGCCGACCATTTAGATCCTCGTGGATCTTCTCCATCCGCCCGTGATTCATCCTTGAAAGTCGCCCCTTGGCCATCTTTTCAAAATAGACCCCAACGCCCCATGCGAACTTGGAACCCTTCTTGACTTTTTTCCTCTTCTTCTTGCAAGCTCAGGACCGGACCTCGTGACAGGAGGTCCTCCAGCTCGTAAGGGAGGAGGTTAGGCGGCCAAGGCGGCGTCTCCACCTTCCATCTACGGCTCCGGCCGTGAGGTTGCATCTCGCGGTTCTTCCACCGTTTGAGGTCCATTCCTACCTATTTCTCTTGCATTTTATTGTGTTTTTCTGGCATTTTTCGTTTTTAGTAGCTTGAACCTCCCCTTTTTTCCCCCGTCCAATCCGCCATCGCGTGCCGGAGCTCTCGAGCTCCCGCACCTCCACCACTTCCCGTCACCATCCACACATGTAATATTCGGCCGAGACCCCACTCTCGAGCCCCTGTTTAAGTTGCAGGTGCTGAGCTTCTCGCGCCACCGAAGAACGCCTTGCCCTCGCCAGAGGTGCACGCTACAGCCGCCACGTCCGTGCGCCACCCACCTGTGCGCGCCTGGGCAACAAACAGATCAAGGGGGAGGGGGGCACGCTACAGCCGCCGTCCATCCCGCCCCCCTCCTTTTAATCGTGGCCGTCCACGCCCAGGCGAAGGGCCACCGTTGATCGTCTCTCCATCTGGCCATCCGTGCGTCCACGTGGACAAGTGGGGCATTTTGCGCCCAGTACCCCCACTTGTTTGTGTAATTTCCAGACAACCTTCAAGCCTTCATTTGAATTTTTAAATATGTTGTAACATTTACTAGAACCTCCCTGGCATTTTGTGATATTGCGGATTTACCCTCGCCAGGTCGCGTGCCTAGCACGTGGGACTCGGCGTTTTTGCAGGGGCATCCTTGCATCTTTAGCTATTTGGCGTTAGTTCCTTAACATTAAATCGCAGCTGAAAAGTTTCTGGAGTTATTGCGCACAGGCCCCTTGACTTTTTGGATATTACACGTACACCCTTGCTAGGCTTTGCATTGTTGAGCACTTCTTGTATGTTATGCACGCATATAGAAAACTCCAAAAAATCCCCAAAAATTGCATTACGCTCCTGTTGCATAGTAGATTTACGCCATATTTTTATTTTTCGTAATTATTGCATTTTTATATTTATTAAAAATCAAAAACATCTATTTTCAGCACTGTCTAGCTTATAAAATCCCTAAAAAATATAAAAACCCTTCAGAAAAATCCCAAAAAAATATATTTTGTGTCTTTTAGTTAGTTTTAATTCCCAGCCAAAAATCATTAAAAAATATAAAACCAAACTCCAAAAAATTGCAAAACTCTAAAAACCTTCATAAAAATTTATAAAATCCATAAAAAAATCCAAAAATAGTGTTTTCTTTTTCTGAATTTTCTTTGTTTGATTATCTTTAAGAGAAAATTAAGTTGGAGAATTTTTGCCACTGTTTGCTATTTTATTTCTCCATTTTAGTTTCAGCCTTGTATTTTATTCACTGCTTTCTTTATTTTGATAATTAAAAATACCAAAAACATTCTCAAAATTACCCAAAAATCACAAAAACAGTAAAAAAGTATAAAAAGACCAAAAAGACTTTATTTCATTATTTTTGAGTATTCTTATCCCTTTTTATAAATACTCTAGCTTGCCTTTATTACATTGCTTTTATTTTCCAACATTGAAAAAGAAAATATAAAAAATATAAAATACAAAATATAAAATATAAAAATCAGAAAATTAAAAATCAAATATAAAATTAAAAATTAAATAAAAAAAATATAAAATTCAAAACCCACAAAAAATAGCATAATAGGCCTTTGATCACATTCACACACATTTTTGAGCACTTGTGCCCCGATCTACCTGTCTGCTCCCTGTGTTCGACCTCTACAATACTTGCACTATACACATCTTTGTTGTAGAGTTATAATAAATTTTAACTCCGCACATTTACATTCATTGCTTGATATATCTGTCGTGGGTTAATTGTTGATTAATTCGGGTTTCGTGAGTGGTCGCTCAGCGACACTGTAGTCCCGCCTTGTGTGGACTATTTTGACCCTCGCAAAATCCGAGTTTTCAAATGGTGCCGTTGCCGGGGAGCAACAGCGCGTAGTTCGGGTCTTGTTTGTGTTTGTGATTTAGTGTCTATTTCGCGGCTTTTATTTTTCGCCATTTTATTTTCTTTATTTTTGATATATCTGTTGAGCTCTCTAACCCCCTCTCTTGTTGACTTTGTGCGAGGAACCGCTGATCGAGGGAGGCGCTCCACCCTAGGCGCCTACGCACCCACGTGAAGCCGGCATCTGCCAACCGAGCACCGAGGAGGCGAAGAGAAAATTTTGAAGACCGCGCTCTATTTTAGTTGCATTTTCTTTTATTGCATTTATTTTTGTAATTTAAGTGAGTGAGAGACCCATATTATTTGTAATAATACAGGTACCCCCGGACTTGGACTTTCGAGCCTAATTTCCAAGTGATTGTTCACTTGGGGGCTCCCGCGGCTTTTTACGGTTTTCTTCGCATTTTTATTTTGTTTTGTTTTCCGATTTTAATTCTTTTGTGTGATTGAGCCCGTAGTTTTAGGATTGCTTGCGATAGACTAAGGCCAAACATCTAATACCTTGCATGCTCTTATAGTATCGTCTGGACTTAGTCAAGTCTAAACAGTTGATTCATCATCTTCGATCCGCCGCGCCGCGAGCTCTCCCCGCAAAGCGCTTTCTCCTACCCTCAATTTGTTGAGCAGAGGAGGGGTGAGCCTAGACCGGACTCTAGGGTTGAGGATTGACGGTCGACTTGTGGTGCTTCCCGCTAATAGCAATTTCTGAAACTTAGGGCGATTTCATCGGTTTTGCATTTGCATATAGATAGGTTTCAATTCTGCTGAGCATCCTTGCATGTAGAGTGCTGGAGGCAAGGTGAGCATTTACGCTTTAGCATCCATCATCGTTTTGTTCGCTTGCATTGCTTTTCCGCCTCTCTACCTCTGATTTTGATCATCTAGGAGCTTAAAGGAATTGACTCCCCGATAGGATCGTGCATTCTCATTAAAAATCCAACAAAAAGTGATAATCAATAAAATTGGGACTGCTAATATTACTTGACCCTAAAACCGATCAAAAAGAAAAATCTTGTATTGGGGCGAGTAATCCCCTCATTGTCTTCATTTGCTCACGCACACCTTAAGGATTAGTGCCCAAATCCCATCAAGCCCCTAAGTGTGTGTGAAATTCTTTGACTTCTCACCTAACTCTAAAACCGACAAGATAAAAAGACCGCTCTTGCGGTCTCTACCGAGTTGAGTAGGTGAATTGAGGGTTTGTATTCTTTTTATTTTTTGGTTGTGATTGTTTTGTGTGTCCTAGATCATCCCTGCGCATTTGCGCCTTCTTCTTCATTCTCTTGACTTGACCATCGTGCTCTCCCGATCATTTTCTTTTGTTTCGAGATGGCCGACTGGAGCGTATTCTATCCGGACTTCGCTGATCCCTCCTTCACTCCAGCCGGTCCACCTCCTTTTTTCCAGGAGGACTTTGCTCCTGACTTTTGTACATATCCGCCTCAGCCACAGTATCAGGACTCGGATTTCTACCCACACCCACCTCTATCTCCACCTATGTATTATCCGCCTCCACCTTCACATCCACCCGAGACTGAGCTGATGGAGTCACCTTTCATGGAGTCCACCCTTGAGCACTTGACCCAGATGATGGATCATATGAGACAGAGGATTGACACCCTCACTAGTACCAATAAGAGCGACCATGATATTCCACCATTTGATGATATGGGTTCACTCGAGGATTTCCATGAGAGCTTGCAATCGCCCAAAATACAAAAAAATGAGAAAATTTTAAAAACACAAAAAGATTTCGGGAGACACACGATCGAGTCGGATGGTGAGGAGAGCGCCCACTTGCCAGACTTCTTGACCACACATGCATTCACACCCAGTCCCACCTTTGACCCCGAGGATGCCGCTGTACAGACTGCTCTTGGCATGCCTCGTGTATATGCTGATTCCGACTTCCTCCCTTGTATGGAGGAGGTCCAAAAATTCAAAAAAATTCTGACTGAACCCGAAGTGGTGGCCACCATTCATGAGATTATCCGTGCCCCACTTCAGCAGGCCATGACCTATTCATCTGCTCCTCTTCCCAAGAAGAGAAAGCGGAGGAGCAGATCTGAGCGTCATATCTTGACCATGGCCACTGCCCATGCCATCTCACATCGTCCCATTCCTCGGAAGAAGAACACTGCCACACCTTTCATTAGCTGCACCATCTCTGACCACACATGTGATCGCACTCTCCTAGACGGCGGTGCTTCGATTAGCATCATACCCTTCTCGCTGGTACAGTCTCTTCACTTAGGGCCTCTGAAGAAAACCAGGATGATCGTACAGTTTGCTGATGGATCAATAAAGAGGCCGAAGGGTATCCTTGAAAACGTCGTCATCTCGATTCAGGGCACGAGCCACAATGTTGATTTTGTCGTGTTGCCCATGGAGAACTCCACAGGAGAGCATTCTCCAATCATCCTGGGACGACCATTCCTTGCCTCTGCGAGGGTCGTTATTGACTACGGATCAGGAGAGATTCGCTTCCGTCCTGCTGACAAGAGCGAAGCAGTGATCGCCGCACCCACTGCTGACCAGAGACCCGCACCTGATGTTACTTCACCTATCTTGGCTGACCCCGAGGACTATGATCTATATGAGGATATCAGAGAGACCTTCTTCATGACCGATGATGAGACCCGAGAATTCCTCTCTAAGGAGGAAAGCTCGGAAAGCATAGACCTTGGTGTTTCCGCTTCCTGTGATTGGCGATGTGTTGATGACATCCGTGGGATTTACACGATTGACACCATTGAGCGGAGGGCAGATATAGAGATTATACAGGACGGACATGCTCTGACTACTTCCACTGATGAGTCCGCTCCTGTCCATGTAGATACTGATGAGACTAAGGCCGAATTTGATTTTGTTGCTTTTCTTCAGAGATTTGGGCCTTTTGATGAGAAAGATGATCCGGTTGAGATTATAGAGGACGAACAGAGTTCGACTACTTCCACTGATGAGTTCGTGCCTTTTGGTTTTGACCTGGACGACACCTCGCAGGACGACTCCGAGTACACTACTTCCGATGATGATGAGTTTGTCCCATTTCACTTTGATACCAGCGAGACTCCCAAGGCCGGACCGAGTCACACTTCTTCCACTCACACGTCTGTGCCTTTACACCAGAGGACCACCAAGGGAGAACCTAGCCGTACTACTTCCATTGACCAGTTCATCCCTTTCAGATTCGATTCCACTGAGGACCTTCACTCTGTCGACCCTGATCGGTTCCCGTCCACTGTGGACCCCGATGTCGACCTGCATCACACCAGATCTATTCCTCAGCGGTCCCGGAAGAAGGTTCGCTTTCAACCTTCTTGATCATTTGTACATACACCTCTGTTGTACATTCTCCTTTGTTCATCTCTGTCTCTCCCGTATTGCTCGTCTACCCATTCCTCGAGTCTGCCTTACTTAGGACGTACTTTGTCCTAAGTATAGGGGGGTGGACGAGCCGAGTGCTCTTTTGTCGTTCCGTCTGATCACTCCTGTTGTTGCCTATACTTAGGGCTTCTTTTACCCTAAATATAGGGGGAGTGACGTGTACATCCTCACGATCTCTTCTTCCATCTTCATCTCTTTTCTTCTTTTCTTCTTTTCTTCTTTTCCTCTTCTATCTTCTTCATCTATCAAAAAGGTGCCGCCCTTGTAGACAGTTTTCCATACTTAGGACGTACTTTGTCCTAAGTATAGGGGGGTTGGCACCCCGAGTATTTCCATTCTTTGATCCTCTCCATTGTCTCCTCTTCTTGTCTATACTTAGGGATATCTTACCCTAAGTATAGGGGGAGACAATCTGAGTACGATCTGTTCATTCCCACCCTTGACCCTCCCTGCTTTGTGTACAGTCTGCTATACTTAGGATTATTTGATCCTAAGTATAGGGGGGACGGTCAACTTCTCATTCGTTTATTCATCCATTCCTTTATTTATTTATTCTTTAGGCTCGTCTATACTTAGTACGAGTTATGTCTTCTCTTTTCTCTCCGATCTATGAGGACATAGCTCAAGCTAAGTATAGGGGGGTCGTATATACTACGTATATACTTTAGCCATAACTCGTACTTTCGTATTTTCCTAATAATATGGCTAAAAATTCTTTAAAATTCATTAAAAATCCTTAATCAAAAGATGTGGTTATTCCTCAAATTCTTTTTGTATTTACTGATTAATAAATCAGGTGAAAATGCTTTTTGCAAAATGTTTGAAAAATGGTTTGAAAATCTTTGTGAACATCTATTGAAAACTATTTTGAAAATATTTTGTTTCATGTTTTCAACCTGTGTGAAAAAGTGTGTTTGTAAAATTTATTTTCTTTGTGTGAAATAAAAATGTTTGAAAAATGATTTGCAAAATGGTTTTGAAAAATGGTTGCAACAATGATTTGAAAAACCTATATATACTGTTTTGAAAACCTTTGCAAAATGATTTTCAAATGTGTGTAAAATGTTTGTAAAAATTATTTTGGACTATAGTTTTCAAAAATTGTGTGTACAATTGTTTTCAAATAAGTTTGAGGAATATACACATCACACCAAAATCCACTATATATGTATATATGTATAAAATTGACTACTTACCCTGTAAATTCTTAAAATCCACTTCTTGTAAATATAAGAAGCACTCCCGTGTACATATTTTTAACCTATTTTTCAGCCAAAATCTTTTTGTTTTCAAAAATTCCCAAAAACATTTGCAAAATTAAAATCCAAAAACATTTGAAAAATCTTTTTGAAAAATACAAAAAAATGCATATGCATGCATCATCTTTTCAAAAATCCATAAAAAGTTCAAAATCCTTGAAAATTGCATCACAAAAATATTTTCTGCATTGCATTGCATAGCATTAGCATTTTTCGGATTGAGTTTGATAGTTGAACAAGTCTAAGTAAAATCCAGAGATTGGAGCTTGATTGGACCTTAAAATCTACCTAATAACAGGAACCTTATAGGAACTGGGTTTGAGGTACTTCAGGTCTAGTTGACTTAATTCTTTGAGGATCACGGGACTTGGTTCAATGGATTCTTGACTGCCTAAGTAGAGTATTTCGGAGCACACGTACGACTCTTGTTGATAATGACCTAACTTGGACACCTGCACCTTTCACATGGCTCAACTCAGTTGGAGTGATGAGGGGATTGGATTTGCCGGTATGAGACGCACACAAGTGGAAACACTTGTCCTCCTCTAGGGAGGGAAGTGCACCCCAACCCGTCCAGTGATTAGGAAGTCTAAAGACAGGAGGCTGTGGGTTGCGATAAAGCTTCAAAAGAGGGATAGTCTACTGGCTCAAGAGGAAAAACTCCTTATGTAAATGCTGCTGTGAATAGTATTTCAAAAAAAAAAAAGTTCAGGCATGTACAAAAATAAAAGCCTGCAAAGTATGTACATATGTTGTAAAGTCAATAAGCAAGCTTGAGTTCCAAAGTCAAATCATGTGAGCCTGCAGCTGGATGACTTGACTACACTGGTCTTGCATCCCAGGATAGGTAGCTACACTGGCTACCGTCCATTCTTCTCTTCACCCCCTCCTCTTGAGCTGGTTGCCACTTGAACTTAGAAGGGAATACCCCGCTCCTCGAGGATGGAGTCATTGGATTGGGGAATCATTGGGTTGTCGTACTGGAGAAGTCAGTTTCTTTGCCATTCTAGTTGGGGAGAGCCACCATCACTTACACTGTACAAGTCAGATTCATAGTCGTAAGAGTTTGCGTATGAGTTGAAGTATTTCTGAACTGGCTATTGAGGAGACTTGGATAGAGTTTTGGGATTCTCAAGGACTGTTGGATTTCAAACACGGTTCTCACTAAGGTTCCGCCCGCACTAAAATTCCAAAGGTCCTATTTAAGCTCCAAACCTTGATTTTGTGAAGACAAGTTTGATAATCAAGATTAATCCACCTTTCTTCTTTTTCTTTTCTTTGTTTTTCTTTTTCTGCACTTATTGCATAAGTGTTTGCTAGGGACTAGCAAAGGCAAGTATAGGGGGATGATGAATCCACGTTTCATCATCTTTATTCTATCATTTTGGCCTTAAAAACCCTAGTAAATGCGTGTAAATAGGCTTAATTCATGCATTTTAGCATTCATGTATATGTGTGTAAATATTGTATAAAATACGGTTTTTAATGCCAAAATTATAGAATAAAGAAAAGAAAAGAAAAAGAATAAAATATTGTAAATATTTTATGACCCGAAACCCCGAGACCTAGGCATCTTGATGAATAGGTCGACAAGGAATAAAGTAGGGGGAGATAAGGGCCAAAACACAGATAAAATACCTATACATTTTATTCATTCTTTATTCATTTTGGGGCCTATTTTTGGTTCCACTTTTTATACATCAAATAAAGAAACTTTGTAAATGAAAGTTGTAGATAATTTAGTAAAGAAAAATACAAAATTTATTTCACAGAAAAATAATGCACAGATAAAAAGTTATGGTCTGAATAAAAATCCAGAATGCCAACTTCCCAGACCCGTATCTCACAAATAAAAACTCCAAATGCAGCGTACTCACCTTTAATTGTATATAGAAGAAAATAATCTAATTAATGGTGGTGGTTTCGCATTTGGCGGAGCTACGGTTTGAAAGTTGACTTTTGGACCCTCGTTGTATACTTGTACATATTAAAATATTCAATTTATTATTTATTTATTATTTTTTATAATTTTATATTTTTATAATATTGTAAATAATACTTATAATAATTATGTGCATTAAAATTAGAATAAAAACATAAATAAAATACAAATAAAAATACTTGTATATATTATAATACATAGGTATAATACATATAGCTATACCTATACAAATAACACTTTCATTTTATTAAGTGTATAAAATATATCAGAAAATTAAAATAAAAATATATTTGTATATATAAAAGTATTTTATAATTTTAGAAAATAAAAACCAAAATAAAATAAATTAAAAATACCGAAATAAAAATAAAATACTTAAATATATAGATATAGATACCTATAGGGGTATAAATGCAAACTTGTAAAAATACACTTCCTAAAAATAAATAAAAATCACTATAAAATACTTAATAAAAAAATAAACATTTTTTATTTTATAACTAAAAATTAATAAAATCGTCTACTATTTTAAAATAATTTTTGAAGGCATTTTTGCCAGGATTTTCCTGGTTGGTCCACGTGGACCAACCAGGGACTGTTGACCAAGGTCAACAGTCTGTCCTGGCTTCTGTAGCTCTGTCACCCCTAGGTTTTTGTCCGACTTCATGGATTTTCCTAGGTCGGCTCGAGCCCCCATTGAAGATGCTTCCTTCATGAAAGATGTACCCTGTACATCCAGGATTCGCGCCGACCATTTAGATCCTCGTGGATCTTCTCCATCCGCCCGTGATTCATCCTTGAAAGTCGCCCCTTGGCCATCTTTTCAAAATAGACCCCAACGCCCCATGCGAACTTGGAACCCTTCTTGACTTTTTTCCTCTTCTTCTTGCAAGCTCAGGACCGGACCTCGTGACAGGAGGTCCTCCAGCTCGTAAGGGAGGAGGTTAGGCGGCCAAGGCGGCGTCTCCACCTTCCATCTCCAGCTCCGGCCGTGAGGTTGCATCTCGCGGTTCTTCCACCGTTTGAGGTCCATTCCTACCTATTTCTCTTGCATTTTATTGTGTTTTTCTGGCATTTTTCGTTTTTAGTAGCTTGAACCTCCCCTTTTTTCCCCCGTCCAATCCGCCATCGCGTGCCGGAGCTCTCGAGCTCCCACACCTCCACCACTTCCCGTCACCATCCACACATGTAATATTCGGCCGAGACCCCACTCTCGAGCCCCTGTTTAAGTTGCAGGTGCTGAGCTTCTCGCGCCACCGAAGAACGCCTCGCCCTCGCCAGAGGTGCACGCTACAGCCGCCACGTCCGTGCGCCACCCACCTGTGCGCGCCTGGGCAACAAACAGATCAAGGGGGAGGGGGGCACGCTACAGCCGCCGTCCATCCCGCCCCCCTCCTTTTAATCGTGGCCGTCCACGCCCAGGCGAAGGGCCACCGTTGATCGTCTCTCCATCTGGCCATCCGTGCGTCCACGTGGACAAGTGGGGCATTTTGCGCCCAGTACCCCCACTTGTTTGTGTAATTTCCAGACAACCTTCAAGCCTTCATTTGAATTTTTAAATATGTTGTAACATTTACTAGAACCTCCCTGGCGTTTTGTGATATTGCGGATTTACCCTCGCCAGGTCGCGTGCCTAGCACGTGGGACTCGGCGTTTTTGCAGGGGCATCCTTGCATCTTTAGCTATTTGGCGTTAGTTCCTTAACATTAAATCGCAGCTGAAAAGTTTCTGGAGTTATTGCGCACAGGCCCCTTGACTTTTTGGATATTACACGTACACCCTTGCTAGGCTTTGCATTGTTGAGCACTTCTTGTATGTTATGCACGCATCTAGAAAACTCCAAAAAATCCCCAAAAATTGCATTACGCTCCTGTTGCATAGTAGATTTACGCCATATTTTTATTTTTCGTAATTATTGCATTTTTATATTTATTAAAAATCAAAAACATCTATTTTCGGCACTGTCTAGCTTATAAAATCCCTAAAAAATATAAAAACCCTTCAGAAAAATCCCAAAAAAATATATTTTGTGTCTTTTAGTTAGTTTTAATTCCCAGCCAAAAATCATTAAAAAATATAAAACCAAACTCCAAAAAATTGCAAAACTCTAAAAACCTTCATAAAAATTTATAAAATCCATAAAAAATCCAAAAATAGTGTTTTCTTTTCCTGAATTTTCTTTGTTTGATTATCTTTAAGAGAAAATTAAGTTGGAGAATTTTTGCCACTGTTTGCTATTTTATTTCTCCATTTTAGTTTCAGCCTTGTATTTTATTCACTGCTTTCTTTATTTTGATAATTAAAAATACCAAAAACATTCTCAAAATTACCCAAAAATCACAAAAACAGTAAAAAAGTATAAAAAGACCAAAAAGACTTTATTTCATTATTTTTGAGTATTCTTATCCCTTTTTATAAATACTCTAGCTTGCCTTTATTACATTGCTTTTATTTTCCAACATTGAAAAAGAAAATATAAAAAATATAAAATACAAAATATAAAATATAAAAATCAGAAAATTAAAAATCAAATATAAAATTAAAAATTAAATAAAAAAAATATAAAATTCAAAACCCACAAAAAATAGCATAATAGGCCTTTGATCACATTCACACACATTTTTGAGCACTTGTGCCCCGATCTACCTGTCTGCTCCCTGTGTTCGACCTCTACAATACTTGCACTATACACATCTTTGTTGTAGAGTTATAATAAATTTTAACTCCGCACATTTACATTCATTGCTTGATATATCTGTCGTGGGTTAATTGTTGATTAATTCGGGTTTCGTGAGTGGTCGCTCAGCGACACTGTAGTCCCGCCTTGTGTGGACTATTTTGACCCTCGCAAAATCCGAGTTTTCAGTGGTCAAAAGAAAGGTAGAAGACGAGGAGTCTGAAGATAGATCCGCAAAGTCCGGATCGGATTCTCGGGAATTGCCTCGAATTTATTTGCGAAGTTGAGTCTATGGAATCGATGTGGGTGTCGGCGGAATCCCGACGAAAACCATCCATGGATCGACTTCATGAAGCAAAAGGAGGGTTGGATGTTGGAAGAATGATACGATGGTCAACGAGGAATAGAAAGGAGTGCAAAACAATAGAAAGGCTCGACTGAGCGGGGGGTCAAAGGAGGATGGTACAACAAAATTTGCGCAAAGGCGCGTGACTTGATCTTTGAACCTTAATCTAGATCCACACAAACACAATACAAAATCGGGTTCACCAACTCACGCCATGTGAAGCCGTGAAGGTTCGACTATTTATTATCTTTTCAGTTTTAGAGTTGTTATTTCAGGCATATCTTTTAACAAGTCCTTAGCACGCTAACCCTATAGGAAAGAGAGTACTGCCAGAAAAGAATCTCGTACTTGTCCTCCTCCTTTGTAACCTGTAGTCTATACTTTTTGAGGTCCTTGTAACCCTTCCTGGATTCCTACTCAGCCAAAGAAATAGAGAGAGGAAGCCGATAGGCGAAACCAATAATTCGGTTCTCGCTCGGTGCGAAATCACCCGTGAGCATGCAAGAACCTACTCGGACGCAAACCGATGAGACAGACACCCTCGTGAAGGTGTGGCCTATGCTCAGTACTTCAGACCATGTCGATGTTCCACACAAGGCGGGAACACCATCGCTGACAAGGCCCTACTCGGTCACGTACGATAGAAGGGCCATTACTTCGGAAATCTAGGCGATACACAAGGCAGTTGCAGACTAGTTTTTTGGCTATATTCCTTATGGGACGTGCCTCACTCATGGGAGTAGGGTTTTGGTCCCCCTCCGAAGGTACCTGAAAACAATGAGGGCTTTATGAATCCAGTACAATGATGATCCATTACATTTTTTAATTAAGGTCAAAGTTTATTTAGCAGTCCCCTTGTTTTAGTTTTTTGGGTTTTCACTTTTTTTGAGTCCGTTTTCATACCAACGCCTAACGTTTTTATAGATTTTCATTTATGTCCTAGGTGCTCAAAATAAGAGGGAGATAGCGGAAAAGCCATGCAAGCTGGTTCCATGATGGAAATCTCACCATTGAACCGAATGATGCATGCTGAGTTAGAGGACTTACAGTGCATCCCAACTCTCTCCATGCGGTATGCAAACCATAATTTTTATACCTAACTACATGGCGGTATGCAAGCGACAAAATCGCCCTAAACATTAGCTGCTATTAATCGTGAAGAACCAATTAACTTTGACTAGATCCATTCGTAAGAGACTATAGGAAGAGGCATTCTTATTAATGTGTGGACCTAGCTACCGAGTCAAGCAACCTAAGTCTAGGGGCTCCATGCACACAAAAGAAAATAAAGAAAGGCGGAAAGCTCAAAATTGCGGGAAACAAAGAAAAGAAGGCGGAAAAACACGGAAAAAACCGCGATGAGGTCCCCAGGTGAACAGACACCTGGGCACTGGACCTCGTTGTGAAGAGTAGAGTCCAAGTTATTACATGCCAAAAGTCTCTCTCTCTCATAAAATTACACATTTTTTTCTAACTAGCTAAGTCTTCTTCTTGCTTCCTTGGTTCTTGCTCCAGCTGATCAAACAGGTGTGACCCTCCTTCAAGCATGGCTGCATCGGCCTCCAAGAAGATCGTCCTCGCATGGCGGACCCTCGCATCAAAGTTGCAAGAAAAAGGGTATTAGCACAGATAATCACAAAATATAAACAAAGGCAATAAATATTTACAGGCAATTCAAAAGATCATGCAAATATTTACAACATGACAAACTAAAGTAAGCTACGCTCATTGCTCTCCGGCAACAGCGCCATCTGATAACCGGTATTTCCGCGAGGGTCAAAATACGTCTCACACAAGGCGGAGACAAAGTCGCTGAGGCAACCGCTCACGAAACCCCAATTAAGCAGCAATTAACCCACAATCAAAATAAAGTAATTAAGTCCCAAAATGTGAATTAAAATTTATTAACGCTACCATAAAGATGCATAGTGTGCAAGTATGTAGAGGTCGAAGCACAGAGAGCAAAAACAGGTAGCCTACAATTATTTATATACAAGCTAGTCATGTATGCATACAAGTCTTTTTTTGTGGGTTTTAATTTTTTTAATTTTTTTATTTTTTTGTATATTTTTTGTATTTTGAATTTTTAATTTCGGGTTTTATATTTTCTTTTTACATTTTATATTTTTTTATATTTTCCTTCTCTTTAATTAGAATATATACATAATATAAACAAGGAGGGAGATAAGATATTTATAAAAATAAGTAAAAATAAGGAGAAATCAGGAAACAAAATATTTTTTGGCTTTTTATAATTTTATGATGTTTTTGTGATTTTTCTGGATTTTTCTCAATTTTTTTAGTATTTTTAAAGTCAAAAATACAAGCAAAAAGTGAAACACATTGCTGATCGAAATTAAAATGAGGATGAAAAATATCAAATTATGTCAAAAATTCCTCAAATTAATTTTAAAATAAAGATAATGAAATATATGAAATTCAGAAACAGACATTGCATTTTTATGATTTTTATGGGATTTTTAATATTTTTATGAAGGTTTTTGGGTTTTTCTAATTTTTAAGAGTTTTGTTTTATATTTTTTAGTGATTTTTGGATAGAAAATCAAACACACTAAAATACGCAAAAGGTGATTTTTTGGGATTTTTAAAAGGGTTTTACTATATTTTTGGTATTTTCTCATGCAAATAATAGCAAAAATGCATGTTTTTTAATTTTTATAAATATGTAAATGCAATAAAAATGAAAATAAAAATAGGGAGTGATAACACAATGCAACAAGAATCTAAGGTTTTTTTTGGTGATTTTTGGAGTTTTATAGGTGCATGCAATAAATAAAGAAAGCAAAAAGAAATTTCCAACACTAGCAGGGGTATTTTTGTAAATAAAATAAATTCCAGGGGGTCTGTGCAAATATACCAAAACTTTTAAATATTTTCTTGAAGTTTCAGGACCAAACATCAATTTCAAAACCCGTCAGGGGGTCCTTGCAATTTTTCCTATCACATAGGACTACACGTGACTCACACGCACATTGACCAAAACACAATTTCAGAAAGTACAGGGGTATGTGTGCAAATTTCACAAAAATACAACACTTTAAATTTTATTTAACGGACCTTTACGAAATACAAATAAATACAAGGGCGTCCTTGAATTTTTCCAAGGGCACATGGGACTGCATGTGATCTGACGTGGATAGGACCTTAATGTGAATACAAGAAATCTAGGGGCCTTTTTACAAAATATCCACTTTATTTTAAACGTTACACGATATTTAATGGACTAAACAATAAATACAAAAAGTTAGGGGCGAAAGGTATAAATTACCCCTTATTAGGCGCGGATGGACGACGGATCTTCATTCACTTATACACGTGTCGCCCATCTAACAGTCGATGATGCTTCGTTATTGGACGCACGAGATTAGATCTCCTGGCGAGATCTGACGGTCACGAGGCTTGGCATCCAACGGCTGCTGCTACACCTGGGGCCTTCGTCTTGATCGAACGATGATGAAGCAAGGTGGACGAAGCTCGCGCACGGCGAGCTTCGATCGGGAATAGCCGGCACCTCCGACCTTCTTCGTCACCTTCGATGGTCTCAGTATGTACCTGGAAGGGCCCCGCATCTCCTGATGGTCTCCGCTTGGCCCCTGGAGGCCCCAGTCGTTCAGGCGAGCTCGGTGAAGGGGAGGACCACCAGGAACCTCTTCCTGGAATCAATCAAGCCCAAGAGGGCTCCTTTTACGTCAAGGCCTGCACAGGAAGAACAAGCGGCTCGACGCGAAGCTCCTAGACCTGGGGTTTGAAGTTTTAGCGCAAAAAATGAAGGAGGGTGGCGAGGTCCCGACGAGCAGCGGAGGCGAACCTCGATTCACGGAACCATGAGGGATCCGGTTGATCTGGGGCATGAGGGAGATGGAGAAAGTGATAGGGAACCAGATGGGAGCGATACGAGTGTCGGAGGTTATCTGGAGGGCTCGGGAGTCGTCGCCTACGACTCGACCGATTCAAGGCGGTTAACTAGGCTAGAGACTAAACTAAATGCGGGAAATAAAAGCTGTAATTAAAACCTATCTAATAAAGCAAGAAAAGATGCTCAATTACCTAGTGGGGAACCAGGGAGCGTGGCATCGCCGGAGCTCCACCATGGGTGTAGCTCCAACCTCCTCCGACCGATTCAAGGCGCCAAAGACCTCCTCCTGTCACGAGGAAACCTCTAGGATCGAGTACGAGGAAGGAAGAAGAATAAACTGACCAAATTTGAGAAGGAGGGAGAGATGAATTATTTATAGGCATTTCTGGGCACCCTTATTGACCGGCTAACATCAAAGAATCTGATGTGTTTACGAGCAATCTAAGAGGTTGGCGTGATTGTACAATGATCTAGGAACAATTCTTGTGAAGGAAGCGAATTCGATCGATGGACGAGATGCCCATGAAAAATGTAAGAAAATCGGGGATTCACCAGGTCTGACGGGTCAGACACGCGGATGGGACAGTTGACCAGAGGTCAACGAAGGCTGCGCGCCTATTGGTCCACGTCGGCTGCTAGAAGACAAAATAGAGGGTTTTATTCGAAAATAATCAATTTAAACTAGTAAATGATTTTATTATTTTTCGAGTATAAAATAAAAAATGTTTGTTATTTTATGTAGTATTTTAATATGATTTTTATTTATTTTTTGGCTTTATTTATTAGTAATTAATTTTTATGAGTGTATTTATAAGTATATTTACCTATGTTTTGTGTATTTTTATTTTTATTTTGTATATTTTATTTTATAATTCTATTTTCTTATTTTATATATTTATAACTTATTCTTGTGAGTCTAAATATATTTTTATTTGAATTTTATGAGTTTATTTGCACATTGAAATAAATAGGTGTATGATTTATATAGGTATAGGTATAGATGTTTTGTCTATGTTTTGTCTACTTCTTTTTGTTTTAATATATTTTAATGAGTTTTATTTTTGTTGTGTATTTTTACTATAATATATGATATTGACAAAATTCTAAAAATAAGAAAGAATAAAATAATTAAAGAATATAGTTCCCTTTTTTTATTTATACACATATGTATTTCATCTATGGTTTGGCATAGTTTCATTTTATTCTCTTTTTTTTCTTTTAGGTTTAATTCTAATTTTAATGTACACTTATGTTATAGATAGTATTTACAAAATTATAAAAATATGAATTTGTAAAAATAATAAATAATGAATAAATTGAGTATTTTAATCAGTGTTATGTACAATAGGGGCCCAAAACCTATCTTTTGCACAGTGACTACAAAAAATATAAACCACCATCATTAAATAGCTCATGAAAAGTTATATACAATTAGAGATGATTTTATATGTTTTGAGTTTTTATTTGAAAGATATGGGTCTGTGAAATTTAGTTTCTTACTTTTTATCATGGGTATAGAATGTACACTGTATATTATTTTTGCACAAACTCAATTTTGTATTTTTACTTACATTATTATCTACAACTTTTATGTACAAAGTTTAATTATTTGATGCATAAATACTTAGATACAAAATAGGTGTCAAAAATGACTGAATCAAGAATGGATAAATGAGGTATTTATTGTATGTTTGGCCCTTATCTCCCCCTACTTTATTCCTTGTCGACCAATTCCATTCTGGACTTGGTCTCGGGGTCAGGGTCATAAAATATTTGCAATATTTTATTCCTTTTTCTTTTCTTCTCTTTATTCTATAATTTTGGCATTAAAAACCTTATTTTATATACAATAAATACAATAAATAATGGGTGCTATTATGGACAAATTAATGCTATTTACATGCATTGGCTAGGGTTTTCAAGGCCAAAATGATAGAATAAAGGTGATGAAATGGAGATTCATCACCAGTATGCCGTGAACTTCGTCCGAGGGCTTCAAGACATCGAATTAGATGGAGACAATGATGATTTTAACTCAAGGCCTCTCAATGTATCCTCGTGTTGCAAGCACTATGCCGCATACGATGTCGATAACTGGAACGACATGATCTAATAAACTATTACAACAACGATCACGGGTTGATGATTGATGAACCTCGGTTTCATCATGATTATTTACCCATATTAACCTCCTAGCTTAAATTAGTGTCAATAAAAATCAGATAATTCATTGTATATATATGAGTCTTGGAATAATTAAAAATACAAAAAGGCAGATATGCCCTTCTGAGATATTGCAATTTCAGTTATACCCCTCCCTTTTTTGGAATATCAGTTATGGCCCTACCTTCTTGTAAAATTCACAGTTCTTCCCTTCTATTAAGCTAAAGTAGGGGCATAACTGATATTACAAAAGGGTAGAACTATGAATTTTGCAAGAAGGTAGGGGCACAACTGGTATTTCAAAAATTAGAGGGGCATAACTAATATTGCAATATCTCTGAGGGGCACAACTGATAAAAACCCAAAAAATAACAAAACCAAAAATCGTAGTGTTTTTATTCTCTTAAAAACACTCACAAAAATATTTCTCCCTTTGTTTGACTTCTTTGCAATTTTGGTCAACATGAAACTTGTTCTCACCGAGATCTGCAACTTTCATGTTTTGAGTTTTTTCAAATTCGTCCATTCTATCCACCTTTTTCAAGTTTTTCTTCTGAATAACTTGGTTGGGCAACGTGCCACCGCCCTCTTCTGCTCCCATGCAGACCAGGACCACTGCCCTCTTCTGCTCCAACCGCCCTCCTTGAAATAGCCCATTCCGGCCACCTTCACACGCGTCCACCTTTATGAGAGATTAGGCCCAGCATTTCTCCGCCTCCCCGTGATAGGGGGAGGTCAGATCGATGGGCAACGATGGCGTAATCTCCGGTGTTGACCCATAGACATGGTAGGCTATGCCTTCGATTTTTACTCGCCGGTGAGCTGCTCCACAGCCGACGGAGTCCAGCAAAGACCCGAGCTTCGACTAGAAGCTCAACCCAGGTCGTCGCAACCGCTAATTTCTCCAGGTAAGCCTCTTGATCTTGCTTTGCCTTTTTCCTTTGATTTCTATTAATTAATTAGGAACTTCCATGTGCAATCATCTTCCCTTGAATATCCCTCGAGCTTCACCTCACTTCCACTGTCCTCGCACATACCTCCACCCACTATCTTGTTCCTCATCACCTCCCTCCACCTCACCCCATTTCTTCTCCAAGTTCGGCGGGGAAGAACATCAGGCCACCACCTTCTTTGCCCCCTCACGACCTTCCATTCCACTTTACTATGCACACACAAAGCACTTGCGCGCTTCGTCTATCGCCATTAACATTTTTTGCAGGTGCTAGTCTCTAGTGGTCGGACCTGGGCCAGAGCTCCTTTCCTGAGCTTCATCTCCGGCGATGGCTCACCACCAGCCCTTTCCAGGTAGTCCAGCGGATTCCCCGAGCCTAAACGATGGTGGCCGATCTTCCAGTGACCTCCACGAAGCAGCATAATGAGCATAAGACGGTGGCGGAGCACGCACGACTTCGTCGGAGACCCAAACGCTCCACCACCCCTCGGCTGAGGAAGGAGCACCAGAGCATACAGTTGTCGGTTGATGGCACCCTCCCAGTGCCCATCAAACGAACGATATATGGCCACGTCATCACCTTCACGAATTTATAGTCACCATCCGATCTCCATGATCGGATGGTCTACAGAGCGACATGTGTCTTCACTGAGCCTCCAACCCGAGCTTTCAGGCTCGGAGCACCCGAGCCAAGCCAGGGCTTCACCAGACGATGTGTGGCCCAAGCCACACCTCCGAGCCTCCATCGACCACCGATCCTAGCCTCATGTGCCCGGTCACGTGAGCGCTGGGTAATTTGCAGGGAGGCCCCTCTAAGTTCTTCAAATTGCAAACATGTCCTTACGTCACGTGCATACCACGCTTGCTTGGGATTAATTGCAACCAACCCCCTCTGAGTCTCAATAATTGCAATTTAGTCCCAATGCGTGTGAGAAATTTACAGGGAAGGCCTCACTAGGTGTTTTATTTGCATTTAGGTCCTTCCTAGGGCCTCTTTGTAGTCTTTTCTCTAGTTATTTTGCATGTTTTCTTGTGTTTATGCCTTGAACTATTTTGTGAATATCTTGAGCATCCGAGCTTCGTTTTAATCGATTTCAGTCTCGTTTCAAAGCTGGTTTTATTTTCTTTCTAATGGCGTGAATCATTTCTGATTTGACACTTTGATTTATGATGATTGCATTTAGTAATGTAGTGTCTTTTATGTAATGATTTATCAAGCCTTGTATTAATGTATCAATGGGATTTGTTGTATTTTTTGAACCTGAATTTGACTACAATTTATCGCTCATTTGTTTTTATCTGATTAGGGCATTTTTGCATCATTGTAAATCTGCATCATGTTGCATGTTAAAAAATCAAATAAAAATTGTCTGCTTCTTATTTCATTCTGCATTGTATGTCTTATCGTTTATTGACCTATGAGTTTTTAACCCAACACTTAATTTGAATACTAGGAGTCTAAATATGTGCTTAAGAGGCGTGTGTCCTTGAGTTCGACCTTGGGCTTGCCTAAGTAAAATATAATCGACCGCTTTGATTTCAATGACAAATTCATTTATCCCAACTGCAACGAATATTTGAGTGTTAATTAGACATTTTTAAAGGGCTAGATTCTGATCTATCAAATGGCACCGTTGTCGGGGATGCGATTCATCTTTTGTGTAATTTAGATTTTTATTATTTAATTAAGTGTTATTTTCTAACTTATAGGTCTTGTTGTTGTTTTACTTGCATTGTTGATAATTCTTTGATATACATCTAATGTTTGCTACTTGTGGCAGGATCCCTTGGTGATCAAGGAGGCAAGGAGCAGGAGCTCCCGCTACGAGGAGCCGCAGAAGCAACAATTGGAGAAATTGAAGATAATTAATATCTTTTACATTTATCAAGCATTTCATGTATTAATCGTCTTTACAACGGTCTTTGTTTGAAGACTCGCGATTGTAAATGAACGATGATTTTTGTGGTTGTGTGGGGCTTTTGCCCTACTTGAATGTCGACCTAGGATCATGCACGTGGCTCTCGAGCTAATTCACTTTATTATCTTTTATGTTTGATCGTAGGTAGGACACATATTAATCTGAGACGCACGCAGACATCGCTAGTCAAAAATTAAATCTGTTCTTCCTTGCTAATAGAAGCATGTTAGGTGTAGTTTTCATCAACTTGCATATTCAGTATTCAGTCTTCTAATTCAGTCTTGTTTTTCACGATGATGTCTCAAGGTACTGCAAGTTTTCTCTTAGCATAGATCGTGATTTTATCTAATGCATTGGCTTTTTCTTGACTTCCCTTCTAGACTTGATCACTTAGGATTAATGGAAATTGGGAATGAGCAGTAGACGATGTTTGATTGATTTATGCTCTCATTAAAACAATAATAACCTTAAAGCTAATAATTGGGACTGTTAATGTAAGTTGACAAATAAATTGGAGTAAAATCATGTTTTGGGAGAGAACACCCAGTTTATGTAGGATATTTTCGATTTTACAGTTCATAAATCCTTACGTAAAATAGAATGATTTTATCACCAATAAAAATGACAAGATAAACAACCAGCACTTGTTGGTTTCACGTGTGAGTTAGTGAATTAAAGGATATTGTTTGATTGATTTAGCCTTGATTGTTTCGGCACTCTCCCCTAGACCTTAGGTGCTCCATTCATCTCCGTAGATTCATTCCCGTCACTTGTAAATTCACCTCAACTTCTTTGTTCCCCTCAGGTCTCCCAAACACCATTTATCCATCTGTGTACTTAGGCTATTCTCAGCCTAAGTATAGGGGAGATTTGAGTCTCCGTGAATTTTTACTCATTTATCCTTCTCTCTGATACTTAGGTTGTTTTTAACCTAAGTATAGGGGGCGTCCTCCTCAGTTCCAATATATTTTTCCTATATCTTAAATTGAGTTATGGCTTTGTATCACTTAGTGCTACGAGAACATAGCAAAATTTAAGTATAGAGAGGTATACCGTGTATACAGTATATATATTAGCCATAACTCTATTTTGAAAATTTTGAAAAAAAATTATAAAATTTCTGGGCTAGAGTATATATCTATTGAACTAAGTTGGACAAAATGTTTTCAAAGTTTGAAAATTTTTCTTTACTATGTTACATTATTTTGAAGAAAATATTTTGAAAATGGTTTTAAAAATGGGTTTTACTTGTTTTGAAAAATCGTTTGAAAAATATTTTAAAAATCTTTATATATGTGACACTGTTTTGAAAGTCTTTTCAAAATTCTTTTCAAAAAGAGGGTTTAAAAGAGTCTAACTTGAGTCTGTAAATATTGTCTTTAACAAATGAAAAAGTGAAAAAAATGGATGAAGGAGTTGGTTTTAATCCCTGACACTTTCACTTTCACACAGGATCAGTGATGTTCAAGAACACTTGGTTTGAGAGGTCTTGAGATTTTAGGTTAACCAGCCTTAGTTATCAGGGTCTTCGACTTTATCCACATTTCCCTAATTTTACAGATTTACATGATATATTGTGTACTTAGTCTCTACCCTTAAGAATATGATCAACACTTCACATGCACGACTGCGGTTATGATGAGAAGAGTTGAAATTTCACTTGAGGGACTGGGATGAGGGATTCAAGCCTAGACTCGATTTAATGATGCTCGAACCTGAGTGTCAACATTTTTTTCCAGTATGAGAACATGGTTCTTATGCTAATTTCTTGACATTTACCTAAGTGACAGGGTGTGATAAAATAAAAATATATTGATCAGTGTGCTTCAACTCTTGGTAAAAGAAGTGCAGCTAGCCAAAAACAATGCAATGAAATACAAACGTTGAAAAAGCCTCTCATCCTACAAAGTCAAATATCAAAGAGATTCCACCAAAGGTAAGTGCTCCCAACCATTTCAAAGTGTCCACTTGGACCACTGCTATTAGGACCAGGAGTTAGGCTTGCACCAAAAAAGGGCTCTGCATCATAAATGCTACAAGTCTGGGTGTAGAAGATATAATAGATACTCAAAAAAGATATACCCTGATGTATTCCCAGGAAAACAAGTGCAGACGACTCCAATTTATCTTGATGGACACATTGATCAACACCAAAAATATATGTTGAGTTAATAAGGCACTCGAGAGGATCCTTGTTCTAATGAGAGGGAGAGAAGAAATGACACTATCCTATACGCTTCATCAACTGGCCTACCACCTATATTTCTAAGTCTGACAACTAAAGAGACGGTGAATTGATTGCAATATTTGGTTCATTCCCTAGTGTTGAGGATTGGGTCCTTAGGAGAATTTTTTGGACTAGGACCTCGGGTGACGTTGTGACTCTACTCTTGTAACCGTGGTCAACACTTAATTTCATATCCTTAGTTTATATGTATACAAGAGAGAGTCTAGAAAATTAGAGAAATTAGATACCTCTTGATGAAGGCTAGGTTCAGCTCTGAAATTTTGGATCTATTAAATCAAAAGTTCTTGAACTGATTAGGTCTTGTACTCGCATACACAATCGAGGGTTAATCCAACTCATTCATGGTTGAGATGCTCGGGGACGAGCATAGTTTACATATAGGAGGATGATGAACCTCAGTTTCATCATGATTATTTGCCCATATTAACCCCCTAGCTTAATTAGTGTCAGTAAAAACCAAATAATTCATTATATATATCTGAGTCTTGGAATAAATTAAAAATACAAAAAAATAAAATAAAACATAGTAGTGTTTTTATTCCCTTAAAAACGCTCACAAAACATTTATCCCTTTGTTTGACCTCTTTTCATTTTTGGTCAACATGAAACTTGTAGATCTCATTGAGATCTAGAACTTTCATGTTTTGAGTTTTTCAAATTCGGCCATTTTATCCACCTTTTTCGAGTTTTTCTTTTGAATAACTTGGTTGGGCCACGTGGCTCTTTCTGATTGAGCCACGTGGCCTGATAAACACGGAATTCAAGAGAGCCTAAATGGTGTCTCACACAAGGCGGAGACGACCGTCGCTGTGGCGACCCTCAAATGAATCTCGCATTTAATCAACAATTAACCCACACTATCGATCAAAGAAATAGAAATAAATGTGGAGTTAAAATTTATTTTTAACTCTGCACAAAATGTATAGCAAGCAAGTATGCAGAGAGTTCGAACATAGGGAGCAAATAAGGTAGAAGCACAAAAGTGTGTGAGTGAATGTGAAGTGTCTACACTAAGCAACCAAGCAAAGATTTTTGTGGGTTTTTAATTTTAATAATTTTCTTTAAATTTTTAATTTAGTATTTTTATTTTTAATTTTTCTGATTTTTATATTTTATATTTTATATTTTTTTGTTAATATTGGAATATAGAGACAATGTAAGAAAAGAGAAGGTAGAATATTAATAAAAATATGCAAAAATAACCAGAAATTCAGAAATAAAATGTTTTTGGTATTTTTATGATTTTTGGGTATTTTTCAAACTGTTTTTGGTATTTTTAAACACTGAAATAAACCAAAACAGTGGACAAGCTATTGGCTGGGGGTAATACTGGAATTAAAAATAGCAAGTAGCCACAAAATTTTTCCACTCTATTTTATAAATAAAGATAATCAAAACATTAAACTATAGATCTTGAGTTTGCTATTTTTGGAGTTTTCTACAATTTTTTAGAATTGTTTGAAGTTTTTATGTATTTTTGAATTTTTAGGGTTTTTATTTTGAGATTTTTAGTGATTTTTGGACTGACACTAAAATAGGTTAAAAGACACATTAGGGATTTTTTTTGGAATTTTTCGAGGTATTTAAATATTTTTTTGGCCTTTTCTAAGCTAGACAGTGGATGAAAAGCAAGTTTTTGATTTTTAATAAATATAAATTAAAAAAATCAAAAACTAAAATTGTGGCGTTAAAGTACGAGTACATATGAGCTTAACCCTAATTTTTGAGAATTTTTTGAATTAAAATGATGCTCCAAATAAATAGATCAAGCAAGTCAAAGATAAAAGGCTAGCAGGGGTATATACGCAAATAGACAAAATTCAAGGGGCTTTTGGGCAATTTTCCACAAAAAGTTATAACTAATTAAAATATTTTCTGGACCAACAACCAATACCTAAAGCCGCAAGGGCTTTTCTGTAAAAATCCCACCACGGCGCGTGACTGACACGTGCCTGCTGAGGACTGAAAAGCAATAATACAAAATGTAGGGGCTTATCTGCAAGTTTTCCAAAAAGTATATATACTGAAGCAAATAGTTTAAGGACCAACTGCCAATTACCAGACCCGTGAGGGGTTCAACGCAAAAAGTCCACCCACACGCGTGCGGAGCACGCGCCTGGGAGGGACTAAAAAGAACTTAACCAAATCCTCCGGGGCTGTTTTGCAATTCTTACAAAATATTAAATACAACAAACGAAAGTTGTAGTACTTAAAATCAAAATACAAAATAGACCGGGTGTTAATGCAAAATACCCAATCAAAAGGGCGGATCACACGGCTCAGGATTCTTCATTGAGGACACGTGTCCGCTCCTCGGGCGCCGATGACGGTTGGGCGTGGATGGCCAGGATTAGAAGATCCAAGCTTGATGGACGGTGCTGGCGCATGCAGATCCAATGGTTGGCGTCAAAACTGGGGCGAAGCTGAGATCCGACGACACGCAACAGTGGTGGATGAATACGTGAAGAACTCGCCGATGGCGAGTTTCCAAGCGGTGCAGCTCCGGTCTCCCACCACCTCGAGCGCCGACAATGGCTTCCTGAAGCTCCTGTGCCCTCTCCCCGTCTAATGGTGATGTCGACGGAGGCCCAGGTCCCACGGGTTGGTCCAGCAATGGTGGCCGACCTGGGGCCTCGTTCTTCTTCTCGATGCTCTTCAGATGGAGCCTCCAGACCCTGCAAAGGTGCGCAAAAAGCACGGAGAGCCGAATAGGAAGGGTTCTGGGCTATTATTAGGTGGAAACAGGTGGATTGGTGGCTGGGCGGTGAGTGGTCAGCGGTGGAGAGGCTCGTCGGAGCTAGCTCCGGCGAGGGAATATCGACGGCGAAATGGTAATTTCAGGCAAGATGGAATGTAGGAAATGGAGGCTAAGTCTACCAAGAAGTAAAACATGCAAGAAAAGGGGAATAAAAGTCTGCCTCGAGCCCAAGAAGGGCGAGGGAAAAACCTCACGGCGGCGCGACCGCCGGAGATGCTTGGAACGCGGCGTTTGGGGTCGCCGCACCTCGACTGAGATGGGGGAGGTCTCCCCTGTCACGGAAGCTTGCCCTCGACCCACACCTGGAAGTTTTTGGGTACCCAAATCCGGTTCAAGAAGAGGAGGGGGCTGTTTTTAGATGTGGTGAAGTGGCGATACAAACGAGGTGACAACGGGCCGAACCTTGATCCACAGCCCTAGGAGATGCACTGGCGTGCAAGATGAATAGTAGGGGAAGATCTTTGCAGAAGGAATCGACCTCAATAGATGAAAGACGTCGCCTCGAAAAAAGGGTGAAAGAGGGGTCAAAACCACTTTGACACAACTACAGGAGTAGGACCAGGGAGTTGACCCGAGTTCAACTATCCAGGTCCCCTGGTTGGTCCACGTGGACCAACCAGGAAAAACTCCTGGAAAAAGATTTAAAAATTTATTTAAAAATAATAAATGACTTAATTAATTTTAGGTTATTAAATGAAAAATATTTATTATTTTATATAGTATTTTATTCTGATTTTTAATTATTTTTATGGAGTGTATTTTTACAAGTTTACACTTATACCCTTTATAGGTATATTATCTATATATTTGACTATTTGATTTTTAATTTGTGATTTTAATTTTATTATTTTTATTTCTTATTTTGTAAAATTATAAAATACTTTTATATACACAAATATATTTTTATTTTATTTTTCTGATGTATTTTGTACACTTAATAAAATAAAAGGATATAAAGTATAGGTATATGTGTGTACTTTACCTATGTATTGTGCATACATGTATTTTATTTGGGGTTTTCTTTGAGTTTTATTTTGATTTCAATGCACATAATTAATATAGGTAATATTTACAAAATAACAAAAATATAAAATTATGAAAATAATGAATAAATAATAAAATGAATATTTTAAGTTGTACAAGTATACTATAGGGGTCCAAAATTCAACTTTCAAACCGTAGCTCCGCCAAATGCGAAACCACCGCCATTAAATAGCTTATTTTCTTCTATATACAATTAAAGTGAGCTTGCTGCATTTGGAGTTTTCATTTGTGAGATACGGGTCTGGGAATTTGGGATTCTCGATTTTTATTCAGACCATAACTTTTTATCTGTATATTATTTTCAGTGAAATCAATTTTGTATTTTTCTTTATTAAATTATCTACAACTTTTATGAACAAAGTTTCTTTATTTGATGTATAAAAGGTGGAACCAAAAATAGGTCCCAAAATGAATAAAGAATGAATAAAATAGAAGGAATTTATATTGGTATTTTGGCCCTTATCTCCCCCTACTTTATTCCTTGTCGACCTATTCATCAAGATGCCTAGGTGATGAATCCACATTTCATCATCTTTATTCTATCATTTTGGCACCAAAAACCCTAGCAAATACCTGTAAATAGCCTTAAATCAAGCATTTTAGCATTCATGCATGTGCATCCAAACAGTGTATAAATTACTGTAATTAAGGCCAAAATTATAGAATAAATATAGAAAAGAAAAAGAATAAAATATTGTAAATATTTTATGACCCAAAACCCCTGAGACCTAGGCATCTTGATGAATAGGTCGATAAGGAATAAAGTAGGGGGAGATAAGGTCAGAAACACAGATAAAAATACCTACACTTCCTGTTCATTCTTTATTTATTTTGGGATCTATTTTTGGTCCCACTCTTTGTACATCAAATAAAGAAACTTTGTACATGAAAGTTGTAGATAATTTTATAAAGAAAAATACAAAATTGATTTCACAGAAAAATCATGTACAGACAAAAAGATATGGTCTGAATAAGAATCCAAAATCCCAACTTTCCAGACCCGTATCTCACAACTGACAACTCCAAATGTAGCAAAATCACTTTTAATTGTATATAGAATAAAATAATCTATCCAATGGCGGTAGCTTCGCATTTGGCGGAGCTACGGTTTGAAAGTTGAGTTTTGGACCCTCAATGTATACTTGTACATATTAAAATATTCAATTTATTATTTATTTATTATTTTTATAATTTCCTATTTTTATAATGCTGTAAATATTACTTATAATAATTATGTGTATTAAAATCAGAATAAAAACATAATTAAAATACAAATAAAAATACTTGTATATATTCACTACATAGGTACAATACCTATACTTATACCTGCATAGAATACACTTATATTTTATTAAATACACAAAACATCTCAGAAAAATAAAATAAAAATATATGTATGTATATAAAAGTATGTTATAATTTTATAAAATACTAAATAAAAATAATAAAAATAAAATACCAAAATAAAAATAAAATATCAAAATACATAGGTATTATACCTACATAGGGTTAAAAAGGTAACTTGTAAAAATATAAGTCATAAAAATAAATAAAAATCAGAATTAAATACTACATAAAATTTTGAACATTTTTTATTTTATAACCTTTATTTAATTCGGCCATTTAGTATTTTAAATAGAATTATTAATATATTTTTCCAGGGTTTTTCCTGGTTGGTCCACGTTGACCAACCAGGAGGCCAGGACTGTTGACCTCGGTCAACAGTCTGACCTACACCCTGTAGCCTTTGTCAGACCCATCTTTGACCCAATGTTCACCAATTTTTCGAGGCGCGTTCTTTCATCCTTTGAGCTCGAGTCCTTCTGCAAACTTTTTCCCCTACTACCCATCTTGCTCGCCCAAGGATCTTCTTGGGCTGAGAGCCTCTGAATCGAGCTAGCGGCCTCGTTCTTTCAACCCCCCTCGTCAACCATACTTAAGGTCCTCCTTGACCTCCCTTTGAATTTGAACCGCAATTCATCCAGCTTTTTCCCCCCTTGGAGTCGCTACAGCAATGTGGAGGTGACAGCTCCAGGTTTTGCACCTTCGAGAGGCGGATTTGATCGAGCTGAGCGTGTTCCACCACCATCTCCGGCGGGTATCCCCGTGAGGTATTCACCCTCTGGCCCTTGGCCATCGAGGCTGCCATTCGTCCCATTCTCATCCCCATTTCATTCCTGTTAGAGCTAGGATCATTTCCCCCATCTTTCTGAGTTGAATCGATCACTGCATCATTCCATCGATCACCTCGCCGGAGCGCAACTCCGGCGAGCCCCTATCTCGCCTCCCCGTCCATTTCGAGAGCCACCCGAGGTCGAGGCATTTTGCCCTCGACCTCCCTAACTTTTCGGTGCAGGTATTGAAGCCCATCGAAGCGTCTGGAGCAATTTTGCTCTCTCGCCGGAGCACCTGAGGCCTTGCAGCTCCGCCACCTCCGTGCAAGGGCTCCGGCGTCTGCCGGTGGATTTTGAAGCTTCCAGACGTCAGCCGACACCTGCAGGAGCATCCTCGACCACTTCGCAAGCTCAATCGTTGCCGTGGCCGGACGGAGGAGCTCGGAGAAGTTCGCCCAACCGGAGCTCCTCCGTGTTCTTCCCTCTGCCTCCGGCGCCGTCGGATCAACGAGGAGTGCCCAGATCCAACAGGGGTCGTTAGATCTCCCCACGTGCCCACCGTCCGTTCATCGGGGGAGCTTTAATCTCAGCCGCACAAGCCAACCGTCATCGACCGCTCATCGTGCGCCACGTGGATAAGTGGATCGCTTCCAGCCGCTGGATCGCGCCCCGTCGCCCAGCCGTTGGATTCGCGCCACGCGTCGTCATCAGAGCGCCCGAGCGAGGGTATTTTGCGTTCCAGCCCTCGCAACTTTTGTATTTACTTTTTAGCCTTTAAACTTTTGTTTGTAGTTTAAAACTTTTGTAATTTTTGCGTTTAGGCCCAGAACTTTCACGTATTTACAAATAGCCCCCTCGCCACGTCACCTCACGTGACCTGTACACGTGAGGTGTGGGCATTTTGCAGAGGAACCCTCGGTTGTTTGTTTATTTCGTTTTAGTCCTGAAACTATCGCATTAAGTGTAAACTTTTTGGTTATTTTGCAAGTAGGCCCCCAGGTTCTTGTTATATTACATTTTGGTCCTTCCCAGGCGCGTGCAAGTCACGCGCCCTGGTGGGAAAATTTCTAGGAAGCCCAGGCGGCTTTTGTAATTGCTTTTTGATGCTATAAATTGAATATTCAGTGTAAAGTTTTGTGGAAAATTGCATGTATGCCCCTGGATGTTTTATATATTGCACATATACCCCTGCCAGGCCTGATTATTAATTGGATGTTTGTTGTATTTATTTGAATGATCACTTTAAGTCCAAAAATTCCACAAAAATAGACTTAAGCTCCTGGACACGTGTACCTTCACGCCACATATTTAGTTTTTGATTTTATTTTATTTTCATATTTATTAAAAATCAAAAACTTGCTATTTGTGCACTGTCTAGCTTAGAAAATACCAAAAAAATATTAAAACACCTCCAAAAATTCCAAAAAAATTACCTAGTGTCTATTTTATTCTATTTTAGTGTCAGTCCAAAAATCATTAAAAATCTCAAAAGAAAAACACTAAAAACTTAAAAACAATCGAAAACTTCAAAAAAATATATATAAAATAGTAGAAAACTCCAAAAATTAAAAACTCAGTTTCTGTTTGTTCCTTATTTTGTCCTTTTTATTTGAAAAATAGTGTGAAAATTTTGAGCTACTGGTTGTTATTTTTAACTTGCATTTTATTCACAGCCAGCATTATTTGCACTGTTCTGCCTTATTTCAGTATTTAAAAATATCAAAAACACCTTGAAAAACCCCCAAAAATCACAAAAACAGTAGAAAATTATAAAAATACCAAAAACATTTTATTTCTGAATTTTTGAGTATTTTTGTGCATTTTTATAAATATTTTAGCTTGCCTTTTATTATATCGCCTCTACTTTCCAATATTGAAAAAGAAATAAAAAAAATATATAAAATATAAAATATAAAAATCAGAAAATTCAAAATCAAAATACAAAAATTAAAAATTAAAATAAAAAAAATATTAAAAACTAAAAACCCACAAAAATTTCCTTTCTTTGTTTGCTTAGTGTAGACACTCCACACATCACACACACACACACTTTAGCATTTTTGCTTGAACTACCCTGTTTGTTCCCTGTGTTCGAACTCTCTACATACTTGCACCTATACATCTTTTATGTAGAGTTAAAAATAAATTTTAACTCCGCATTAGTTCTAATTCATTGATCTTAGTGTGGGTTAATTGTTGACTTTAGTCCGGATTTAGTGTGGTCACCACACCGACTAAGTTCACGCTTTGTGTTGAACTTAAGACCACCTATCTTCGGCTAAATCACTAGGTCTCGGGGGTTTGGGTCATAAAATATTTACAATATTTTATTCTTTTTCTTTTCTTTTATTTATTCTATAATTTTGGCTTTAATTATACTATTTTACACACTAATGAGATGCACATGCATGAATGCTAAGATGCTCTATTTAAGGCTATTTACAGGTATTTGTTAGGGTTTTTGGTGCCAAAATGATAGAATAAAGATGATGAAATGTGGATTCATCATGGCCCACTTCTCTACGCGCCACGCACCCTCGCTTATCCTTCGTTTGATCGCCTTCTGGAGCTTCAAATCCACGCCGTCCATTCCCGCACTCTTCTAAACCCTTCGATCAAGCCCATATGGCATCTCGCCCGTCCGCTTCCGCCCGTTTCCCCTCTTGCCACATGTCACCCCCACAACCATCGATTGCGGCCTCATCGATGAGATCAGGGCCACATCTTTGCGCCTACTTCTCAGCCGTTGGATCGTGAGATCCATCGGTCGAGCTCCATCTTTTGCCTTCGGTCCCCCCTTCTCTCCCACGTTCGTCGCCTCGTGCATGCCACCCCTTTCTATTTTCCCGATGTCGATAACCACCCCCAACACTCGTTGACCACGCCCATTCAAAGCCCTTTCATCCTTCTTCCTCGTGGACTCCATAACTGCCCAAGTCTCTCCTTCCCTCCACGTCTCCCACGCAAAACACGACCACCACCCTCTTTTGTTCCAACCACCCTCCTTGAAATAGCCCATCTCCGACCACCTTCACACGCGTCCACCTTTCTGAGGGATTAGGCCCATCATCTCTCTGCCTCCCCGTGATTGGGAGAGGTCAGATCGACGGTGCAATGACAGTGTAATCTCCGATGTTGATCCATAGCCATGGTAGGCTATGCCTCAGGCTTTCACTCACCGGTGAGCTGCTCCGCGTAGTCGACAGAGTCTAGCAAAGACCCGAGCTTTGCCTATAAGCTCAGCCCATGCCGCCGCAACCGCCAATTTCTCCAGATAAGCCTCTTGATCATGCTTTGCTTTTTCCTTTGATTTCTCTTAATTATTTAGGAACTTCTATGCACAATCATCTTCCCTTGATCATCCCTAGAGCTTCACCTCACTTCCACTGTCCTCGCGCACTCCTCCATCCACTCTCTCGATCCTCATCACCTCTCGCCACCTCTCCCCATTTATTCTCCAAGTTCGCCGGGGAAGAACATGAAGCCGCCACCTTCTTCGCCCCCTCACGACCTTCCATTCCACTCTACTACGCACATACAAAGCACTTGCATGCTTCAGCTATCACCATTAACATTTTTTGTAGGTGCTAGTCTCCAGTGGTCGGACTTGGGTCGAAGCTCCTTTCTTGAGCTTCATCTCCGACGATGGCTCATCATCAGCCCCTTCCAAGTAGTCCAGCGGCTTCCCCGAGCTTCAACGATGGCGACCGACCTTCTAGTGACCTCCACGGAGTAGCATAATGAGCATAAGACGGTGGCGGAGCACACACGACTTCGTTGGAGACCCAAACGCTCCACCACCCCTCGGTTGAAGAAGGAGCACCATAGCATACAGTTGTCGTTGGATGGCACCCTCCTGGTGCCCATCCAACGGCCTATATCTGGCCATATCATCGCCTTCATGGATTTACAGTCACCATCCGATCTACATGATCGGATGGTCTACAGAGCGACATGTGTCTTCACCGAGCCTCCATCCCGAGCTTTCAGGCTCGAAGCACCCGTGCCATGCCAGGGCTTCACCAGATGACGCGTGGGCCGAGCCACACCTATGAGCCTCCATCAACCATCGAGCCTAGCCTCACGTGCCTGGTTACGTGAGCGCTGGGTAATTTACAGGGAGGCCCCTCCAAGTTCTTTAAATTGTAAACAGGTCCTTACGTCACATGCATACCACACGCACCTGGGATTAATTGCAACCGACCCCCTCTGGGTCTCAATAATTGCAATTTAGTCCCCTCATGTGGGGAAATTTATAGGAAAGGCCTCGCAGGTTGTTTTATTTGCATTTAGATTCTTTCATAAGCCTGTTTGTAGTCTTTTCTCAAGTTATTTTGTATGTTTTCTTGCTTTTATGCCCTTGAACTATTTTGTGAATATCTTGAGCATTCGAGCTCCGTTTTAATCAATTTCAGTCTCGTTTCAAAGCTGGTTTCATTGTCTTTCTAATGGTGTGACTTGATTTCTGATTTGATGCTTTGATTTATGATGATTAAATTTAGTAATATAGTGTCTTTTATGTAATGATTTCTCATGCCTTGTATTAATGTATTAATGGAATTTGTTGTATTATTTGAACCTGAAGTTGACTACAATTTTTTGCTCATTTGTTTTTATCTGATTAGGGCATTTTCACATCATTATAAATAAGCATCATGTTGTATGTTAAAAAATCAAACAAAATTGTCTGCTTCTTATTTTATTCTGCATTGTTTGTCTTGTCGTGTATTGACCTATGAGTTTTTAACCCAACACTTATTTTGAATACTAGGAGTCTAAATATGTGATTAAGAGGCTCGTGTCCCTGAGTTCGACCTTGGACTTGCCCAAGTAAAATATAATCGACCGCTTTGATTTCACTGACAAATTCATTAGTGGTTTTTGATCAAACCAATTTAGCCCGACTGCAACGAATCTTTGAGTGTTAATTAGAGATTTTTAAAGGGCTGAATTCCAGTCTATCAATGATGCATGACCAGAAGGCTTCATGCACGCAGTTAATCATATGAGATTGAGAACACAGAGGTCTTGCACGCCCTGTATATGTCCTTGCATACCAAGATGCAGGTGACTACCTGCGCGGACCCCATCGGAGAGAGAGCAGCGCGACGTCGTCCAGAAGCACGAGCACCGTCGTGCTGAGCTTCATCGATGCCATCTTCCTCGCAAGAGATGGGCGGAGGGGAGGTCAGGCGGAAGAGAGGAGGGGAGGTCGGGCGGAGGGGAGGGGTGAAGGGGATCTCGTGGAGGATGCCTACAGGCGTGAGGGAGAAGGGATGGTGTTTTTTTAGTTTTGAGAAACACACTGGGTATTGTGGAAAAGAAATTCACAGATTCAGGTTAATTTTAACAGTCAAATGGATGGGGGTTAACCACAAGGTCTGTAGGGTAAGGGTTAGCAAATTTACGGAGTCGAGGGAGGAATTAGGTTGTTTCAAAGGTCGTGGAGGTAATTGACAAAGATTATAGGGTCTGCTGGGTAAAAATCCCTTATTTTTATGGTTTCATACATTATTTTCTTTTCCATGAATTTGTGTTGATAGTATGGATGAATATAAATTTAAATTGTAATTTATTTTCTAACCAAGAAAATTATTACGATATCATGAATATATATTTTTGGCATTAAATAATTTTTTTAATTTTGGCGTATTTTGTATAATATGTGTTGTTGTATTTGTAGGTGATACCATGTAAGAATTTGATGATGATTATTGAAGTTAAAGATTGCAGCACACTTTATTATATTTGGGAAACTTCTGAAGTGTTTTTTAGCATTTGTGAATTTTAGAAAATGAAAAATGATGATTAAAGAAATATTGTGATTTAAAGATGATGAGTTAATATATAGTTATCAATGAAATGCATGGATGATTGCTTTTCAGGTATTATATGAATCTTATAGTTACTAGTATGTTATGTTGCTGATATTTTAAGATCATGCAGATAATTGTTGTTGGATATGAGAATAAACACATGATTTTCTTCCAACCACTGATGAATCTAACATATGTGCTCTCTTAAAATTACCAACACACTTTAAAGAAGATGTTATTACTAATAAGAGAACTTATTAATGTCTGTCCAGAGATTATGCAAAATATTTTAATAAGTTACAATTATTTTTTTCACAATTTTTCTTTAGCACATAATATTGCAGTAACATTTGAAAGGAACTACTTCGAAATAGGAAACAAGCGAGCAACAAAATTGCAAGAAGTGTTTATTATGTTAGGTAAGATGGATTAATAACGAGCCCATCCGGCCCTGGAGCTTTGTTTCTTTTAAAACCTTTGATAGTCGCTTCAATCTCATTAAGAGTAAAAGGATTGGTAAATATTTCGTGATCTTGAAATTGGACTACAAGAATTCACATTAATGATCACCAATTCCAGGATCCTTGAAAAGCCCCTCGTAGAAATTAACAATAATTTTACTCAATCCTTCCAAGTCAAAGATTAAGTCACCAGCGCGGTGAAGTGGTTTCGCGATGATTTCACTGAGGCTAAAATTTTGAAGAATTTTGTGTTTGTATTTCCCTCTTTTAAGTAATTGATCTTAGATCTCTGTTCTCAAATAAGGCGTTCATCAATTCTAAGTTATTCAAGTTTTCAAACAAGTAACTCAGTCGTGGACCACAAGATAAGTCCCCCCTTACCAGTAAGATCTCCGTGTGATTGATCTCCTTTTTAATCTTATTAATTTTTATGTTTATGTCAAGGATAACTTCTTGTCTCCATTTCTTTATGATTGGCCTTAGACGTTTCATTTTAGCTGCCCACCTATGGAAAGGGTTGTCAGATAGTATATCTGCCTCCCAAGAAGCTTTCACCATAGGCAAGAAAGAATCTTTACGAAGCCAGAAAGATTCAATTCTAAATAGTGTGTTGCAAGCTCTGATGTTTCCTCCCGATAAAAGCGAAGGGATATGGTCTGAGTAGGTTTTTGACAACCTTCTAACCTGAGAACGGGGATAAGTTTCATGGAAGGGTAGGTTTATAAAGATGCGATCAATGATTGACCAGGAGTTGTAGTCTGGTGACTCTGACCAAGTGAATGAAGTACCATGATCTTTCCTCTCCATAAGACTCATTGCATTTATCCAATTATCGAATCTTTTGTCACGCGGCTTTAGAGATAGACAACAACTCCAAGGAATCTAGGATTTTTGAAAGATTCCGTTGCTTCTTACTCTAATCAAGCTAGGATTTTTTAACCATCCCTAGGTGGTCCGTACATATTTATGATTCTACATTTTTCTCCCACATCATTCTGACGGAGATCAAAAATCGAGAAGAAATCATGGTCACTTTTGGCTAAAACTTTGAACTTCCTTTTATCACAACCTGTTAAAACTCTACAAGTTTTTGAATCATTATTTGAATGCCACTCAATAAAGGACCACTCCGAGGATAACCTATTGACTTGGGTGAAGTTACATCTAGTTTCTTGTATGTAAAAGAAAGTGTGATCTGTTTGGCAAGCATCAAATTTTTTAATATTTCCATTTTCATTTTCCCCCTAACCCTCGAATATTCCACGTAGTGAGGTTAAAATCCATGAATATAAGATTCAATAAAGTCAATTGAAGTTCCGGAAACTTCACACATTAGGCAATGCAATTTCAGCCATCTATGAGGTTTTGATTCTAATAGTATTAGATCTTTAACAATTAATAAATCTGTTTTTTTTTCATTCGAATCTGAGAAATCAAATTTAAAAAAGTTAAGAATATATTTTGTTCTTTGTAACGCCAATGGAGAAACAAACTCATCATAATCCGAAAAATGTAATTTGGAATGATCATCAAACATACTTTTTCCTTTTGCCTCCATGTTCTGAGATGGTAAATATCTCTGGGGTTCTTGAGATCCAGATCCACGATCAGATTCAATGATTCTGACATGTTTTCCTCCTCCTTGATTTCAGAGGATGGAAGGTCTTTAATGTGCTCCCATATGGAAGGATTAATAGTCTGCCCTTTACTTTGTAACCAGCAATTGCTTGCTCCAAATTCGAGCAATCCGGTTCGTCATTTGACTTTGTTAGTTTTTAAAATGATGGTCTCCTGTGAGTTGGGAACGGCATAACATTCAGATTTACTTTTTCCCACTCACTGCCTGGACACATATCGAAATTTTCTTCTTCAAATTCTGTAATCACCATGTTTTTTGTTGTTTTCCGGAATCATTTGTGAGCCTTGCTTTGGAGTTCTTCTTCCAGCTTCTAGGAGACATTGAAATTATGAAGTGTAGTAGAATTCACTAAGGGTGAATCACATTGAATAAACTTCACTTCCCTCCTAGTGGAAAACGACATGAATGGAACCTTGAAAATTCCATCAAATGTGATCATCTCTACTGCACAAGGGATATTGAATTCATTAGACATTGTTGGACTGTCTTGAAAAATGATTTCTTGGAGCTTATCTCTTACTTTCAAGCCCCACATTTCTTAGGGAAAAATCTGAAACACCTAAATAACACACTTGTCTCATTGATCTTCAAAAATGGGGATGCGAATGACATTGAGAACTGCATGCCAATAAGCTTTATTAATCTCCCAATTCATATCATCTCTAAAGAAATAGCATATAGATGAGCACCTTTCTTAGCTACATCGATTCCACCGTCACATTGTGTTTTTCTGAAAGGCCGCTCCACGGCCGATGCCTTCATGATGACCTCAACAATTGTAAATGAATGGGATCAAACGGAGATAGAAGCAATCATCCTAAAAAATCGATTTTCGTAAGGTCTTTGACTCACTTCTTTGGCCATTCATCTTGAGATACTCAGGGCTACTAATTATCTATCTATCTTCATAAATTGGATCAAAGCATTTCTTGAAATATCGAGGGTCTCTTTTAACGTAAATGGAACGTCTATTAGATTTCTGCACCCAAAACGTGGAGTCAGGCAAGAAGATCCCTTATCTCCTTTCCTTTTCATCCACTCCTTGTCTATCCTTGATGCAATGCTTGCAAAAATATTCGATCAGGGAAAATTTTGTGCCTTCTTCAAAAAAGATTAGGAAGCTATGGTCACCAGCGTTCAATTCGTGGACGACCTCCTCATCTTCATGGAATATAAGTTGGAAAGCCTTAAAAACATCCACTTGGCTATCAAAATCTTCAGTGAGCTATCTGGTTTGACTATAAATAAATCTATATCAGCTTTTTATGTTCTAAATATCGAGAAAACTGATGTGGAAAGAATAAAAAATCATTTAAATTGGAATGAAGGTTGTTTTCCATTAAATTACTTGGGATTCCTTTGACAAAGAGGAAAATGTTGAACAAGGATTGCTCTTCTATTATTACTAAATTCTCCACAAAACTTCAAGGTTGGAAAGCAACCTAGCTTCCGCTACCAACAAGAGTCTCCCTTCTAAACTCTTCACTTATGCCTCTCATCATTCATGTGATGTCATGCTTGAAAAAGCCCATTAGCATCATCAATCAAATTGATAAAATTAGGCGTAAATTTCTTTGAGCAGGCACCTCCTCGCTCTCCCCCACTTCGAATGTGGCTTAGTCTAAGGTTACTCACCCAAGATCAAATGATGGTTGGGGTATTTTAAATCTAAGATTGTTTAATGACGCACTCCTCACTAAATTGGCCTTACGTATTGCTGACTACAAGAAACCGTGGGTCTCTAAAATTTTAAGTGCAACAAATTATTGGGCAACCCCGATTGTGTTACTGCAAAATCCAACTTCTTCACACTCATTGGTTTGGAAGAGCCACATTAGAGGATCCAACTATTTACATCCAGTCTTGCACAAAATGTCTGGGAATGGTTTTCATTCACCACTATGGAAGGATCCTTTGAGGGGTAAAAGACTGCTATCCGTGGAGTTCATAAATATCTGTCCATTTGTCAAAAATCGTAATATCTCGGTTGGTGATGGGGTGAAATCTTGGGGCTCCAATTTCAACTGGTTTAAGAGTCTAGAAAATCGTCTCCCACTGCAGCTTTGGAATCTAGCATCAAAACTGAAGGATGCCTTAATTGAAATTTGAGATGCTACAATCGTAGATTGAGGATTATTATACCTTTCTAACCAATAGTAGGTCGGATAAAAAATCCACCTGCAAATTGTTATATGAAATACTGTCAGGAGGGGAATTAGATCTAAGATAGACGATAAATTTTGGAAAAAATATTTTGACCCGCAACTCTCCTACTTCATCTGGTTATTGGCATACCAGAAGTTACTTACCCAATGATGAACATTAGCTCTGTCAATAGGTGCCACTTATGTCACAAACACCTCGAATGTTATACACACCTATTCAATGATTGTGAAAAAACGTGTGACATCTTCAGGAAATGTGGTCTTGAATCAAAATTAGATAAATTTATCAAAATAATTACAGTTTCAAGCTCAAAAGATGAATTGATAATTGATTGGAAGATGTTGGTAATCAGAACAACCATTTGATGGTCCATATGGAAAGGTCATTGTAATTTGACTTTTAATTTGATTCTTTTTACCATTGACAAAATCATAAGAGAAACTTCCCTTATTTGTGGAGTGTGTATCGGTTTGATATTTGATGAAAATTAATGCGGATTTCGAGAATGTTGCAACACTGTTGATGCTACGTTAAACCCCTAAACTTGAAGGACATCTTTTTAATTTGCAGGTATCCTGACATCTGCCACTTCTTCGACTTCGAGGGTACGTGGTGATCGCACTGCTGGCATGTTTCACAAAGCTATGAAGCTCTCCATTGCTGAACCTCATAACTAACGTTGTGTTGTCGGATGGTGGGGGCCTTGTTAAAGATAGTGGGATTTTGAGGACAATCTTCGTGCTTGATGATGGTTTGTTGCAAGGATTTTTCAGACATATATACCCTTGGCTTTAATTTTTTTGTGCCCCGCTCATGTGTGGGCCTTACATCTATGATGTTGTACTCTCTGACATCTTGTTGTATCTGAACTTTATGATGATGAATGAACTTGAATCGTTTATAAAAAAAGATGGATTAATAATTACCAGTGAGATGCAAACATGATAATTGTGAATGATAATTTTGTAATTTAGTGAAATAGGGGTATGTAATTACAGATGTTATGTCTTCATTTCTTTATACATAAAATAAAATAACACCTAGCTTCTGTTATATTATAAACGATGGGTTAATCAACAACAATGAGGTTGTCTTGTTCTGTCATAAGACAAGAGAGACTTCAAACTGAAGATCTCCTCGGTAAAATAGTTGTTTTCTTTGTGAAGCTGATGGTTAGAGCTATCTCCATATCTTTGAAACTTGTCCCTTCACAAAACATGCTTTCGAGATTTGAGGCTGTAATGTTAACTCTATAAATCTCCAGAAATTCATACTTCCACCGGACTGTGGCTCAGACAACGCTAACCTAGACCCTCATATATAGTTGCACTTTTCCCTTTCTAAATCAACAAGGTCCAAAGTCAAATGCTTGTTAATCCTTATCGTAATAGTCTTCGTCTCTCCTTCATTAAGTTAGGGATCATTCCTTCATATTTATCTTCTTTTTTATGTAAAAAATTGGAATTTCTCTTCCAACTTGTCTCAGAATGGGAGTGATGAAAAAGATGGAAAAGAACAAGAATCAAATGAAAGAGGAAATTTGATAATCAGCAAGTAATCCATAAAGTTTAATATAACTTGAGAAATTTAATTTGATGATTTCAGACCATTGAGATATTTTCAAATGCTGGAAGATATGGAATCCGAAGAACTCGTGGATGAAGAAAATACTTTTGTTGTATACATGGCATACATGCACTTTGTTTTTTATTCACAAAATATGAATGGAATCTCTATATTGGAATTTAAATGGGTACAAAGAATGAGAAAATGATGAAAAATACCGTGTTGAGATTTGAAAATCCCATTGATTTGACATTAAGAATTACTATTAGTGCATTCATTATTACTGTTAATAAGAGAATAATATCTCTTGATGATGGATAAAAGAAGAAGCTAAACCGGCAATCATTTTGACTGTCTAAACATATAAAATAGTATCATTGTTCCTCAAAGAATGTGTGTTTTTTTCTCTGTTGTTATCCATCAACAAGAAGAGCGAGAGAGGCATACGTTCGTGATGAAAATCCAAGGCTCTATTCATTCTTTCAGTGGGTTGATCCGCGCAAGCAGCAATAGTCAGAGCAATGACGTCATGTATTCCGCTACCTTTAAATTCGAATCGACTATATTTTCTATCAAGTGGTATGAGAACCATCTCAATTATAATTCCATCAAAATGAATATGGGTTGGAAATATCTTACAAATTCTGTTCAATGATGGTTCCGTTTTTTTTAAGCCAACTTATGCCTACAATTTACAAAAATCATCATATCAACGATAAAACGTGTTCCGTGATTTTGAATACTGAATAACTGTATCAATCTAACATATACACACTTATAACTTATACCTGCTAGAATTTCTTTTTTTCTCCCAAGTATACTCGTACAGTTGTTGAAGTGGGGATATTGGATGATGGGATCTAGCACATAACCAATGGGGCGGCGGCTACAATACTATAATACACGATTACCATCTTTATTGTCCATTCACGGCATTAATTCATAATTACCATTCATGCATTGGTTTAATATGGTATATTTATCTAGATCATGATTTGATATTATTGACGTTAAATTCAGATTTTGCAGTTTTTTTAAATAAAGCGCCTTTTATCAATTATGTGCCCGTGGTGCAATTCCAATCGCTTTAAAAAATCCCAAGTTTTCTATTATTGTCATTAATATTGTTGGATGGGTTCTCCTCCTTGTGAGAACTTATTCTATATTTATAGGACATTGGTAGTCCTATTTGGAAAAGAAAATCAATTATTGATCGGAGAAGGAGATCAATTACCTTTTAGGATTAGGAGTTATCTTTTCCTAATCCTATTGGAAGTAGGAGTCCGGGTTTCCTTATTTGCTCATCTCCATGGAGTATAAATAGGAGGTTTGTGGTGCATACCAAGATCATCCCAACACAAGTTCTCCTAGCACAAGAAAGAAACAAAAGAGAGAGGAAGAAGAAAGAGGGCTCGTGGTTGCCGTGGAGTTTGGCGGGAGTAACCTTTGGAGCAGTTCTTCTCCCATTCTTCCCTACAGTTTGGCGGCGGATTTACCATTGGGTAATATTTCTCCTCTCTATTATTCTCCATTGTTTGGTGATTTATAGCACCGTATTGAGGGCCGGCATTTTGTAAGCCCCTCACTGGAGATTACTTCGATTATAGTGCTGGGTTTTGGATTACAATCAACCCCGTGGTTTTTCCCCTCACATTGATGGTTTTCCACGTTAAAAATTATCTGTACATCTGTGGTTGATTTTTTTTTGTGTGGTTGAGATACTTTCTCGTGGTTGATATATCGTGCATGTCCGCCTATCCACTTTGATTATTTTTCTGTAATTCAATTTATATGGGAATCTATTCCCAACAAATAGATGACTTATTTATAAAATTGGCAATTTACTTATTGTTTGACAACTTCATATCAATAGGTATCCTTTATTCTTTAATATATATATATATTAAAATAAATTCATATCAATCATATGATAGAATTACAATATCCTTAATATTATAACTGAAGCGAACAAGCCATCAAAATGAACTCTATCGCTAAAATTATATTATTAGAGATATTTGGATGGATTTTTGTATGCATTATAAATATTATCCTTCCTAAAGAATGGACTGTACCCGTTTAAAGGTATCGCATACATGATGATAACTGAATAATGATTATAAAGTTCCATGTTAGTAATAAGATGCATACAAAGATGGTCTCACTATTTAGCAAAATTTTATCATTAGCACTTGATCGGCACAACAAGAGTATCACTTACAACTAACATTATTGTCCAAAGATTTAATAGTTAGTAATGCGTGGTATCTTGCTTTCTTATGTATATATGCATGTTTTCACATTGGTGAACCAAACAATAATTTGATTTTCTTTTGTTCTTTATTTTATAACTTCCACTTTTGCGCCTACTATCTCTGCTACTTTGAACTTCACTCCCGTTCCTCTTACGGAAAATAGTTCTTCTGATGAAAAAATCACTATGAGAAGTAGGAACGTTCTAATCGCATGTGTCTTATGATCATAAAGTGTGACATTCCGGAAACCCATAGAGATTGATGAAAAAAGATAACTACAACCAAATATTACCTTGTTAAAATTGAAGACCGTTTTGCGAAAACGATAAGGCGGAAACAAGCACTTATCTAGCACATTTGATTTCCTTGAAGTACACTAGCAAGGGAAACATAAAAGAGTACATTCTTGAAATGCCTCATATTGCTTCGAAGCTACAGGAATTGGAATTGACAATATCTGATGATTTGCTCTTTCAATTGGTTCTGTCCTTGCTTCTGTCATAGTATAACTAATTCAGAGGCAGTTATAAGTTATAACTGCCAAAAGGAGAAGTGGACTCTTAACAAGCTCATTTTGTACTGTGCTGAAGAGGAAGATATGTTGAAGCAGGAAAAGCCAAAGAGTGCTCATTCGGTTGTGACCTCTAAGGATAAGGGGAAGAAAAGAAAAGAAAGGAGTAAGCATGATGTGATAGGTCTAGTAAAGAAGAATAAGGATGTAATTAGTTTCTTTTTCTACAAGAAAGCTGGACATGTCAAGAAAGAGTGTGCCAAATATCATGCACGACGCGTGAATAATGGAACAATCCATATTTTGATTTGTTCTGAAATTAATTTAGCTTCAGTTCCAAGAAACACTTGGCGGGTAGATTCGGGTATCTCTTCTCACATAAGTGTTTTTGTGCAGGGTTGCATGAACTACCGAAGGCCAACTGATATTGAAAGATACATCTACATATGCGATGAAAGAAGCAGAAACCAAGGAAATTATAGTTTTTGGATTTTTATTAAGAACTGATCATTATCTAGAGTTAAATAATACATTTGTTATTCTATCTTTTAGACGAAATTTTGTTTCAGTTTTTGCGCTGGACAATTTAGTTTTTCCCCCTAAATTTTAGAGATGGAAAATTAGTCATTCTTTTAACTCTGTTGTGATTGGTACAGTCTCCTTAATGTCTAGTGGTATACTCTATTTACTTGATATTGTTGGCTCATATAATGAATCTATGGTTGTTGAATCAAGAGACACTAAGTGGGAAATTACCTCAGAAAATTAAACATCAATTTGGCACAAGCATTTAGATCACATATCCAAATCAATAATGAAATGACCTGTATTTGGGAATATCCTATATTCATTAGATTTTACAATTTAGATGTATGTGTCAATTACGTTAGAGGAAAACAAACCAAACCAAGGAGATCATGTGCCAATAGAGCTTCTTTAAAATCTATACATACTAATTTTTGTGGTCTATTCCCTTCGACATCCTAGAATGTTCAATAATATTTTGTATCATTCGTAGATGACTACTCAAGATATTCTTTCATATATCTCATTCATGAAAAATTACAAGATCTTGATATGTTCAAATAATTTAAGGCTGAAGTTGAGCTCCAACTCAGCAAAAGCATAAAGTGCATCAGATTTGATCGTGGCTGTGAATACCATAACAGATATGATGGTTCACGTGACCGACGTCCATGTGCTTTTGATTTATTCATAGAAGAATGTGGTATTATCCCTCAATATATAATGCCAAGTTGTCTAGCATGATCGGTGTGTCTGAGAGACGTAATAGAATTCTTAAAGATATGGTTAGAAGTATGATCACTCATTCTGCCTTACCAGAGTCCCTCTTAGGAGAAGCATTATAAACAACATCTTGTATTTTGATATGACATGGTCTAGCACGATCCCCTCAGTCACCATAAAATGTCTCTTCTCCCAGGAAAGCACGAGGTTTACTTCACAACATCTCCTCATGATTCGGTCTAGGTAGGATAGGCATTGATGAAAACGGTAACTGTAGACTGAGAAATCATCCATAAACACCTCAAGAAAACTACTAACCATATCTGCGAAGACTACCAACATGCACCTCTGAAAGGTTGTAGGAGCGATGCATAGTTCGAATGGCATCTTACGGAAGGTGGATCTCCCAAATGGACAGGTGAAGGTAGTCTTTTCTTGGTCTTCTAGGGTGATTGCAACATGGTCGCATCCATAGTATTTATCCAAGAAGCAAAATTACTCCTTCGCGACCCATCTTTTGAATTTTTGGTCGGTGAAGGGGGGAGGAAAATGGTCCTTCTTGGTCGCTAAATTCATCCGTTTGTAATACATAGACGCACCAAGTTGTTGGTACTATGGTTGCGATCTCTTCTCCTTTGTCATTCTTTACCATGGTGATCCCTATTTTCTTAGATACAACATGCAGGGAACTCATCCATTTCGAGTCAGAGATGGGATATATGAATCTCGCATCATACCATTTCGTGATTTCATTGATCAAAACCTAACGGAGATTTGGATTTAATCTATGTTGGAACTCTCGGGACGGCTTGTGGTCTTCTTCAAGATATATGTGATGTGAGCACAATGACGGGTTGATCCCATGAAGATCTGAAAATTTCCAACCTATGGCCTTGCGGTTTCTTTCGAGAACCTCGAGAAGGCGAGATTATTGTTCCTATGTCAACTGAGAATTGATAATCATGAGGAACATGTTCTGTGCGCCTGCTGAGATGGCATATTCCATGTTTGCTGAAAGTGGTTTGAGCTCAGGAAGGGTCTGATTCTGCTCAATGGTGACCTCAGCTACTTTGTAGGGTGATGATGTTGGATCTTTCAATTGTAATGTGCCCATCATTGGAGTGGTAAGCTTTGAGTTCAAGGCTGCACTGAATTCTTCTATAATTGAATCTTGTTCACAAAAAATATTCAATAATTTCCTCCTTCTCTGCTAAAGATAGGTGGCCAAAGATGTATTCTTCAGGCAACTCAGCAAAAATCTCTTCTTCAAAGACTTCTGGGAACTTGAATGTGTTATCCACTCGTTCCTTTGTAGAGAGGAATTCGTGGGTCTCGACATCATTCATGAAAAGATTTGTATTGTGGATTTCAGCTAGAAAGTCATAGTCTTCTACTCGTTGCTCTGTCGACCCGCTCTCGTCCGATGCATATTCAGTCAGTTTTGGCACTTGGATCATCACGATAGGCACCTTGTCGCTGCGGGAATGAATGGTGATTTGTCTGGTGCCATAGTCCACCACTGCTTCAGTTATTCGAAGGAATTTCCATCCTAGGATTATCAGGGTATGCAGAAGAGGAGATGAGGCATCCATATCAAGCACGATGAAGTCCACAGGGAACTGCATTCCCTGAATGATGACGATGACATCCTCCAGAATTCCCCGGGGCCGCTTGTTTGAACGGTGACAATGGCATCCTCTCGAATTCCACAGGGAACTGCGATCCACAAAAAAAGGCTAATTAATCAATAATCAACCCACTAAAAGAATCAAGCAAGCGATAGCAAAAATGTGAGTCATAATTTTATTATTCTCTACAACTATATGTATAGCAAGTAAGTATGTAGAGGTCGAACCACAGAGAGCAACACTGGTAGCCTATAGTTATTTTTAACCAAAGAACACTATGTACAATCATGTCATTCATCAAGTATATACATATACATACATACATACATACATACATACATATATATTGCGGGGTTTTAATTTTTTTTCTTTAGAATAAGTAATATAGAATATAATAGAATATATATAACAATGGATGATATAGATATAAACATAACTAAAAATATCCAAAAATTACAGAAATAAATATTTTTTAGTTTTAAATAATTTTTTAATGTTTTTATGATTTTTAATGAATTTTGCTAATTTTTATATATTTTAAAGTTAAATATCTTAAAACATGGATAAAATAGGCTAAAATTGAAATAGAAATTAAAAATAAAAAATTGAATCCAAAATTTTGCAAATCAATTTTAATATGTACATAATAATATAGAGATAAAATGGAAAATTATATATTTGAGGTTTTAGGAATTTTATATAATTTTATCAAGGTTTTGGGGTTTTCGATTTTTAAGAGTTCTGTTTTTCTATTTTTACTGATTTTTGGTCTGAAAGCTAAAAATACATAAATATATAAATGATTTTGTTGGGATTTTTTAGAAATATTTTTATATTTTTTTGGTATTAAATACGCTAGACATGGATTGTTTGTGCTCTAAATGATTTTTCATAAATACTAAAAGGTCCAAAATTACAAATAAAACTCATGTCGTGAGACTACAAGCAATTGGGAACTTACATATATTTTTTTATTATTTTTGGAGCACAATAGCTATTTTAAATAAATCCATCAAGCACAAAAAATACAACTGCTAGTAGGGGCATACATGTAAATAAAATAAACTCCAGGGGATTCTATGCAATTTAACCAAAAATATAAAACGTAGTTAAAGTTTATTGGACCAAAGACAAATACAACAAATAACATGTGTGTACTTGCATAATGGCCACTTCACGTGGGACGACACGTGAGGTGACCTAGCATGGACTTAAATGTAATCAACCATAACCACATGGGTCCACATGCAATTATACCTATTTTATTTACATGAAATATATCATTTACAAGATTAATTAATAGATACAAAAATAGGAGGGGCTAAGTATGCAAATTACCTCTTATTAGGCGCAACCGAATGGCTGGGATGCTCTTCATGTGTCACGTGGCATGCTCCCATAGCGTTATGTTGGTTCGCTTCAAATGGCCAGGATTAGATCCCGGGCACGGATCGGACGGTGCTGGAAAAGCTCTATCGAACGACAGTTGCTCGTTTCGAGGAAAGGGGCTCGATCAGACGGCTCCGAGGTCAGCTGGAAGAACAGATGAAAAGCACAGCAAGGATGGAGAACATCGCACGAAGCTCTAGCCTCAGGATCACCGAGCCATTAATCGAGGCATTAACGCCTACCACGTGGCCACGGACCTCCTTCCAAGTCTGTAGCAGTCATCGAGCCTAACCCCACGTGCCCCGCACGTGTGTGGTTGGGAAATTTGCAGAACACCCTCGGGGTTTTCCATAATTACAAAGAGGTCCAGGAACATGTGTCTCACGCGTGCACTTCGACAAATTGCAACAAGGTCCCGATGGATTTATTATTTGCATAAAGATCCCTCTATATAAAAGGAAATTTACACAGAGACCTTTCGGATTTTGGAAATTACAAATAGGTCCCTCTGTGGGACTATTTGTGATTATTTATCTTTTATTTCCTTGCATTTTTACTGCATTTATGCCCTTCACACTATTTCTTTCATATCTCAAGCATTTTAGATCCAAATCGAATGATTTCAGTTTTATTTTGATGCTGGTTTTACCCTCTATCTAATGGAATTCTCAATTTCATCTTTTGATACTGTATTAAATAGGCTCTATTTTTTTGTGATTCGTGTCTCGTACTTTTTATGATAAACGCCATTACTCATCATTGTTGCACATTTTGACTCTGAAATTTACCCATAATTTATTTATCACTGATTCGACATTCTCTAGAGCATATTTGTATATTTCTATATTGCATATATTTATTGTAGGCATTCTTATATATTTACACATCATTGCATACTGTGTCCATCACATCATATCTTTGCATTCTAAAAATCAAATAAAAATACACGCATCACTTGTCCTTGCATTGTTTTCTCTGCATCGCATATCACATTTGCATGAATGTCTTTGAAAATAATCACTCATTAATTAATCAATATTTATTTATAAATAGATGAAGAGGCTCGTGTCACTGAATTCGACCTTGGTATACTTACAAAGTAAAATAACTTCCACATATTTGAAGGTGTGGATTTTGCATTATCCAAATATCTCCTTTACTATGACAATTCTCTATTATCAAACAGGCAGATTTACCGTTCAACAAATGACAGGGTCCAAAGGCATAAATAGGCCCCTAGAGGGGCATTTTTGCAATTTTTAATTTCCGGCAAGGCTTTTATGCAATTTTCCTAGGCATGTCACATGCCTCATGCATGCCCGAACTTGTTGGTAATTTTAAAGAGTGCATGGGCTTAGGATCATTTGTCTGCCCCTCACGCATGGTGCACACGCGTTAGGCTTGGGGGTGGGTCGGCTCGGGGTAGGTGGCTCGGGGGGCTCGAGTTGCTTTTAACGTGGCTCAGCTCCACTAAGCATGGAGGCTCGAACTGAGGCTCGGTCGACCCGCATAAGCCGTCCAATCAAAATGATCGATGCCACATGTAGACTCTTGTTCATCAACTGTGTATCCGCTTCTGCGACGGACTTGGTTGGGCTCCGATGTGCCCTCCCTCCTTCCTCCTACATCGAGCTACTACATGGAGGATCCCAACACTGTCCAGGAATTGGCAATGGTTCTCAGAGGGGCTGGGTGATGAAGAATCACCGAGAATGGGACTTTTTCGAAGCTTCCAGCCATTGATGGAATGAGGACCTGCAAAAGGTTAGAGTGCAAAAGACAAAGCGTGTTGTGCGTGATGAGGTGAAATGCGGGTCTGGAGGGGACAGAGAAGATGGATGCCTGGTGTGTTCCTCTATCATGAGGATGGAGGAAAGGGTTGGCATGGTGGAAGAGATGGAGGAAGGATGAGGGTGAGTTGAGGGTTACACAAAGATCGAGGAGGTGTGGCAGAGATGATCATGAGATCAATTAAAGGCAGGGGTGTTGGTGTACGTGTAATTAAAAGGAAGAAAACATGGTCAAAGAACAGGGAGACTTACCTGAAGAATTGAGGGCGTAGAGGGCAGAGCGGAGACTTGGGATGAGGCTCGAATTGAGCCTTCGATCTTCACTCGACATTCTCAGCCGTGACATGGAGCCTGAACAGTCGCGGAGCGATCGTGACATGATCAGAAAACCATGGGTGGCACTTGGGCTCCCCAGTCATCATAGCATCATCAATCCCTCCTCCTCTATCACAAGAGGAGGAAGAGATGATGTGTTTTGGCCCTTGTGAAGGTGGACATGGCTCAATTGAGCTGGAGGCAGAGTATTTGTAGTGAAGGTCATCAGTTACAGGAGGTGGTGGAGGTAGATTGTAATGGTTGCACGCAACCCTAGGTTTGGTCGTGAGGGTTTAATGACTGCATGAGGAAGGTGGGGATTATGGGTAAATTGGTGAGGCATTAGATCGTGACGAGGTGGTCTGAGGTGGCTGCTAAAATTGGAAGGGGAATGAGATGCGACGAGGAGCGACGTGGGGCGCAACTGTTACCGGAGGTAGGATACGAGGTGCGGACCAATGGATCATGCGATCGAATGGTCCTGATTGAGGCATGTGTGGTCGGTTGTGATGAGATCCATCGAGTAGATCTAAGGTAGAGAGAGAAGAAAAAGCGGGTGGTTCTAATGAGATCTGATGATCTCATCAGATGGCTGGAAGAAGTGCAGGTAAGAATGACGGAGATTAGATCCACCAAGGAGATACCGCTCTCGAGATTGTAGATTGTCCTTCCTTACCTCACGCTTTTCCAAGGGGATAAGCCAAGGGCATCGATCTGCCCACCAGATACTGACTCTTGTAGCATTCGACTGACCTTCCTATTCAGTCGGGGAAGCGAGGCCCTTCCTCAGTCAATCTGCAGTTGCCTCACAACCTTCTTCTTCTTCGCGTATATCAGTCCTATCCTTGGTCAAAATTCATCCATATACCGGGCCCAATAGTCTACTCTCTATTATGATCATCCGTCGAGTCCCACCTTGCTGGACCGCTTGAACATACTAATTGCCATTAAGAATCTTGCTTTTTTTTTCTTGAGGCTGCGAAGCTTCTCCTGGTTGAAAAAAAGGCATGAAGAGATGAAGGGTTGGGCCACGTGGACGGCACATGGGGCGCCACATGGCCCAATGAGAAAATTAGAAAAGGAGGAACATAAATTAAAATCAAAATAAAATAATTACAAGATGAATTAAGAAAAAGTTAAACAAGGCCAAAAAGTCAAACAAGGTCATATGTACAAGGATATATTTTCGTAAGTCTTTTTAATGATTAAAAACACTTGTTGTAATTTTTTGTCATTTTTTTGTAATTTTAATTCTTTTTAATGTTAGAACAAATATATATAATATTTATCTAATTTTTTAGAATTTTAAATAAGAAGAAAATTATACAATAATTAGGATTAATTATGTACATTAGGTTAGTAGTTAATATTAGTTAATTAATGTTAGATTTTATTGAATTGTTTAAGTTAGGAGAATACATAATAATAAGTAATATGATAAATATCAGATTCATCAAGGAGCCTCAACCATCATATTATGCGTACGGACAACCATCCTATTCACAGCCTCCTCCTTCATATTACATGACAACGGATATGCAAAGTCAGATGTCAATAGTTGTAGAGACGGTGACGAGGCTGTTGGAAGATTTCAAGACTTATATGTAGGAATCTAATTCAAGTATATTCTAATCATGATTATTTTCTCCCATTTTTCTTATATATATATATATTCTTATAGGTCACAAAAGGCTTCAGTGGAGCAACGAGTGGATAAAGATGAGGAGGAAGATGAGAAAGAGATTGTCTTGGAAGTATTATTTGCATTTTTTTAAGGAAAAACAAAACAAGAAATCTAAAAAGAGTTTGATTTAAAAAATCTTCTCATTCAAGAAGAAATAATATAATTCTTTTCTTTTCTTGTAGAATATAGAATGTTCTTTACGTTTTATAAACTTTTAGAATTGGTTTGTTTTAGGTTATCTATTTCTCCAATTTGTATGTTGTGTTATATCCTTTTCATTGCATGTATATCTTAGTATAAACACAGGCATGCCACATTTGTTGCGATTGCATTATAAACTTAACACATGTTATATCAACAAGCATATTGTACAATCCATAACACATGTATGATCTTAAACCATATTAATAAACACATGCAGGGGCTTTAAATCAGGTCTTACAAGTTCAACGGAGCTTCAAAACCCGACATACCTATACAATTTTTTTCTTGGTCTTCGGTTTGGAGAGCACATGTGCTCACTAGGCCATGACTCTGTGCTCGTATGTATTAGTCATTGATGAGCGCATATGCATGCACGGGCGAGGGCGTGGCAAGGGCAAGTGCTTGTCCACATGACCTAGCATCTAACCATATACCGAGGATGATTTGATCGATCACATGTGCACCCCCTCCCCCCACCCCCAAGAAATCGTGTGACCACTTGATGAGGCGTGGGTGTGGACATGATAAGTTATGTCGTGCTCGTCAAATCAACTTTTTCTTACAGTGATAACATTGGCAATTTACTTTATATTAACATCACAACGTCAATAACAACGTGGTACTAAATAGTAACAAATAATAGCATAATGTTGCAATACATTTAAAAATGTTATACATTTTTTTCCATATGAGTGCATATTCAAGATCTTAAAACAACATGTTATGTATTATTTATTTGCAAAATCGTAAACATGGAATAACATAATTACTATAGTTGTAACATCATTGAATTATTTTTGTGCAATAAATGAATGTGAGAATAAAAAATGGATGGTCCAGAGTGCATGTTCATTAGTTTGCTAATGAGCTTATGGGTCATTGATACATACATACATACATACATCTATTTAACTGTTTTTTACACGGGTTGTCGACTACCCAACACAACTCCTACAATGAGGATTTGAACCCTGATCTTTTATGTAGTATGTACACTGCACTATTTACGTAGAAAATACAAGTAAAATTAAAAAAAAAATGAGTGAACCTAACTCTACTCCTCCGGATAACTGCTTGCATTAATTTTTCATCTTCGTGTATCCATTTTATCGATATTGGATAATTAATGTAATATCCGTCCTTTTCACGTGGCCACATGAATGGATTGGCAATCGCTTTCATTGGAATACAAACAAAAGGATTTAAATATAAATAAGGAGAGCAATAAACTCTCCACTCCCACCCCCACCTTTCTCATCTTCCTCTCCGGTCACCACCACCCAGAGATACACATCAGCACCGCCAATCCATCCCTCCATCTCCGCCTCCATCTCCGTCTCCATCTCTAGTTGAGGATCCTTCCCCTTCTGTTTTGAGGTACACATCTTCCCACTCTTATCCTTTGATTCCGTGAAATTCAGATCCTTCCTTCTCTTTCTTTTTGATGGGAATCTCCTAATATTCGGATGCTCGCGTTATCCTCCTCGATTGGCTGACAAATAACAAGCTCTGCTTTGCTGCGTTTTTATAAAACTTGTATATATGGGGAGATTATTGTACTGCAGGAATCAGGTCTCCGTTGGTTTTTACTAAAAAATTCACTATTCCAAATCCTTACGGTAATGCAGAAGAATATTAGTGGAGTCCACATATTATTATTTTACTCCAATGATCACTTCATTGTTTTGTCATTACTATGCATAGTGCATTCTTCTTTTCAGCAGTAAATCCAAATGATGTCCCTTTCTAACTTTTTCCTTTCCCTTTCCGATGGCAGTCCAATTTGCAGTTGTTGTTTAGATGAAAGTTACTCTACTGCGTTTCTTCTACCATTTTTTCACCTGTCTCAATGTAGCCGTTTATTTATATAATGTCCTACGTGGGCTTAAATTTTAAGACCATTATCAAGGAAAATTTATCATGATAATTTTTTAGGTTTGGTTTAGTTCAAGTTCTAAGTAATAATTTCCATCAATTATAATATACTAATAAACTCCTCAAGTTTTCGATAACTTGACTTAAACATTTTCAGTGGTTGCTAATTGGTCCAACTCATCTGAATACAACAAAATTTCAAGGTCATTTTTCCTCAATAATGATTCAGGAACCTGAGCGCGTGACATTACAGATGATCCACGCAGCAAATCCACCCCAAATTTCAAATCTGAACAGAAACATTAGAGTTTTCCCACAATGCTCTGTCAAATAAGCACCTTGGTGCTCCCAGCAACATGCCTCCCAACTCACAAAACTATTGGGTTCGCTACCATCTAAGTTCATACCTAGAGTCCCAAGAGTGTGTCCATGCATTGGCACCATTTACCCCCATCTACCTTCATACCACTTAAGATAATCCACGTGGCATGGAAAAAGAATGTCACTGGATGTGGATCCCAAAATCGTATATAAGATGCACAAGATTAGGGCTGGCTATCGAGCCTAACGAGCCGCGCTAGGCCCTGGCTCGGGCTCGAGCTCGTTCGAGCCCAATCGAGTTGGCTCGAGATCAGGCTCGGTGAGCTCGAGCCTCTTATCAAGCCATCTCGGACTCGATAAGGCTCGCGGGTTGAGCCCATTATTGAGCCTGATCCGGGCTCGAGCCAAGTCTGGCTCGTTAAGCAAAATGAGATTTTTTGATATAAAATACAATGTCTAGGCTTGAACCCTAACTTCTTTTTTACAATACCATATTCCTTACCAGCAAGCCATTATCTGAGTTGCAATCCAAAAGTTAAATTATATTATATATTGTAACATTCTATTTGCTAATAAAAATACTAATTTGCTAATTATTACCTAGAAAAACATAAATATAGTTGTATCTATATGTTCCTTAAAAAAAATAATATCGGTTTGCACATTAGTGGATAATATATTATTAAATATGTTCCTATTTAAAGACATATAATAACATGAGATCGTAATTAAGTCTACAATATATATATATATATATGAAACATTGCCACGTTGGAATTCACATTCACATATATGAACATATATAGTTGTAAGGTGCCCACGAAACAAAATTATATTGATCTACATTTTGGTTGGGCATAATATACATATTTAATTACTACATAGTAGACAACCACAACTATAGATATAGGTACCGATTGTTGAACATACAACTCCTCTTGTGTGTGTATTATATATAAATATATAAATATAAATATTATATATCGATACATATTCCTTATCGACCCTCTTATTGAGTTACCGAGACGAGCATGGCTCATCTCAAGTCGGATCGTTAAGCTATCCAGCCCAAAATTCTAGCTCAGACTCGACTCAATAGCTTAATGAGCCAGGCTCACCCGAGCCTGGCTCATCGAGTCTTGACTCAATAACCAACCCTACTTAAGATACTCTCACTCTCGGGAGGTTCACTGTATCGTATTATTTATTTTAATATCTGGCTAGACATATTTCATTCCTTTATCAATTTCTTAGATTTATTAATGATGTTTTGATAGTTTATTTTCTCAATTTTTAGGGTCCAAATTGATCCACAATCCTATAGTGATCAATCATCATACTTGACTGATTGATTACCTATATAACCCACCGGCAAGAAAGTGATTTCTCTGATCATCAAAGCATATTTTCTCAATCTCCAAACATTTATTGTAGGTACAAGTAGTTTTATATTAGAAAATAACATTTTAGCAATGGTGGCTGATCTTATGAGAGCCAAAATTTGTGAGAGCATGAGAGCGGTGAATCCAGATCACTAGATTCTGGTTTTCACTATCCTCATGCAATCAATGAGGAGAGAGATGCTAGTGGTTCAGATTCATTACTCTCATGTTCTCACAAATTTTGGCTCTCACATATCAGTCCTCTTTAGCAGTGGTCATTAAAGAATCATCTATTGGTCATTACTCTCGTCTAGGAATTGTTGGATACATCGTATTTTAAGAAGTAAATTGCATGTAAGTTCCTGAAGTATATACCTAATTTTAATGGAGTTTTACACCTGTGTCTTTTTAAAATTTTCCGGAAATATTTATACCTCAATTTTTATTGGCGGTGACTTATGTTCTTACAATTTTGACATAGTATCCTTTCTTATTGCAAGTGCGCCCTGTAATACACTAACAAAAGGGTATTGCTGTAAATTTTGTAAAGTAAAGAGACACAAATGGAATGGCAAAAAACTTGTTTGTACAATTGTTACTGGCAAAACTGGGATGGGTGTAGATGTAAAAATCCCTGATGCTAATGTCATAATTTCAAAAGGGTAACAATGTTGTATCTCATTTTTAAGATTTTCCCAATATCGTCTGTGAACTAGAACTGTCATGATTACCGCAATTTTGACATTTTAAAATCTCGGTACGGTATTTAAATTGTGTGGACTTAAAATGGACTTTTCTATATTATACTTTATGTCAAAGATAGCATATCGTCTATTGTAACTTGGATTAAAGCAGATCTGTTATAATCTCTCTTTTTTTACGATTAAATCCAATTTTATAGATTGAATATTAAATTAATGATCTACATATCCTTCTTTTCAATCAAATCAGAGATTATTTATTATTTTATTCAATGGTCAAAGATCTGGATCCTTTTTAATGGAATTTAAGCTACTTAAATATTGTCCGGATCTTTGACCATTAAGATAAAATAACAAATAACTCATATTTGAACTAAATTTGAAAGATATGTAGATCATTAACTTCAGATTCAATATGTAATGTTGGATTTTGGAATCGATAAAAGAAAAAAAATTACACCAAGTCTGTTGTAATCCAGTTACAGCTATCTATTTTAAATTCTAAGAAACTATGATATGGAAGGGAAATGGGATCATAATTGATCTCCGACATGGAGACAGGGTTTGCAAAAGAACAAAAAATGCACGTCATATTTATATCCCGAAGACAACCAATCATGAGGTTGTCTTTGCTTGGAGGGTTGGAGAAGTATAAATTTAATCATGTAACTAATCAACCTCCTTCTGTATTCAAAGGGAACAATTTCCAGTTAATTATTGACGCGACATTTGATTTGTCATGAATGATTGGAATATTATAAAAACCGAGAAGTTGGTGGTAATATATTAAAGAGTAAACTGCACAAAAGCAAATTGCGCAATGTTATATCTCGAATTTTAAAAAGTAAGAGGGAAAAATGGGGCTGCAAGCTTGGGGAGTTAACATGACTCCCCACTCTATTTTACCCATATTTTTTATTTTTATAGTATATCCCGTCTTTTGAGTTTCGTGAGAAACGGAGACTCATATAGTCTTCATCTAGACATGCATTTTTTAACGGTTTAGAATTGTTGAAATCAATCCCGTGTGGATGGCGACCGTAGAAGTATCTATTTCACACGAAATTTGAACGACTTAATATAGAGATATAATAATGAAAATCTACTGAAGTATTTTTCAAAAAATAAGAAAAATATGGGGAAAATGGGACGAGGGATCCAAATTAGCTCCCTCCAATAAGACATCCCCATTTTACCCAAAGTAATAATGTGATACTCAATTTTTAAGATATTTCTTGAATTTATTTTGATATAATGTGATTTACCGTCACAAAGACAAAATACATAACTAATTAGTATAGAATGCTACTTGATTTCTTGCGCTTTGGGTGATAATTAACAGAATCGATCCAATTGAATCTGAGCCTGATAAATTGTCAATGCTAGTTTTCCATGATAACTGCTATGGTTCAAGTCAAGGATGATACAAATGATATCAGAGACGGTTCCTTCTAATCGTATAAAATATCTATTCGAAGGTGATGTTAGCCCTAGAAAGAGATATGAGGAAAATTCTATCACGAGTACACAATCGTCGTTATTACTGTAAGTAAGTGATGGAATATATTGCATAGAAGAGAGGTTATAACATTGCAGACGTAGTTTTACATCTAATACTCACACAGTATAAGAATGAGTTATAAGCAATGATGATGACTACTTGATAACTTCATGGACTATATCTGGCCTACAAGTCAATTGGGTCGAGCCTAACAAATTGTCAGGAATGATTTTCCTCGATAACATCACGAGTGTAGGCTTACAAGCCCTATCCTACTACACTGAAGTCAATGATTCAATCCTTTTAGGACACATACATATTCCCATATCTTCTAATTTAGAGTCCTTAGAAACATACAGATACGTACGTGCAGGCACAAGATAGACATACGTACACATGCGTGCATGTGCACCAACACATGTATGTATGACTATACATATATACATAGATATGTTTATGTATACTGATCGCAATGCACACATGCACATGCATACGCTCTCTCTCCCTCCTAGCACACTTGCACACACATGAACACATGCATATATGTATGTGTTCATATACCTATATGTATACATAGGCGCAGTCAGGAACACATGCACGCACACATTAACACACAAATATGAATATACACATATATTTATAGATACATACACGTATATGCATAAGCTTAAGGCAACTAATAATTTCATAACAATTGTTGTATCTTATGTTTTAAATCTATAACTATGAATTATTATGTATCGCTTCATCATCAAATTTGCAACAAATATCATATTCGCTAATATATTGCTAACAACTAATAACAACAGTAATCCGTTGATTTTTCTTGTCATTTTTGGTAAATTAGCAAGGATTAATATATATTTTAACAAAAGTCGGTAAATATAACTATTGTAACATGAACCTTTAACAATGGATATTAAGTTCCCTGCTAATTATAATAAAATAAAAGATTACAACGAATAATATATGTTATAAATTTAACACCAAAAGAAATGACAAAAAATATTGAAATTATTCTTTACCAAATATCAGTTTTGATGTAGGGAGGTCAGTCAAGGGCAATCTCACAAGGATCTTGGAGCTTTACGTAGATGATATACACGCCAGAAATCTATGGACTTCCATGTAGGAGAACGGTACACAAACAACGGTGGACATTACGAAAGAAGGTTAGGATTCAAGACATATCAACATTTCATATAAACATTTACATTTCACATTAATATTCCACAAGCCTACCGGATTTCGTTCAAATCCGACTTACTTTTTTATTTATCTTAACGATCAACAGAAATGTCAATATTTAGGAAAATAAATCTTATTTAGGATCACACCATTGACCATTAAGATAAAATAGCAAAGCCCGAAATATATAGTTTGCCTCTGAACAAAGAGAGAAGAAGGAAGGATGTCGAGATCCCTCTGGCTACCTAGATCGAGGCCGAAGGAGGCTTCTGGCAGAGGCATCGGGAAGATGAGGGCACAAAAATTCTCTAGTCATGCCGTTTTAGAAAAAAGAATTGCAGTCCACCTCACCCCTCTGATAACCTGATATACAGGGTTCGCAGATTCTATATCATAAGGTTCTGGGAAAGAGCTAACTGTTGAAGAAAGCTATCTAGTTAGAGTGGCTAAGATATATGGGAAATCCAAGGCTACGACCTGACTTTTCATAGTAGGTAAGGTCCTCTCTTTAGGTTGTCCAGCTCGAGTGATGAAGGTATATGCAACTCTTCAGAGAACAACAAGACATGCCGTCTCTTCATCGACTAGGCTTCTTCGTAGTAAGGTTTGAGATCTACTTCTTCTTTGTTTGCCACCATGAGTCGTGCTTCCATCATCCGTTGTAGCTACAACTCGTTCTTCCCCACTATATATAAGCTTGCTTCGGGTCATCCATGTGAAAAAATGTCCCGTCCCTTTTGAAAAAGCAAGCCAGCACAGGTTAGAGTCTGGGAAGTGGGGGTATTTTATTATTTGGTTCTCGCTTTCCTGGTAGACTAGATTGAAATGCAGTTGAAGGAAAAAGAGAGGAGTGCAGTGCGAGGCGCATGAAGGAGATGTTTCACTTCACCGGTCATTCGTTGCTAGTCATTTGTTAGTGAACAACGCTTCTAAGTTTTGAAAGAAATGAACTTTTGTTGTTGACTTCATTCTTCCCTTTTCTGGCATCTTTCTCTTCTTCCCTCGAGTACTACTAGATGGAGTTAGCTTTTCGAGTGAGTTCATAGATCTATGAGTCCATTTCTTTGATTTTAGCTACTAGTATATAAGCAGGGTGGTTTATATTATTTAACAAGAATAATCATTTCGATTTGAAAGTCTATCGCATGAAAATGTTTTTCTTTCCCACTGGGATGGCGATTTTCTAAAGAAGTTTCACAGTTTGCTAGCTAATGGCATTTGCCTCTAAGGTTGGTGCGAAAACTACAGTGAGAAAACAAAGTGACTTTTTAGATTTGAGCCTATGTTGAGTACCTTGGATCTTGGCGCTAACTTTAGCAGGACCATCAAATCACTCGATATTATATTATTATATTGATCTAACTTTCAAAATCAAATAGTTATTAAAGTCTATATATCTCAGTTATGGGAACAACTCTTGATTTACTCATACTTAGTGATGAGTTTAGGCTTTAGAAGCATGCAAATGTATAGGTATATAGGCGCATGTAAAGGTATAGGTCTATACTAGTACAACTCACCTGCCTCCTTTCTTGCTTAAACATCTTCTTTAATTAACTATATAGAATACTTTGGAGCTTTTTTATATGTATTTTCATATAGTTTTGATTCTCTTTTGGCGATTACCATTAAAGAGCTGTGCCTCCCTCTTTGAGTCACCTCATGCATGCGGACCCTTCTCCTTTAACAGGCTAATATATATAGTAACTTTGCCCTTTCTGTCGATGATTGATAGTCAATTTTGGCTACCCCCAGATGAATTAGTTAGTTCACTTTTCTGCTCCAGATGCATGAAAGACTACATTAAGGGCTGCGGTCATATATGTCTCTATGTCTTTGGAAACAAGTCCCGACCTTTTTGAATATCTATTTTTCGTTGTCTCAAATCTCTCGTGCAATTACGACTGAGTGGATCATGGGTCTGAAGGCACTTCACTTTAAAGCTGAAAAAGCTGGCAGGGAAGTTGAACTGGCGGGGGCTATGGGATTCTTGGCTCCAGCACATGGGACAAAGAACAAGAGCATAGGATTGAAAAGGTTCAACCATCGCAAGAGAGAATGCAAGAGTACAAGTCCCTCTATGAGCTGAACCCACTTGTTGACTGGCATGCCCTCTCTGTTTTGAGAAGCAAACTGCTTGGAAGGGAAGAAGGCAGACTTCGCGAGCGACTGCTTTGCTTTGTATAAAACATAGGAGATTTGCAAAACATTAAGAAATGATCCAATCCATATGGTTGGACTTTTTATCGATTTCGACAATAACAACACATTACAGCAGACTCTGCTGTAAAACAAGTTTCAGCAAAGGATCTCCTCCACAGATTCAGACGCCCTAATAAGCCAGTGAAATGTGGCACAGCCTGCAAAGGCTACTCTACACCACTATGCCGTAGCCATATTAAGCTCCTCAGCAGCCAACCGGTTTGCAGATCATGTCTCCACCAGCTCACACACAGAGTAAGAGCAGCCACATGGGTTTTTTTTCCATATGACAGTATGGGGCACATCATCTGAGTGAAATAGTTATGACCTGCCATTTCTCATCATCTATTATCTATTACTCTCTTTAAAGCTGGGTTTTTCACCCATTTGAAGGCACGTGGCTTCATGGAAACCTTCCATGTTTACCCCCTTTTCTTCCCTGCACATTGTGGCCTTTTGCAGTTTCTCCCTCCAATAACCACGTAGCTTCTTGAAAGCCTTTTCCATTTCTCCCTTTCATCCCCTCGCAGGCTTTGTCATTTTACAATTTTTCCCTCCGTTGATTTTGTTGGCTGTTTCATCTCTTTCCCTTTTGGGCTTTTTACCTCCCACTCCACCCAATTTAATGCGTTGGAGCATCTCTTTCCCTTTTGGGCTTTTTACCTCCCACTCCACCCAATTTAATGCGTTGGAGCATGCTTGGCCATAGGTCTCTACAATAATAAAATTAACTTGACAAACATGATAAGGGTTATATCTTCTCCATTTGTGTTTTTCTCTTTTGACAGTCACCCAACTAACTAAAAAATGTTTTATAATGTTGTTTTATATATTTAAGTTATCAGTCACTACAAGAAAGATTAGAACAGGCGACGGTCAACATCCGTCGCTAACGATAAGTTGACCGTCCCCTCTGATCAATAGGGACGGTCATAAGACCGTCTCCAAAGGTCGCGTCGCATTTGGTATACGCGACGGTTTCAGTAACCGTCCCCAATACCAGCACATAGGGGACGGTCAGGACCGTCCCTAAAAGTTTGTATTATTGGGGACGGTTATGACCGTCCCTTAAAGTCTATCAGGGGAGACGGTTTTGACCGTCCCAAATAATTAAAGTGAAGACGGTCATACCCGTCTCTAATAACGAAGGGGACGGTTACAATGACCGTCCCCTTTGTTAGTCTGCTAACAAAAAAAATTTCCATTGCCCCCTATTTGATCCTCATTTTCCCCTGTTACAAAAAATCTGTATACATAATAAAAATTACAATGACCAGACAAAAAAAATTTAATTCACATTCATAAAAAACTTGTCCAACATACACATGCATTCAAAATACTACATTATCCTACATTCATAAAAAACTTGTCCAAAATAAACACGCATTCAAAATAGTACATTATCCTACATACACAACAAAACACATGCTATCCTACTCGTCGTCCTCATCCTCGTCCTCGTCGTCATCAGCATCATCTTCTTCTTCACCGTCATCGTCGTCGCCTAACCTCGTAGCGGTATTATCATCAACTCTTGGTTGGCTAGTCGACGCTCCACCTTGATGTGCCTGCATGAATGCATTGAATATCGCCATTTGTTGGCGCAAATCCTGGATCTCCATATTCATGCTAGACACCTGACTCTCTAGTTCCCTCTCCCTTTGTGTCTTCTGAGAGGTCGAGCCGGTCCCTACTCCATACCAATTCCGTATGGTGGCACCACGACCACCACAACGGATGCGTCCCTGATGCTCGGGACCAGTCGCCTGGAGGAAAGCCGCATCGGGAGTAAGAGGTGGATTACTCGTTCCGGTGGGGTCTACAGAGCCAGTGGTTGTGAGCCTGACCATCTCCTCCTACAAATTTATATAAGTTCAAATTCATTTAATTTGTATCCACCCAAGTTGAAAGTTCAAATTCATAACTTACATGAATTGGACCATAGGCAGGATCCACCCAATGAACTTCCCCGCCCACATCGCGGCTCTTAGACCTCTCGAACACTTCCATTCGGCTGGGCACTCTCTCGTTCTCCACTTCCTAATGTGAAAAGATTAGTAAACTTAGAATACCATTTTAATACATATATAATAGTTATAATTTTAACACTAATAATAATCTAGATTACTTACGAAGTCATCCTTTAGTTGATTCGTGTTTCTTCTCCCCATTCTATGTGTAGACTTGAAACCTTTTCTTCGATTTTCAGCATTTCTCCTTGAGATGCCCTATACGAAGATAGAATTTTATTAAAAGATTTTCAAATGATATATGTATAGAATGCACATTTTTATGTCACTTACCGTATGTTCTTCTCCAATCCAAATAGAAACCATCGCCATCCATTGGTCAGCAGGTACATTCGGAGGACAATTTGCCAAATTGGCTTCCAATGGTAGCTCGGGGTCGAAGTACTTTAAAATGTAAAGAAAATTAAATATATACCTATATGATGAAAAACATGTTTATACATAAATAAAAAGAAAAGTACTCACTCGGGCCTTCACACGACCTCGATATTTACGCAACATCTCCGCCCCATGGCCTAAAATCAGAGCATCAGTGGCCGGGTCACGGTCCCAGGAAAAACTAGACTGCAAAGTTAGCAAAGCAATCGTAAATAAGTTTATATATATATTGAGGAAAAAATTTGACTTGTTATTATTCTAAATACCTCTAAATCATGAAGAATGGCATCTTTAATTGACCGCTCCACTAAACGGAAGTCTGTAATGTGGAGAGGGACCCTGGCTCTGCACACCTGCCCCAAGTAACTCTGGAAAACAGTCGAGTTCTCCCCTACCGCATCGCCTCCAACGATCCGCACCCTAAGTGTCTCACCAGGACGCAGACGGTCCAACACTCTACACTGAGATGGACCTCTACGTCTGGAGCCCGAGCCACTCGATCCGTCAGGATCGGAGGTCGAACTCCCTCGCTGTGCTGTAGGCGGTGCGTCCCGGATGCGTCTAGGACGTGGAGGCATATCTGCATATTATAAAACATTCGAATTAGATATAACAACAATGATATAATTCATATATTAAATCAAAAAATTGGAAAATAAATGATGGTAAACTTACATGTTAGAAATCCGCATCTACAGTTTGTGTTGGATTTTCCTGTATTTCAGCTTGATATGCCTCGTTTATATTTAGCAATTCGTCATCATCGTTGACATCAAAAAAATCTCTTGGCACTGTTCTCACGGGTATGATCCATCCCTCAGTTAAGTTGTCTGGAATATAGAAAACTTGTTCTACCTGGCTGACCAGTGTAAAGGGCTCATTTGTTTGCAATTTCCCAGATTGTTTCAATGAAATGATCCCATTTCGGTCTCTTTGGTATCCTATCCCCTCGCGACCCACATCAAACCAATTGCACATTAAAAGAACACATCGACAGTCACGAGTAAAACTGATCTCTATTATGTCAAGTATTTCCCCATAATAGCCGTCTAAACCTGAAGGTAAATCTGTTTTTACTATAACACCCGACATTTGCGTCGATTTCATCTCGTCGGCGGACTTTGTCCTCTTCCACCACGACCTCGCCTTCATCATTTCGTTCATATCGGTTAAAACGCGCGCTTTCACCGTCCATATACATTTCACAGAAATTAATACACTCCTCACAAAGATAACTTTCAGCAATGCATCCTTCGGGTTGTGCCTTGTTAAAGACCATATTTTTTAATTTTCGAAGGAATCTTTCTATTGGATACATCCAACGATATTGAACCGGCCCACCGATTCTAGCTTCACCTGCTAAATGAACTATTAAATGAACCATGACGTCAAAGAAGGCTGGTGGGAAAATCTGCTCCAATTTGCATAATGTGATAACAATATCATCTTCAAGTTTTCTCAAGATCAACGGATCTAAAACCTTCGCACATATTAATCTAAAAAAACCACTCAATTCTGTTAATGATTGGAGGACAGCATCGTCAACAACTCCGCGAAGGGCTAATGGCAGTAAAACTTCCATATAAACATGACAGTCATGACTTTTTAATCCAGTTATCTTACGTTCTCTTTCATTTACGCACCTTGATAGCTGTGATGAGAACCCATCAGATACCTTCAGACTTTTAAGGAAGCTGAAGATTTTATCACGCTCAGAATTGGATAAAGTATATATTGCTGAAGGTACAGTAGTCCGTCCATTGTCTAATTCAATTGGATGTAGTTCTTCCCGTATACCAAGTTGAACTAAATCTCGTCTCGTCCTTAAATTATCTTTTGATTGACCCGAAAGATCTAACATTCCCAAAATATTTTCCAATACATTCTTCTCAATATGCATGACATCCAAATTATGACGAAGCTGTAAGTGTTTCCAATATGGTAATTCTCTGAAAAAAATACTTTGCTTCTTCCAACCGCCGGCTGCACTTTTCTTGGTTGTCCGTCCTAGGCAACTGCTTCGTACAAGTAATTGTTGTTCCCAAATAATGTTGCCATTCACACGAGCTAAGTCAACTCGTTGTCCATAAGGTGTCCCGTCGAATTTCTTGTTATTATCTGCCCTTTGCCATCTATGCTTTGGTGGAAGGAATCGACGATGACCCAAGTAGCAATGCTTCATACTTCCAGACAGCCATGTCGAATGTGTTTTTTCAAAACAGACCGGACATGCGAGTTTTCCCTTGGTACTCCAACCAGACAAATTTGCGTATGCGGGAAAGTCATTTATAGTCCACAATAGTGCAGCTTGTAATTTAAATGTCTCTTTCCTACATGCATCATATGTAGGTATTCCCGTAGTCCATAAGACTTTTAGTTCATCCATTAACGGTTCTAGGTACACATCAATTGCGTTGCCAGGACCTTTAGGACCAGGAATTAGTAGCGTCATCATCATAAATGACGAACTCATTGACATCCATGGTGGTAGATTGTAGACAATCAGAATCACGGGCCAAATGCTGTAACTCAGGCTCATATTACCAAACGGATTGAAACCATCTGAGGCTAATCCCAAACGAACATTTCTCTCATCATTAGAGAACTGCGGATATCTCTGATCAAATTTTATCCATTCTTCTGCATCAGATGGATGTCTCATAGCTCCATTAGCATCTCGTTTATTTGAACGAGAATGCCACGTCATCCACTTTGCAGTTTTTTCAGACATGAAGAGACGTTTTAGTCTTGGAATTAATGGGAAGTACCGTAAAATTTTCACCGACTTCTTCTTTCTCTTTAAATCATTTTTTTCTTCTTTATACCGGGAAGCATTACAATATGGACAAAGATCTAGATCCGAATTCTCTCCTCGGAAAAGCATACAGTCATTAACACAAGCATCTATCTTCTCGTATTTCAGACCAAGCGATCGGAATCGTTGCTTCGCCTCTTTCCAATCCTTAGGATAATTCTGAGGATTATTTAATAACTTTCGTATTAAACACAACACATCTGTCATCATAGCTGCAGTTGATCCGTTCCTTACTTTCATCTTAAACAGCTCTAACAAAAACTGCAAACGCGTCATTTCCACCCCAGGAGCCAATATATCTTCTGCATCTGGCCAACTGCTCGAGAACCTATCATCTGCACCAAGTGCCTCAGGTCTTCTTAAATCGTCTATTAGTTCAAATAACCCGTGCTCAACATTATTCAAGGTTTGGGTAGTCACTCCTGCATCTACGCCCATATCCTCATCCATTCGCACATCTAAACCCTCTCCATGTTCTGTCCAAATGGAGTAATGTAACCAAAATCCGTTGAGGATGAGATGGTTATACACTACCTCTCTAACATCCCATTTAATATTCTTGCATCTCACACATGGACAATAAATCTTTAGACCATCAAATTTCTTATCAACTCTCTCTATTTGAAATGCCCAATCCAAGAACGCAATCACTCCTCTCTTATATTGTTGAAAATCATCGTATCTCTTATCCATCCATGATTTATCCATTTTACTGCACAATCATAATAAAATCCACCATTGTGTTATTATAGGCAACAAGTTTTCTACCCTACCATAATGAAGTATACAAAAATTTGTCATTCATTACGCCTAACTATGTTTTATGTTTTACCCAAATCTATTGTATACATTGTGTTTTATGTTTTATGTTTTATGTTTCTACCCTACCATGATAAATCTATGTTTTACCCAAATCATTACGCCTAACCTATTGTATACACACTTGGGGAATCAAGCAAATCTAAGCATATCATCAAGAAAACCTAAACAAATCAAGCAAACTTAAGCATATCATCAAAATAACTAAATCCAATGGGGAAAACAATTCTAACAAGATTATCAAGCAAAATAAGCAAGAAGAAAAGCTAAGGAGTGTTGATACTTACCGGAAATGAAGATTAACGAGGTCGGAAAGCAAGGAGGAGCCGGAGGCGACGTCGGGGCGGAGAGGGCGACTTTGGGGCGGCGGATTGGGAAGGGAAGAATGGGATGAAAACGCAGGTCGAAGGGGTTTTTTTCGACCTGACCAATGGGGACGGTCGTCGAAACCGTCTCCTTTGGTGACGATCGGCGACGGTTCACTAAAGACCGTCGCTTATGGTCTAAGCAAAGGGGACGGTCCACCACAACCGTCCCCTCTGGTTGTCCTCTTTGGTCCAATCGTCTGAGGCGACGCCAACAGAAGACCTATGGGGACGGTCAGGACCGTCCCCAAAGCTCCTCCAGGAGGGTCGAAAGCGTCCAGTAGCCTAGTAGAGGTAGAGGGGACGGTCACTATAACCGTCCCCTCTGGTGGTCCTCTTTCGTCCAATCGTCAGAGGCGACGCCAACAGAAGACGTGTGGGGACGGTCATGACCGTCCCCAAAGCCCTTCCAGGAGGGTAGAAACCGTCCAGTAGCCTGGTCAAGGTAGAGGGGACGGTCACTAGAACCGTCCCCTCTGGTCGGCCTCTTTGGTTCAATCGTCAGAGGCGACGCCAACAGAGGAGAAATGGGGACGGTTAAGACCGTCCCCAAAGCCCTTCCAGGAGGTTCGAAAGCGTCCAGTAACCTGGCAAAGGCAGAGGGGACGGTCATTATAACCGTCCCCTCTGGTTGGCCTCTTTGGTCCAATCGTCAGAGGCGACGCCAACAGAAGACGTATGGGGACGGTCAGGACCGTCCCCAAAGCCCTTCCAGGAGGGTAGAGACCGTCCAGTACCCTGGTCAATCGTAGAGGGGACGGTTAGTAGAACCGTCCCCTCTGGTCGGCCTCTTTGGTTCAATAGTCCGAGGCGACGCCAACAGAGGACAAATGGGGACGGTCAAGACCGTCCCCAAAGCCCTTCCAGGAGGGTCGAAAGCGTCCAGTAGCCTGGCAAAGGCAGAGGGGACGGTCATTACTGACCGTCCCCATTGAGTTAACACAGTAGGGACGATAGTCCACCTACAGTCTCCAATTAAGGACTTGTTGGGGACGGTTGTCTGATGACCGTCGCTAAAAATAGGCATTAGGGACGGTCATTGAGAAACCGTCGCTAGTTGTCGTCCCTAAATGGGGCAATTCCTGTAGTGAGTATTGATGCGTGTGTATTTTTTCTACATTCATATATTCAAATGGTTTCTGGATTACTGCTAATTTTTTCATGTATTGTTGTGTAAATATTTTTTTAAAATTTACATGTAATAGTAAATATACCCCCATTACGTTTGTATATATACGTGTAGCCTTTTTGAACCTTATATGATAGAATTTAAACACGTAAATGCTACAGTATCACACGGTGCACTGTTTTCATAATCCTACATAAAAAAATGAATTACGTGTTCTCCAAATTCAATAGTGATTTACAAGTCGTTTGTAATTTATCAATTCTTTCGTTCACATTAATCCAATATAACCTTTAATTAATGTTGGCGCCTTTGGTTGCAAACAATTATTTTCTGAACTTGATTTTATGAAAGTAGAAGCAATTTTTTGGTCATTTAATCACGTGTAATGGTAATAACTGGTGTGGTTTCTGCAACTATACCGACATCTAAGTATTAAAAAATAAATTTCAAAGTTTCATATAATTTTATATATCCAATTTTTGTAATACCGTCATTTTATTTTTCATTTTTCATTTTTTGCGACATTGTTCTCTTGCATTATGCTGAGTCAAATTTAAAAAAAGCATAATTATAAGAACGGTGATTTTCAGAATGTGTGGGGAGCTATTGGCAAGATGGAATGCTCCTCGAAACGTGTTCCTAATTACTTTGTTGGGTTTTATAAGTTGTGCCCCTCTGAGATATTGCAATATCAGTTATGCTTCTCTCTTTTTTGGAATATCAGTTGTGCCCCTACCTTCTTGCAAAATTCACAGTTTTGTCCTTCTGTTAAGGTAAAGTAAGGGCATAACTGATATTACAAAAGGGCAGAACTGTGAATTTTGCAAGAAGGTAGGGGCACAACTGATATTCCAAAAAAGGAGGGGCATAACTAATATTGCAATATCTCAAAAGGGTACAACTGATAAAAAATCACTTTGTTTCATCAAGTGTATAATGTTTCTAGAATCAGTTTTCCTTCGTCTAGAATGATTTGATCGTGGTGTTCTTGAAGTTTTGTAGTTATGTCACCAACAAAGTGTCTTGGTGTTTTTTATCTATATGTTTCGTATCTTTTGTTTCGCGAGTTAGTATTTATATCATTTGAGTTATTGAATAGATGGTTTCTATGTTATGGGTTAACATATTTCTAATTTAAAGTAATACTAGGAAATATAGTAAATAGTTTTGTTGAAAAAAATATTTGCATTAGTCGTCTATACTTTTGAGACTCGGATGGGTTAAATTTCAAGTTACTGTTGTTATGGTTTGAAAAAAATATGCTTTGTTATATTTCCTTTATATAGCCTATTCCCATGTTTATTCTATTTCTTGGAAATCTATTTATTAATAATCTCTAGCATGGATCGAGATACGAGCTTTGTTTGTCAAAGATTGTCCATACGGTTATTATTTTATACAATTTTACATAGAAAATGAATATATGCGATGACACAATACATAATATCTTTTTGTTCAGAATAAATTATACACATGTTAAAAATTTATAACTATTGGTGATGATATGGTAACTAAACAATGAACTAAGTCAATATTTATATCATCGGTATCAAGTAAATTTTGAAATTAAATATCTTTAGTTTGAACGTTATTAATCTCCATTTAATATTTCATATATCAAAGATCAAAGATTTGATGTCTTCCTTCCTAATAGAAGCTTCCTACAGCTTTTGTAATGTTACAATAATGGTTCCAGAGATCTTATATATATATTTCATTTTCCAACCGTTGTCCTTGCGTAATTTTATAGTGACTTTTAGATATAAGTATAATTTGTAACAATCACCTTCAGTATTAGTTGTTAATTTAACCTTCAGTATTAATTGTTAATTTAGGTTGCAGTTAATGGGTTTATTGTAATTCCTCAAAATCAAACCTAGATTATTGTAAATTTAAAAATATGTTCATGGACAATCAATAGTACTTTTATTGGTTAAGATCAAATCTTATTAGAAGCCACTTTCGTTTGTTTCTGCATTTGAGTTGTACTTTAAGAAACCTGCAGGTTTAAACCAAGGTTTTAAAAATCAGACCGGATATTGAACCGGTCAGTCTTCGGTTTGGTCCGATCGGGTCGCACCATCAGTCCAAATCGGTCGGACCGGTGATGATGTCAGCATGACGTAATCACTCCTATCGACTCGGAAAAAACTGGACCGGACTTAATTTACTGGTCAGATCAGTCGAACTAATTTTTTTAACCAATAAAACCGGATACATATATGTATGTATTTATATATCAATGAAATAATCATTAGAAATTTCAAATTTTTAAATAGAATAACATGACCGCTTATTTCGAGAAAACTCTACAAAGTTAGTCATATTTTCTAGAATTATATATGAATATAATATTGTAATCATTTATTTATAGTTGCTTCTAGATTACTTTAAGAAATTATTGGCACAATGTATATTCCAAAAGAGAGAGGGACATACCTTATATTGCAGAAATTAAGAAGGGTATACGTGATAAAAACCACATTATTTCATTATCTAAATCTTTATTTTTTGAAAATTACCAAACCATCAAAATTGGGTCAATCCGGGTCAACTCGGTCCGACCATTCGGGTCAACGTGGTCCGATCACTGGTCGGACTCAGTTTTTTATTTTTTATTTTTTTTTGAAATTAATTACAAAAAACCCGCCGAGCCAACCGGATCGGGGCCGGTTACTGGTCCGACCGGCCAGTCCGGACCGATTTTTTAAACCATGGTTTAAACTATACCTTTTTATTTGTGTTGTTTCTGGTTCTATTTTTACAATTTTTTCATGTCTATAATTTATAAGAGGCAATTATTACACCTCAAAACACGAGCATTTGTCCAACTTATTAATATTATCGATTTTTTATTATTTCATTGTAATTAATATTGGAAGGAATTTGGAATCATCAATATAAAGAAGATAGTAAGTCACACATTTATTAGGGTGCGTTTGGTTCGTGGTTTATCCAGGGATGGATAATCAGGTTTTGTGTTTGTGTGTTTGGTTGGTGGGTTAAGGGTTGAGGGGGTTTGTGTGATGTGATTGTATTGGAATTTAAAAAAGTTGGTAGTTATTATGGTATGATTGTATTGAAATTTGAAAAAGTGGGTGGTTGTTGTGATGTGATTGTATTGAAGTTTGGAATAGTGAGTAGAAGTTGAGTTTTTTGTGATTTTTAGATGATATGATGGTATAATATATATTTTTTTTGGTTGGAAAGAGAGTGGGCCCCACTAGTGGGTTGGGAGTATGGGTTTTGGGGGTAACCCGCCCAAAGTGGGGGGTAACCCCCCAACCAAACGCATCCTTAAGGTATTGTCAAAAAAAATCTTTAATTGCTTTTTCCTTAATATTTACCTTTATAATTAATTATTTATCTTGCAAATGTATTATGTATTTCTAACAAAACTTACTGCAACTTCTAAAGGTTCATTGTATATCTATTAGTTAATGGAAATTCTAAATATTTGTTGCTTTATCTTACATTCCATTTAATGCATCTTTGATAGAACATTATCTTCCTCTCTATACAAGAAAAAATCTAAATTTATTATTACAAAATAAAAATAACAATATCCACTCGCTCTCAAATGAAATGAATTTGTAGTGTTTATATTTAGTAGATATTTTCATTACTCATAATTTGAAATCAGAAAAACATGCAATTTGTTTGAGTTCTCCCACGTATTCTTTTCCCTTTCACGTACACACTCTTTTTGTACTAACTTCATGGTAAGCTGCCACTTTCAGTTTGTATACAAATACACGATGGCATATATCACTAACTTGAATTTCTAGAAGTTAGATTCCTGATTTTGTTTCCATTTATCTATGAGGTGAACTTTTATTACCACTCAAAGAAATTCTTTTCAATTTAGTTATAAATTTAGCTCATATATATTATATATATAGATATATATTCTTTGATGCTTTTATTTTCACATGCAATTTCACAAATTTTCTTCCAATACGTCCTTAAAATTAATCACCCAATTTTCCTTCTGCTGCGAAGCGCGGGTATCCTACTAGTTAATATAAAGAAAGGGAAGATACTGTTTACAATGACAAGTGGGATTCCAGATCTTGAACCTGCAGTTCACAATGACAACTGGGATTCCAGATCTTGAACCTGCAGATTTTCCATGTATCCTTTAAAAGTGAGAGCCCGATCCTTCTATATGTGTCTACGATCGTGAGAAGTATGTAGCAGTAAAGATGTTCTAATGTGGATTTGTAACCAGTAAAGATATAAATCCGCATAATTTCATGCCTAAAAGAAAGAAAATCCACATAATTTCATGCCTAAAAGAAAGAGAAAAAACTAGATTGCCAGCATGCAAATGAGATATCAATCATAGAGACCATCCTCATCTTAATCATATTTTCCTTCCTTCACAGGTGAAGGCTTCAGGTCTCGAAATGGTGAATATGTTAGCCTTAATCTTCTTCTTCCTCCTCCTCCTCTCAACGGTCATAACCGCCCAACGGTCAGCCTCCGACGTCCAGGTGCTCCTCGAATTCAAGAGCCGCCTCAGCGACCCCGGCCACAACCTCGACTCCTGGACGCAATCCGCCGATCCGTGCGGCTTTCCGGGCATAAAGTGCTCTGTGTATGGCGGTCAGGTCACAGCAATTTCCCTCCCCGGGATGTCGCTCTCCGGCGAGCTCCTCCCTTCACTCTTCTCGCTCCCTTCCCTCTCCGTCCTCGACCTCAGCCAGAATTCCCTCTCCGGCACCCTTCCGCCGACGGTCTCCAATTGCACCGGCCTTCGCTTGCTCAACCTCTCCAGCAATGTCCTCTCCGGTGAGCTCCCGAACCTCTCGCGACTACAAGATTTACGAATTCTCGACCTCTCCACCAACCACTTCTCCGGCGCCTTCCCCGATTGGGTGGTGGAGCTCCCAGCACTCACAATGCTCGGCCTCGGCGAGATCGATTTTGACGTGGGTCTCATACCTCCAGGCATCGAGAACTTGCAGAACTTGACATGGCTCTTCCTTGGCGAAAGCAACCGTGTTGGGGAGATTCCGGCCGGCGTCTTCCGGCTGCCGATGCTCGGGACCCTGGACTTCTCCCGCAACCGCCTCTCCGGTGAATTCCCACATGCCATCACCGAGCTCCGCTGGCTCTCCAAGGTGGAGCTCTACCAGAACAATCTCACCGGCGAGCTGCCAGGCGATATTGGCGTGCTCACGGCAATGCAGGAGTTCGACATTTCAAGGAACCGGATCGGCGGAAAACTCCCTAACGGCATTGGAGAGTGGACGGAGCTCACGCTGCTCCAAGTATACATGAATCAATTCGTTGGAGAGCTCCCACAGGATCTCGGCGAGCTCCGGCAGCTCCGACATCTCTCCGTCTATCAGAATAGTTTAACCGGCAACTTCCCTGAGAACATCGGACGCTTCTCCTCACTCAACAGTGTCGACATATCAGAAAACGGCTTCACCGGGCCGTTCCCGCGATTCCTCTGCGAAGGCCGGCGCCTCCAATTCCTTCTCGCCCTCAAGAACGGCTTCTCCGGCGAGTTCCCGGGAAACTACGCCGGGTGCGTGACACTCCAAAGATTCCGAATCAGCGGTAACCGCTTAACCGGAGCGTTGCCGGATGCAATTTGGGGGATGCCGGAGGCGGCCATCATCGATGTTGCGGACAACGGGTTCACTGGAGGTCTCTCGTCCGAGATTGGCAAGTCCAAGAAGCTGGTTCAGCTGTACCTGCAGAACAACATGTTCGACGGCAAGATCCCACTGGAGATCGGAGAGCTTTCAGTGCTTCAGCAGCTTGAAGCATACGGCAATTCTCTTTCCGGCACCATCCCTCGTGAAATCGGGAAGCTTCGGGAGCTCACTACGCTTCGTCTCGACGCGAATCACTTGACGGGATCGATACCGGCAGATATCGGGCAGTGCAGAAGGCTGGTTGTGCTGAACCTCGCCACGAACTTCCTCGCCGGAGACATACCTCAAACACTCGCCTCATTGGTATCTCTCAATTCCCTTAATCTATCCAACAACCAACTCCAAGGATCTATCCCAGTCAGGCTTCAGCTCCTCAAATTGAGCTCCATAGATTTCTCAAAAAACAAGCTATCCGGAACGGTCCCGCCGGGCCTCCTACTGATAGCCGGCGTTGACGCCTTCTCCGGGAACCCCGCACTCTGTGTCGACGCCAACGGATCACACCCAAATTCCCAATCGGGCACCTGCGTTTCCCCAGGAAGCCACCGGAGGCACCCAATCCTCATCCTCGCTGTGTCGGCTGCCCTCTTCGTGATCCTCCTCGCCGGCCTGGTATGCGTGTCTCACCGCAGCTTCATGGTCGACACCGCACGGCGCAAGGATACTATGCACGTGGTGGAATCATTCAGTGCGATGGAATTCGACGTGAAGTGGATAAGCAAGCTGGACGAGAAGGAGTTGGTGGGTAAGGGGAGGGTGTACAGGGTGGAGCTGGGGAAGGAGGCGGGTGGCGGCTGCGTGGCGGTGAAGCAGTTGAGGGAGGGGGAGGTAGGGGAGACAGAGATGATGGGGAGGGTAAGGCACAGGAACATAGTGAAGGTGTACGCGGTGGTGAGGGATGCGAGCAGGAGCTATCTGGTGATGGAGTACATGGACCATGGGAGCGTGCATGAGGCTCTGAGAGGAGGAGAGGGGTTTGTGTTGGGTTGGGAGAGGAGGAAGGAGATAGCTGTGGGTGTGGGGAAGGGGCTGACGTATCTCCACCACGACTGCATGCCGCCGGTGGTGCATAGGGACGTGAAGACGAGCAACATACTTCTAGACGAGGACTACGAGCCCAAGCTCGCGGATTTCGGAATTGCGCGGGAAATGGTAGGGGACGATGGGGTCGGAGTCGTCGGACCGCTCGCCGGAACCCACGGCTACATGGCTCCTGGTCGGTTTTTCATATTAAAAAATCGCTACTTTTTTAATTACCATATATGTCTGCGATGGACGTCATCACTACCGCAAACATGGAGACTATGCTTTACCATTTATAGAGCTTTAAAACTCGCCATCTTGAAAACGCAGAGCTTGCTTACTCCACGAAGTTAACGGAGAAGAGCGATGTGTATAGCTACGGAGTGGTCCTCCTCGAGCTCATAACGGGACGTGATGCCTTGGATCCCGAGTACGGCGAGGGCAAGGATATCGTCTACTGGGTGACCAAGCATCTAAGCGGCGGCGGCGGCGTGACGGAATTGCTCGATCAGCGCATGCCGGATGCTAGCGATCACTTGGCGGATGCGGCGAAGATGCTGAAGGTGGCGATGCTCTGCACCACGAAGCTCCCGTCGGTTCGACCCACCATGCGGGAGGTGGTCAACATGCTCAGCGATTGTGATCTATGTAGCCCCAGGCTCAGGAGTTTTCATTCTGTTTAGGTTGATTAAGCAGTATTAGGATGTAAATATTTCAGTAAGTATTTTGCTTAATTATGTCATGATTTATTTATTGTTGAGAAAGTTTTCCAGTAGCGAGTGATACAGGAGAAAGGGGATTTGGGCTTTCCCAATGCAAAAGAAAAGGACGGAAAGGATATCTATTTAATTAAAAAAATAGGCTGACTAAAATAAAAGATTTCAGAATTTAACGGGCGTTTTAATAGGGTCATTTCAGCCTTTTTTTCCATTTTTGGATATTTTTATTCCGAGAGTAGATTTCAAAATTATATGTGCCAATTTAACAACAATTAGTCGTAGAAAAGTTTCAGCATATGCTATATAGTAGCCTAATATGTTCCGAGAAACCAACAAGGAGCTGCATTTGGGCCACTGAGGTAACCAATAATTCAATATTCGTTGGAATGTTTTCCATAGTTAAATATATAACAACGACAATGAATATTTGTATTCATTGTTATATTCCCCATAATTAAGTATATAATAATGGTTATTCGTTAATCTTATTGTAATCATTGCTAAATTTAACCACGATTAATACAAATTATGACGAATATCTCAATGGAAAAATCATTGTTATATGATCATCTAATAACGAATATCATATTTGTTGCTAATTAGAAGAACAGATAATGATTTGGTAGCGAATAATACCCGTTGGTGTACCTTTACCATTAGAAGATATGGTAATGAGTGTTCAAATTATCAGTTGCCTTAGGTTAAATTTTTTGTATTGGGCACACATATATCTTAACTAGTATATTTGTGAGTAAATTATGTAAAAATCTCTAAACATTATATTTAATTGAACTGAATCATTCGAATTCAATTGTGATAAAATTTTGGAAAATCTTCAATTTGAAAGAAAATGAATTGAATTTGAATTTGACTTATGGATCTGATTCCCTAATGTATCGAATTTGAATTAACGTGAATTCGTTCAATACTAATTTGATTTGAGTTGATATTATATACATATGTATAGGCATACACATACACACATATATATATATATGTATGCATATGTATATGTATCAATTTACATAAATACATGAATACATATTCATGCTTGTATATGCTTGCATGCATATATAATTATATCAATTAATGACTAGATGTCCAATATAAAAAATAGAATGGAAAATATCAGTCATAATATCTAGTGGAAAATAATATATCTTTGAGATTTTTATCCAATACCCCACCTTACACTTATTTCAATGTTCCCACATTATTTTTATCTAAGAAATAATTTATAATAAAAATGATAATAATAAGTAGTTGAAACCTATATATATATATTCACTTGTAAATAACTCAAACTTCACACACTTTTAATAAATTCATGTTAATTCGTAATAACTAGAAATAAACTCCATTCTGTATAAATCATTAATCTTAATACCAAAAGTATTAACTTATATATATATATATATATATGCATATGCCAAATAAACCGAGACTGTAGTTTGGGGACAAAAGGTCATAAATATATATTTCTTCTCCGTACAATCTCCTATGAATCCAAACTCAAGTTTAAATTAATGCGCATTAACATCCCTCCAAAAAGAAACTAAATTGAAAGGACTTGAAGTTCATATGTGAAACTTGGGTTTTGGACCGATTTATATTCATTTATGTTTAATAACTTTAGTACGTGATTTCTATGTACAAAAAGAACTCCTTTCAATTAAATTCCTTTTCATTTATTTTCTTTCTTTTTTGTTTGAATAAAATATATACAAATTAAATTCTAAAAAAATAAAAATCAAAGAAAGTGTTGCATTATGTTATTATATAACCTTGTATATGTTCCTTTTTATTTTACTCTTTCTTATTAAAAATAATAATATTGATTAGTGTGTAATTTTATCGGTAATGTTTTATTTGATTTTATTTTTATATATTTTTTTATTAAAAAAATCAAAATAATAAAAATGATTTTTATACCTATAAAGAAGCTTCAAAGTTTTGTATCTTATACATAGTTTATTGCATTTGATGTTTAATTAAAAGGTACATCTTTTTATCATCTGCATTTTTAAATATTTTTTTGAATTCGTGTGCTATTTATTTTATTTTTATTTCTTTGGTCATGGATGATTGGTCAAATCTCACGTGACTTACATCCGTTGGTTGTTTTCAATCCTGCCTTACCCAATGGGAGGCTGAGGATAATTGGCCCCGAGTTCAACTGAGCCATCCCCATGATTCCCTCAATTTCCCTCTCCAGCACCTGGAAGGTCAATTTTTATGAGTTTTAATTTTCTATTTTTAATGCTGTGTCATTGCAACTTTCAAAACTGATTAATAAATACATTTTTACCTAGTACATATTACAGGTCGATCATAAAGGCAAAATTTTAATTAAGGTATATTAGTATATTATTAATAATTAGAGTTTGCTATGTATTCGTAGTATTTTTAAGTGTTTTATGTGTTTTTAGAAACGGATTTGTATTTTTAAGTTGTTTTAGGGATAAATGGGGTTGCCCCCTAGGGAGCTAATTTAGCCCCTCCCCCCCTCTGTCCCATTTTCTCTATTTTTTTATTTTTTTGAAAATTTTTTCCATGAATATTCATCACCATATCCCTATATTATGCCATTCAAATTTCGTGTGAAACAGAGACTCCTACGGTTTCCATCCAGACAATCATTTTAACGGTCACATGATTTTTTAAATTAACCCCGTCTGAATGGAGAATGTAGGAGTCTCTGTTTCGCATGAAAGTTTAATGACATAATATAGGGATTTAATAATGAATTTACACGGTTTTTATTTTCAAAAAAATTAAAAAAATACGCGAAAAATGAGGCAGGGGAGCTAAGTTAGCTCCCCCTAGGGGGCATACACATTTTCCCATATATATGTTGTCTATAAACACACAAACATGGGACCAAGGAGCCTACATCGGCTAATGTAGGTAACTTACCTACATCGAGCCATTTTTTGATTATTTTTTATGGGATTTTTACACCCATAACCTGAGTAATTCCACAATTACAATTATAACCCTGAATAATCTTGAATTACATGAGAAATCCTGGATAGTCACTCCGTCTCACACTCATAACCCTCCGTTAATTTAATATGTTAACTCAACCATATGAATAAGTTAATCTAACTCATCTCCAATCTAATGGTTAGGAAATAAACAAAAAAACCTTCAACCTCCATCCACCTTCTCCCTCTGTCCACCTCAACCTCCTCCCCGCAATGGAGGATCGGCGACGGGCTTGAGCAGGGGAGGAACTCAGGCTTTTTCGGTGGGAAGAGGGGAGTTGTTTCGATAGTGGGATTCCGAAGGGAGGGGATGAGCTCGACGACAGGGAAGGATCGGCGGGTGGAGGGTGTGGGGCTCAAAGCTCGGTGCTGCGTGGAGGGGGGGAGGGGGGCTTCAACCAGGGGGAGGATTGGCGGCGGGCTTGAGCAGGGTAGCAGAAGCCCCGCGCGGGTCGAGGGGCGGGCTTGAGTAGGGGAGGAGAAGCTCCACGTCGGGGGGATGGGGGGCGAGCAGGGGAGGATTGACGATGGGCTTGAGCAGGGGAGGAGAAGCCCCACGCGAGGCGGGCTTGAGCAGGGGAGAAGAAGATCTGCGTCAGGGGGTTCCAGTGAAGCTCCACATCGGGGGGGGGGGGGGGGGCTTCTAGGAGATCTGGGGGGAAGGGGCTTCGTGCTCGGGGGGGTGGGGGGGAGCTCTCGTGCTCGGCAGGTGGGCCTTCCAAGAAAGCTTAGCAGGGGGCGGGCTTGAGCAGCGGAGGAGAAGCTCCGCGTCGGGGGTGGGGGGGGGTTCCAAGAGAGCTTCGGCAGGGGTGGGGGAGGGGCTTCATGCTCAGGCGGGGGTAGGGGGAGGCTTTGTGCTCGGCGGGTGGCCTGCTCGAGGTCTTCGAAGTCGAAGGAGTGCTCGGCTGGAGGAGAGTAGCAGGCTTCGTGCGTCGTTCCATTCCCACCGCCAGTAGGAGCTCCTCCAACACATGCAACCGACGAACATTTCCTCCAACAGCCTCCGCCTCCCTGCGACCTCCAACCTCCGCGCCGACCACCTCCGCCTCCCAGTTCCTCTCAGATGATGGAGAGAACGATGGCATATTTTGCAAATAGGAATGGGCTTTAAGGGTATTTTTATCTTTTTCAACGGAAACCGTCAAGTATAACAGGTATCCCAAATGGAATATAACACAGGGTTATGTCATTTAAGAGTTAAGCATTACTTGGGGTTTCTCATGTAATTCATCATTATGCAGGGTTATGATTATAATTGCGAAATTACTCAGGGTTATCGGTATAAAAATCTCTTTTTTTTCGAATGAAACCTCTGTGGGATTCACTTAATATATAGAGTGGATTAAGCGATTCAAATTCCGTGGGAAAAATATTTCTAAGATGCCCATATGAAAGGGGTCAAGTTCAGGGATTTTGAGACCATTAAATTTGACTATCTTGATGGATGGGATAGAAGTCTCGAATTAAGTTAAATTTGAAATGACATAGTGGTGGTATATTGTGATGAAAATACCCCGAATTCATTTCAAGAAATTAAAAAATAATGAGAAAATGACCCGATGTAGGTAAGTTACCTACATCACCTGATGTAGGCTCCCTTTTCCCTATATATATTAATTTTTTTATAGTTTCAATTTTTTTATTATTAAGTCCTGATTTTAAATTATATTTTGTATTTTGATTAACTTTTAATGGGAGAGGTGAATTAGGTTTAAGAAGGTTATATAAAGAAAAATAAGTGGTCTTTTTTGGATTTTAAACTATGTATATAATGCTTAAAGAGCATGTTTTATAATATTTTTATGCTTTAAATGGTTTCTACTACTTTGGTGTTTTTAAGTATATATACACGATTTTTAAATATTTTAAAATTGATTTAATAATACAATAACAAATTTCTTTCAAGAAGTATTGTTTTCCTTATTTTTGAAATAATGAACAATAAGAAAATTTTTGTTTTTAATTTTTAACATCTAGAGGATTTTAGTCCCTTTAAAACGATATTGTTGGGAAAAATGAGCAAGTTATTTATTCCATAAGCCCTAGGCTTTCTTATATAGGAGAGTAGCCTATGGGTAAATTACATAAAGCATACAACTAAAAATAAAAATAACGAAGGGATACAGAAACCAACTATATGCGTCTGTTGAAAAACATAAGAGGAAGCATAAACATGGATAAAAGATAAACAAGAATAAGAACGCAGGATTTAACGTGGAACCCTACTCCGAGAGGAGCGGGATGAAACCACGAGAGAAGCCCCTTAACTGGACGGATATTCTATTGTAATTCTCTCAATGAGTACAGGGGGTGTGGCGATCCTTATATAGGTGCTCAAGGGAGAATATTCTATACGATATTCTCCATAGAATATTCTCTTAATAAATGGCCACAAAGAATATTCTCTAACACTCCCCCTCAAGCTGGAGCTGAGAAAGCTGCAGCTTGCAACAAGAAAGTATACATCACATCTTCACCCAATGCATCACAAGAAGAATATGCCTACTGCTGGTAGAAGATCTCGCACGAGGACGGGTCTGCGCCTTTCAGGACATCGGAACGTATCTCTGTCATGCTTGTAGAACCGCTGCGATATCAGGTCACCGGAACGCATCTCTGTCGTACCTGCAGGTCACCGGAACGTATCTCTGTCATGCCTGGAGAAGAATCGCTGCAGAATAAGTCCAGTGCAGAGTAGTAGTCGGGTCGCAAAAGAAGAAGTATGCGCCTTGTCGAAAAAGTTGATGCTCGGTGAAGACGGATGATCTGTAAAAAGTTGGAGTGATGATCTGTCAGTCGTGAATGGACAACAGAAGTTGTGAAGAATACATCTCTGACTCCCCCTTTCTCCCATACTTGATAGAATAAAGAGCTTAGAACATCAAGTTGGGAGAAACAAGATCAATAAGGGTAAACATGAAATTTACGGCTTTTCCATTTTTTTTAATTTTGCGTACGGCTTTTCTTTGTACACGCCTTTTTTCTTTTCTTTTTTTTCGAAATACGTGCTTCTCTCTTTTTTTTAATCATTTCACGTGCCTGCTCTTTTTTTTCATTTTCTTTGAGCCCACCTCGGCTCACGCAAATGACCCCACAATGTTTTTTTTTTAAAACCATAGAGGCCCATCGGCTCCCTAGGGTTCTCACGGGGGACACCCTTTTTATTTTCAAAACCACGCCGCCCCCACTGGGGGGTCTTTCGTTTCAACCTAGCGATGGTCCTGCACCGCCGCAACACACGAACGGAATCTGCCAAGAGATAAGGCGCGATCCTGCGAGAAGGAGATCACGCGGAGAGGAGGCAAGCCCGGCGGGAAGGCGCGAAGGAGCACGCCGCCTCCGCCTGCAGAGGATGCGCCGCCTGTGGGCGCCTGGGGACTTGGAGATCTGGAGAGGGGGTGTGCCTGGAGCCCTTGTTTCACCGCAGGAGTTTATGAATAGCGCCGCCAAGCATCTGGGATGCATCACGCGCCGCCGAGATGCTGAAGGTGCTAATGAGTCGGGAGCGCATCGCCATGACTGAAAAAGGGGCTGGAGGGTGGCGCGTTGGGGTTACGCACAGAGGAAAGGGTAACGCCTGCTGAGGCAATGGATCCGATAGGGTTCCTGGGGCAGTGCGATAGGACCGAGCACCGCCTGTGGGCTGCGACAGGGCTGGTGTCGCCGCCTGATGATGCCGCCTCCCTCTTGATGATGCCGCCTCCCGCCTGATGATGCCGCCTCGGGGCCTTCTGCTGAGTTCGCGTAGATGTGCGCGATGGGGCCTGGAGCGGCTGTTGCTGATGCAGAAGCCCCCCCCCCCCCCCCCGTTGAGGAAGATGACCAAAGTCGCGCGAGGTACGCGCGTGATGCGCCAAGAGGGAGCCCCCCTACGCTGCCTGCACCGCCTCGTGCCTTGGCAGGAGATGAAGGGCTTCACGCGGGCTGGAAAGATGCATCGCACGAGAACAGAAGTGCACGATTGCACTCCATCTTTATGTTAGACATAGAATAGGGTTTTAACAAAACCCAAGATGAACTCCATCTTTCTTTGAACCAAGAACAGAATAAGGAACAGATCTCCGTCTTTAACAGATCTCGAGTAAATAAGCAGCGGAGATTTCCAGAACATATCTCGAACATAAAAAAACAACGAATCTCGAATATGAACATGAAATCCTCGAGAAACGAACCCGCTCTGATACCATGTTGAAAAACATAAGCGGAAGCATAAATATGGATAAAAGATAAACAAGAATAAGAACACGGGATTTAACGTGGAACCCTACTCCGAGAGGAGCGGGATGAAACCACGAGAGAAGCCCCTTAACTGGGCGGATATTCTATTGTAATTCTCTCAATGAGTACAGGGGGTGTGGCGATCCTTATATAGGTGCTCAAGGGAGAATATTCTATAGCATATTCTCCATAGAATATTCTCTTAATAAATAGCCACAAAGAATATTCTCTAACAGCGTCAACACTCCCCCTCAAGATGGAGCATAGATATCAATCATGCTCAGCTTGGACGCACACTTCTAGAATGGGCCTCGTAGTAATGCCTTGGTGAATATATCAGCAGCTTGATTCTCTGAGGTAACATGAGATGTAGCTATGAATCCCTTTTGAATCATGTCACGTATGTAGTGACAGTCAATCTCAATATGCTTGGTCCTCTCATGGAATGCTGGGTTGTTTGCAATGAACAAGGCAGTCTGATTATCACATTCCAAGTTCATAGGAAGCGGTACATCAAGACATAGATCTGTAAGAACAGCTTTCACCCACATCATCTCTGTGCTAGCCTGGGCCATAGCCCTATAATCGGATTCGGCACTGGACCTAGCTACCACTGTCTGTTTCTTGCTCCTCCATGAGACTAGAGCATCTCCAACATAGACTGCAAATCCTGAGGTGGACTTCCTGTCCTTGGGACATCCTGCATAGTTTGCATCCGCACATGCTGAGATAGAAATCTCCTTTCCCTTCTTGAATAGCAAACCTGCACCTGGAGATGATTTGAGATATCTAAGAATCATGTGTATTGCGTCCATATAGACCTGACGTGGTTGCTCCATGAACTGGCTCACACGACTCACTGTAAATGATATATCTGGTCTAGTGATCGTGACATACAATAGTTTGCCTACCAGTTCTCTGTATCTTCTCCTGTCCACCTCCTCTGTGTCATCATCATAGAGCTTCATGCTGGGATCCATTGATGTCATAGCAGGCCGACACGCAAGCATACCTGTTTCACTCAACAAATCTGTAACATATTTCCTCTGCGACATTACTAATCCATATGGATTTCTAGCAAATTCCAGCCCCAGAAAGTATCTAAGGGCTCCAAGGTCCTTAGTGACAAATTCGGTTCCTAGCTTTTCTTTCGCCTGCTTTATGCCCTGCTCATCATCTCCTGTAATCAAGATGTCATCTATATAAACCATGATTACAATAATACCTCTAGCAGTCTTCTGTACAAACAAGGAATGATCAGCATTGGAGCGTTTGTATCCTTGTTTCTCAAAGAGGTCTGAGAGCTTCTGAAACCATGCTCTGGGGCTCTGCTTAAGGCCATAGATAGCCTTATGTAATCTGCATACCTTGGAACACTCCCCCTCAACAGCAAAACCAGGTGGCTGTTGCATATAGACTTCCTCCTGCAAATCTCCATATAAGAATGCATTCTTCACATCCAGCTGATAGAGTGGCCAGTCTCTAGCAACTTCAACTGACAACAAGATCCGGAGAGTAGAATGATGGGCTACAGGCGAGAATGTGTCAAGGTAATCCACCCCGTACGTCTGTGTAAAGCCACGTGCAACAAGTCGTGCCTTGTATCTATCAATAGAGCTGTCTGCATTATGCTTCACTGTAAACACCCACTTACAGTTCACCGTGTTCACATCTGGAGGTATAGGAATTAGACTCCAAGTTCCTCTGGACTGAAGTGCAGCCATTTCTTCCTCCATTGCTAGCCTCCATCTACTATCCTGCAGAGTATCTTGATAATTTCGTGGAATATCTACAGCTGACAGTGCCACCACAAATGTCCTGAAATCTCCAGATAATCTCTCAAAAGACACAGATGCTGACAGTGGATATGTAACACAGCTCCTCTTCGATTTGCGTAGAGCAATGGGAACATCTAAATCTATTGTAGCCTCATCTGGCCCCTGCAACATATCCTGCTCAGAAATGTCATCAGATCCATCAATAGAAATATTTTCATTACATACCATAGGCGAGCTAGGAGACAAGTCATGACCATGAGCGGGAGGAGGCCTGCAGGTATAATAGAACGGTAGCGGTGAGACAGGTATATGTGGTGGCGGCGGTGGTGGTGGTGGTGGTGGTGATGTTGATGACGGCATTTGAGGTGGTGGTGTCATGTATATGGCATCAGTAGATGGAGGTGGTAGCTGCTGGTCTCCCGAGGCTGAAAATTACATAACAGATTCAAAAAATGTAACATCTGCACTGACCGTATACCGCCGACGTAGAGGATCGAAACACTTGTACCCCTTTTGAGTTCTGGAGTACCCAACGAAAACACACTTGACAGCCCTAGGAGAGAGCTTGTCAGTACTAGGCGACAACTGATGGACAAAGGCAACCGAACCAAACACACAAGGAGTAAGAGTGAACCGATCTTTCTCGGGATGGATGAGGGAAAACTGAATCTTTTCATTCAAGACAGAAGAGGGCATACGATTGATTAAGTAACATACAGTGAGAACGGCATCACCCTAGTAAGAGTAGGGAACATGACTCTGTATAAGAAGTGATCTTGTGACATCAAGAAGGTGACAGTGTTTCCTTTCAGCAATTCCATTTTGTTGAGATGTATGAGCACAAAATGTTTGGTGAATAGTCCCTCTTGAGGAGTAATAATTGGCAAGGACATTGGTGCACAGTTCTAAAGCATTATCACTTCTCACAAACTTCACAGATGTGGAGAAAACATTTTGTATTTCATTCAGAAAATGGATAATGATATTTCCTGCTTCAGATTTATTTTTCATCAAAAATACCCATGACACTCGAGAAAAATCATCCACAAAAACTATATAAAATCTGTGTCCCTGATGATCAGGTACACGACTCAGACCCCAGACATCAATATGAAATAACTCGAACTTGGAGGTACTACTCCGACCTGGATGACTGGGAAAGGTCGACCTGTGATGCTTTCCCAACTAACACGCCTCACATTGGATAGGTGTGTGAGGAAGACCATAAGGTATCACGCGACGCAACTTCTGAAGCGGTAAATGTCCAAAGCGCATATTCCACAATAAAGGAGATACTTGTCCAGTGGGAATGGATGAGGTTCCAGCGAAGGGGGTCTGATTCAAGCGGTAGAGGCCTCCTTGCTCATAGCCACGACCAATCACGTTGCCCGTATGGATGTCCTGAAAAATCAAAGAAGATGGATCAAAAATTGCCCGACAATGTAGATCCTTCGTAATCTGACTAATTGACAACAAATTCATTGAAAAATGAGGTGCATGTAACACATTCTTGAGCGACATAGAAGATGTCAATCGAATCCCCCCTGTCCAATAATGGGGGAATGTGTCCCATTGGCAATTACTACTGTTCTGCCTGGAGGAATCTGAGTGTATCCTGTAAGTAAATTCTGGTCGCCACATAGGTGATGTGTAGCGCCAGAGTCCATAATCCATGGTAAAGTATCTGATCTACTGGTACAGGCAAGTATGCTACCTGAAGCACCGGTCGACGCAGAAGCGGAAGCAGCATCATCATATTGACTCTCGGTAGTCGGTGCTGGACCAGATGGGGGAATAATGCCCCTCAGACGGGCAACTAGATCGTCGAACCGCTGATCCAAAGTGGCAGCAGAAGGAGGCTCTATCTGCTCAGCGACTTGTGCAGATGCAGGGAATCCATGCTTTGAATAGCATGTGACTTCATTGTGTCCTACATGATGACAGTAGGTACATGTTGGCCTAGTACAACCCCCTCTTCCACGAGGCCCACGTCCACGGCCCTGATTATGAAATCCGCGACCCCTGTTGGCTGCCATGGATGAAGTATTCTGATTCGTAGCCGTGGATGGAACTGTGATCCGACTCAATCTATGGAAAGCTTCCTCCATGGGAGGAATAGTGGAGTCGGCCAAAATCTGTGATCGTGCCGCCTCATATTCTGGATCAAGTGCAGCCAGGAACACGCCCACCATAGTTGCATTACTGTATGTCTTCTGTTGTTCTGGCGTGGCTGTCAAGGGCATGAAGCTGTAGAGCTTCTCAAACATCCCTCTCAGTGATGTATAGAGGGAATGTAGAGGGCGACCATTCTGCTTGATAGTGAATATATCATGCTGGAGTTGCAGAATCTTTGTCTCGTTCTACGCCTGTGAATATGTAGCCGCCAAAATGTCCCACGTATCCTTCGCTGTGGGTTGATGTAGAATGTCGTTGGCAATCTCAATTGCCAACGTGCCAGATAGCCTAACCTTGGCATATGCGTCATCAGCCTCCCAAGAGGCATTGGTTCCAGTCTTCTCAGCAGGCTCTGGTTCGGTAAGAATGTGCTTCTTACCCGTTGACTTCATCATGCTCATGAACTGCATTGCCCACAGTTCATAGGTGGTACCGTCCATCTTTACAATAGGCGCTGGACCATGAAATGCGCCAATAGATGGGATATCTGCCTTGCTTTCTGACATACTGGATACTGAAGACTGGAACGATTGACAAAATATGTGATTTGTCTACAATGACATAGACGGGTTTAGTTGCACGTGTAGACCTCAAGCAACTAAACACGTGTAGACGACGATGCTCGCTTTAGGGCTTTAGCACGTGCCCCCGTACAGTCGACCGGGAGAAGTAGGTGCACTGGTGCACTGGTGCGCGATGCGCGCACTGGTTAGCGCGCTGGAGTGGCGATGAAATGCGTCAGGTGCACTGGTGCACTGGTGCGCGATGCGCGCACTAGTTAGTGTGATGGGGTGGCGCTGATATGCGCTGGAGTGGCGCGCAGGGGATAGGGAATACGCGCAGCGCTACAGGAGCACATCGCAGCACGCTACCGCACGCTAGCGCTGGAGCACCGCACGTGACCGCACCGCAGCACAGCGCACGCTACGCGCAGGAGGCGGCGCACCGCGATGCTTCAGGAGGCGGCGCCGTGCGTGCGGCCCAAGAGAGGGCGGCGCCGATCGAAGAGAGAGAGAGAGGCCGGCGGGTGGGGTAGGGTATGGTTAGGGTTTCGAGAACTCCGGTCTAGGACCATCGCTCTGATACCATGTTGAGAAAAATGAGCAAGTTATTTATTCCATAAGCCCTAGGCTCTCTTATATAGGAGAGTAGCCTATGGGTAAATTACATAGAGCATACAACTAAAAATAAAAATAACGAAGGGATACAGAAACCAACTATATGCGTCAACAGATATATTATACACATTTTAGGATTTCTCTATGATTTTATATGAATTTTAAAAACCTTGAGTAAATTAGAAAAAAGTCCCTAAACAATACAATCAATTTCAATGTCATAGATAAACTTTAAATTGTGATAATGTGATATCGAACTTTAAGATTATTCTCATTGTGGGCCTTAACTATGGAAATTTAGTTGATCATTTCGTCTTTCCAACATTAAAGTTCAATAGTTAAGGGACACAAGGAGACAAATCTTATAATTTGGGTACCACATTGTACATTTTAAAGCTCTGGCATGATATTGAAATTGATGTACAGTTCATGGACTTTTTTTTAGTTAGCTTAAAATTTGTATTTTTATTATTTTAGTATTTACATTGTGTATTTTTAATTATTTTTGGATATGTATTCCTATGTTTTAATCTATATGTAATATCTTTTGCAAGTTTATACTGTATATTTAATTTCTAAGGATTTTTATATTAAAAGGTATGTTCTAATGTTGTTTTTTGTCTATTAAAAATGGTAAATATTTATAGTTTTCAAAACTATATATGTATATGATATAGTGTGCTATTTTTAATATACGTATATTTTTATTTTGTTTTACTTAGTTGAATGAATATAGAATTAATATTATTTTATTTAATATAATGTGCCAAATGCATGTATTTGTAATCCAATGAAACTAATACGCGTGCGACAATAATTGAAAGCTCGCAGGATCAATCACGCAGAATGTCCGGACTAACGTGTGCATTCACGTGAGTTGCTTAGATGGAGGAACAGATTGCAATTAGAATAAAGTTGGGATATATCCTGTAAAATATTCTTGTCACATGTGAAACACGTGCTTGTGTTTGACGGTTGCGGCTGAGATGAAGCGTTGGAAATCTGATCGAAGGGTTTGAATTCGGCCACGTAGCAATTCTGTAGTGCTGCTATCGAATTTATTCGATCCGATGGTTTTGAAGAACAGAACGTGGCTTCCTTTGAAGCATTGGATTGCGATATGATCGAATGGTTGTGACATGACTTAATCTAACGACTGTACATCATTGGTCGGATCTGATCGTGTGGTGTCTGTGCGATCGAGCATTTCCATCGTGTTCTTCCCCAAATGCATTCGACTCCATGCAGTGGCGACCGATGGTGTCCTTTGGAAGATTCTCAGAGATCGATCTCGATAACAGGCATTGGTGTATGTCTCTAGTTGCCTCTCGATGAATATCTATCTCCAGGTGGTTCTGAATGTAGATGTTGGCGGTGATGCTCATTGCGGTGCTCCTTGCCTGCAAGTGGTCTCCATCTCCCTCCAGGAGTTGGATTTGCAATGAACAGGGAGCTCGAGGTTGGTGAATCTCGGTCGGGCGTTAACGATATAAGGGAGATTGACTGAATGGGAATGGGATTGGATCTAATGATGAACGGGAACAATAGTGGAATCGGATGTGAGTGTGTGCAATGGTGCTGTGGATGATGATGAACGATGGGATTGGATGTATGATCGAATGGACAACATCTGACAAAAATAAGGTCTCTGATCAAAACTGATCGGAGACGGAACTCAGAGGAAATAGAACGAAATCAAATGAAAAGGAGTTTTAAGTCAATTATTAATTAATTAAATAGGTAATAATTTTAGATATTTAAAAATTTCACAATCAGTTACGTGTTGATTTCAGAAGCAAAGCCAAATCGGCACCTCATGTGCTGATTTGGAGTGAAGTTGCAAGGACCATCTTTCAAATCGGCGCCGATTTGGGAGGGGAATGTTGGGGCGATCGATCTTGATGAGAGCGCTATCCTTCACGGTAAAAAAATAATGATATCGGTTGTAGTGACCGCGGAGAGAAGAGCGTTCTGTCAACCAAAAATATAAAATAAAAGAGAGAGAGAGAGAGAGGGAGAGAGAGAGAGAGTATAGGAGAATAGGGAAATGATAGGATGCTCTCTCTTTTAATTTCTGTTATAAAATATGAAGAATGCGGAAGCGAACATGGAAAAGATAAAGAACAAAATAAGAACGCGGGATTTTAACGTGGAACCTTACTCCGTGAGGAGCGGGATGAAACCACGAGAGAAGCCCTCCAATAGGGCGTGTTTGTCTATTGACTTTCTCATCTGTTACAGGAGGCCTGGGGCTCCTTATATAGCTTCCACAGGACCTCCAAGTCCCACCACTAGGTGGTATGGGACTAAACTCAGTGGTGGGGTAAATGGACCCTGGAGGGATCCATTTACCCACCTATTACATAAGTGACGCATGCTCCAAATACTCTAACACTCCCCCTCAAGCTGGAGCATGCAATGCTCAGCTTGGACAAACAGGAAGAAACTCAACTCACAATACATGACACTACAGACAATATCAACCCAACGCGCACAGCTGCTGCAGTCGAGGACGTTGCTTCTCATGGCGTGCATGTGAGGAGGACGAACGGGGCTGGGGTGTCTATCTGGCTCAGAGAATGGTACTCTACTGTGGAGTCCCTATGATACCACATGAAAACCCTTGCCCTTAATGGCATAGGGAATAGTCCTCTGCAATGGAGTCCCTATGGCTCACATGAAAGCTCTGGCCGACCAACAAGAATGATAAATGATTGGCATGCGTCATCGTCGAGTCTGAATCTGAAATTTGTAGAGTCTGAATATCTGACCGGTCTGCAGCATATGATACCTGAATCTTAGAACAAGACCTGTGACTCTACATATACTCCCCCTTTCTCCCATACTGGTCGGAATGACATTATATGACCACGTTGGGAGAAGATAAAAATAATACATAAACATGGGGATGAATAAAACATCACTAGCCGATAATGATTTTTTTTTGAAACACATTTTTTTTAAATTTCGTACGGCTTTTCTTTGTACGTGCCTCTTTCATTTTTTTTACTATGCGTACGGCTTTTTTTTAAATGTACGCGCCTCTTCCTTTTTTTCTCTTATTTTTCTCTCTCTCTCTCTTTTTTAAGAAAATACAATAGCTCATTTGGGCTTACAATAATGTAGAGCTCTCTTCCTCTTTCACTCCCTTTTTTTAATTTTCCTCTCCCTTTTTTTTTGCTATTTCTTCGCACAATTTCTCTCTCTTTTTTTTTTCATACGGCCCACCCCCCCCTTTTTTTTACAAACTCTTCTTCCCCCCCTTTTTTTTAGCAACTTCCGGCCCAAATTTCGGGCCCAACGAAATGCACAACTCATTTTTTTTAAAAAAAAAAATTACCGAACATCTCGGCCCACGTTTTGTCTGACGTTGAGGTTCCATTTTGGAAACCCCCTCTTTTAGGGTTACCCGATGGAACCCTTTATTCTTGCGATGTCGCCGCCCCCATCTTCTGCACTTGCGGCAAGGGCACGCCGCCAGGAAGATGCAAGCTCGCGCGATGGGAGAGGAGTTGCGCCACCGACCTGGGGGTTGCGCCATGCCTGGGGGCTTTGCTGCGACTGGGAGGAGGGCGCGCACGACTGGAAGGAGCCGCCTGGGAGGAGGGAGGGCGAGGGCGCCTGGAGTGCGCGCGGGACTAGAGGAGTCGCGAGGCTGGAGGGCGCGCGCTGCAGGGCGGAAGGAGCTGCGCCGCCTCGCCTGCTTGTAGGGGCTCGCGCGCATATGTGCTCACACGCGCGCAGGGGGTCTGCGCCTGGGGAGAGCGCCTGTGAACTGACTGGAGCCCCGCCTGGGCTGGTGCGGCTGGAAGTTCAGGGAGGCGCCGCCTGTGGTTGGGGGCGAGGAGATCTGGACCCGCACGACATGCGCGACTCGTGCGGAGGAGGATGAGGGCGCCGCCTGTTGCGGCATCGAGTTGCGGCGCCGCTTGTTGGCTGCTGGAGATTCTCGTGCGGGGTGTTCGTGCGGCTGATGGCACCGATCTGGAGCTAGGGTTTCATCAACCCTAACAAATTCTCCATAGATGCCGCAGTTGACTGGAGATGCGTGTGCGTGCACAGGAGATCCTTGGTGTTTCGTTAGAAACCCTTAACAATCTCGAACTGGAACAAGTCTCGAACATGGAGAACACAAAAACGAATCTCGAATGAAAAATTATTTCTCCAGATCTAGGGTTGCAGAAACACTCTCAAGAAGAGCTCTCGAATCTCGGAAAAGATAACGAACATAAAAAAAACCCCGAGAAACGAACCCGCTCTGATACCATGTTATAAAATATGAAGAATGCGGAAGCGAACATGGAAAAGATAAAGAACAAAATAAGAACGCGGGATTTTAACGTGGAACCCTACTCCGTGAGGAGCGGGATGAAACCACAGGAGAAGCCCTCCAATAGGGCGTGTTTGTCTATTGACTTTCTCATCTGTTACAGGAGGCCTGGGGCTCCTTATATAGCTTCCACAGGACCTCCAAGTCCCACCACCAGGTGGTATGGGACAAAACTCAGTGGTGGGGTAAATGGACCCTGGAGGGATTTATTTACCCACCTATTACATAAGTGACGCATGCTCCAAATACTCTAACAATTTCTCGTTAGAAATTTACTAGGTAAGTGTCCCTGGGTCGAATGCAAGAAGGTAGAAAATAGACTCATATTTCGAGATTAGGGATTCTGTAATTGATTTTTCTTCTTTGAAAAGTTGTTTTTGTTGATTTTAATTTTTTTACAATTTTTATTTGGTGTTTATTTTTTGCGAATTTTTTATTTTATTTTTATTTTGTAATTTTTACTTGTTTTTGTAAAAAATGATTAATTTAGAAAAAAAAGTGGTGATACTATATAATAGGTGGAATAAAGTGTAGTGTATTATTCTAATATAGTGGAAATAAAAAGAAAATGATTTTTTTATTTTCAAAAAGGTGAAACATATTTTACAAGGCAATATACGATATAATAGATATATGTGGAATATAGTAGAGGTGATATTATATAGTAGAACGAGGATGAAAAGAAAACCTAGTAACAAGCTCGAAGACACAAAAAAAAGAAAAATCAAGACGGAGCTCAAAAAAATCACAACACAACAAATGATCGATGAAAATCTGCGAAAAATACAATAAAAGCACGCTAGAGTAGTTGGGTAACTACCTCAGAAAAATAGATGAAAAATAAAGTCCAAATAGTGTCTAAATGTTGCCTATAGTACATGGGCACAATTGCAAATAGAAGAAATATATGTTCTGCAACTAGGTCCTCGAGCAGGGACTGAAAAGTAAGGAAATTCAGGGTTTTTTGCAATTAGATCCCCGCATGGGAACTTAAGTGTAAATAACAAAACATCTAGAGGTTCTCTAAAATACGGATCTTCAGTTACACTGAATGTGCAAAAAGTCACCGTTTCACTTTGAACGGTCAAGATCAGATAAAACACAGTGATCTCAATCATCTGTTGGTGCCACACGTCAGCAAACTGCACTCTGGATGTTCTTGTGTCTATTCTTCCCAAATTACTGAGTGACGGTGGCAGTGGAGCATTCCTGGCGACGATTAAACGATTGGCGGTTACCCGTGGTGCTCCAACTGATCGGAAAAGTAGGAGGTAGGGCTAGAAAAGGGGATCCTTCCCCTTCGAGCTCGCCTACTGAGAAAGGAAGGCTCGAAGACAAGAAGTCCAAGGCTATAAGATTTCCAGCGATGGCAAAGATCCATTGTCTCGAAGATGGTCATAGATGCTGCTCAAATCGGAGCAGAGGGTCGCTCCAGATGTTGTTGATAGCTTCTCCGGAAGGTAGGACAACCTGCAAGAAATGTTTGTGGCTCGATTCGAGAGGAATCAGCCGGGAGATTGTTGTTCTTGTTCCAAAATAGAATACTAAGAATGAACACTTTTAACTCACAAATTTCATCAAACCGGTCAAAATTGGAATCAGGCTTTACTTATTATCAAGAGAAGAGTGATTGATGGATCTAAGAAGGTGATTAAAGAAGATAAAAACTAATTGAAAATCGAATTAAAGATGGAGGAATTTCACCAGGGAATGGAGGTGTAGGACCTCTGGTGATTGCTCGACGGACGACGACTTCCTGGAGCTGTACGCGACGACGGTGGATACGATACAAGGTTGAAGAGCCTTGGAATGACTCCCCGAGGTCTCCTCTTCCACGCGGAGGTGCAATCCCCGTCGGAGTATTTATGTATATATTCAATAAGCAAGTTTGTGCTTAAAAGTCAAAGATTCATGTGAGCCTACATCTGGATGACTTGACTACACTGGTAAAACATCCTAAGAAAGGTAGCTACACTAACTATAATCCATTCTCTTCTTCACCTCCTCTTCTTGAACCGGTTGCACTTGAACTTAGAATTAGAAGACAATCTCTCGCTCTTTGAGGAAAGAGTTACTGGATTGGGGAATTAGGGTCACCATGTTGAATAAGATTGTCTCTTTACTGCTTCAACCGAGAGTATCTACATATCACTTACGTTGTACAAGATAGACTCATAGTCACAAGGGACTATGCGTGATGTATACTTGTTATGACTTAGCTTTTGAGGATACTTGGACATTGTTTTTGTAGTTCATAGGGCTTGTTGAGTTTCAAGTCCGCTTCCCAATAAGGTTCTGACCAATCCTAAAATCTCAAGGTCTGATAAAGCTCCAAACTTTGGTTTTATGAAGACAAGTTTAAAAGTTAAAATCAATCCAATTTATTCTTTTTATTTTCTCTATTTTATTTTTTTGCACTTATTAGGATAACTGTTTGATAGAGACTAGCAAAGGCAAGTATATGGGGCGATGAATCTCCATTTCATCACCTTTATTCTTTCATTTTAGCCTTTAATCTCTAGCTAAATGCATGTAAATAACATTAATTTGTACAAAATAATAATCAATGCTTGATATTTAAATATTGTATAAAATGTTGTATTTAATTCTAAAATTCATGAATAAGGAAAAGAAGAGAAAGAATGAAGTGTCTAAGACACTGAGGGACCCTAGATCCGGAGACCCGGTCATCATGATGACTTGATCGATAAGGAATAAAGTAGGGGGAGATCGGGCAGACCAATTGTATATAGAACAACTCAAAATCCTAATTTTTATTCCTCAATAAATGTATTTTGGGACCTATTTTATTTTTATATTTGTATACCTCAAATAACAAAACTATCGATATGAATATTGTACATAAAAATACAAAGAAAAATACAAATTTGATTTCACAAAAAGTTGATACATAGTGCCCCCAAGACAAACAAAATAAAAAGTCATAAAGAAAAATTTCCAGACATGCATCTCCTCCATACATACTCAAAATTGACCAAATTCACTTTTATTGTTCATAAAATTTAATTATCTATTTAATGAATGTAGTTTCATTTAATTTGAAGTTGAGATTCAAAAGTTAGCTTTTGGGCCCCTATTGTAATGTATACCTATATATAATAATCAATATATTTATTCTTTATATTTTTAGGCTTCTTGTATTATTTATACTTGTAAATATTATTCAAAATATATTTCAATAATAAACTTAAAATTAAATCATTAAAAAACACTAAAATAACTAATGCACTAAAATATATAGATGAACTATACATATATAATATATGTACCTAATTAGTTAAGTAAATAAATTTAGAAAAATAAATTAAAAATATGTAAATATGTAGTTAAATAAGTTATAAATCTATAAAATACATGTACATAGTACTAAAATACAAACTAAAAATAAAAATAAAAACAAAAATATTCTAAATACATGCATATATATCTATATATGCATGTAAATATTTACACTTTATATATAACTTCATAAAAATAAAAATAAAAATAAAAATATTCTAAATACATGCATATATACCTATATATGCATGTAAGTATTTACACTTAATATATAACTTCGTAAAAATAAATAAAAATCATAAAAAAACTGCATAAAATAATACATATTTTTATGTTTGGCTTTAATTTAATTAACTCGTTTATTACTTTATTTCTAATTATTTATTTTTTATTTCTGTTTTGTCAATATCTGGCAGATGTGAAACGATGTGATCTTGAGGATTGTTGACCTCGGGTCAACTATCTCTCCCTCCCAAGGTTTGCATCTGTCAGATGTTGACCACTCTATTTCTCTGATTTCTCGTCCATGATACACTGCCCTTGGCGCATCGACTTTTTCATGAATTGTCACCTCTGTACATTTGTATTCCATGCCGAGCCATTGCCTTGGTCAGCCGAGCATCGATCCTCTCAAAAACTCTAGATTTTGAACCCGTCCTCGCATGTGCATAAATAAGGAGCTCTGCTCCATTTTTCATCCTTCTTTACGCATTGAGACCTCATATCCCCGCATAGATAGATTGAGCTTGGTGATAGTGATGACATGCCTGATCACTCGGGTACAAGGTAATCAAGGGTCGTTGTGACCCAAGTCACCAAGCGCAGTCGATCGAGAAAAATAGACCACCAAATCGGATAAAAATCGAAGAAACACAAGTGCCGGTCTCGCTATTATATTAACCTGGTATAGCGACCAGGGTCGGACTCAGGGAGCACGTGATGGCCTTGCGGCCTACGAAGTAGTCTAAAAAAGGAATAAAATAAAATCAAAGTGTTTTTGGTGGATTTTTACTTTTTATAAATTTTTTGTGGATTTTTAATTAATAAGGAAAATAAAGAAAGTCAATAAAACAACCAATGCAAATAATTATTAAAGCACTCAAAAATCAACCAAAAATTCAAATAAAATGTTTTTATGTATTTTATGTTTTTTACTGTTTTTGAGTATTTTTTGGTATTTTTCTGATTTTTATTTAATTTTCTAAAAATAAAGCAATGCAAAAAGACAACAACAATGTCCAACCAAGCTTGGAGGACTTAGATAAAATATCTAAAAGTCCCTAAAAAGCCTAGAGGTAATTTTCCAGTATAGTAGAAACTACAAAGAAAATTTGGCCACTGGAACTATTATTTTTGGATTTTTCAAATAATTATTAGAATTTTTATAGGGTTTTTAGGGTTTTGTAACTTTTAAGGGTTTTAGATATCCAAAAATGACCAAAATTGGTCAGAAAATCAAACAAGGTAAAACAACTACTGTCTAATTTTTTTGTAATTTTTAGAGCTGTTTTAATATTTTTTTGATTTTTCAAGTTAGACAATAAAGAAAAAGCTTGTTTTTGAATTTTTAAAAATATCAAATGAAATAAAAAATGTCTCCAAAAATAGGAGAAAAATTTACATTATGGCAGGAGCCATGTATCCAATTTTTATCGCATTTGGATTTGGTTTGATATTTTATTAAACATCAAAATTAGGGTATAGTGCACAGGGACCTGTACGTAAATAGTAGAAGTTCCAGGGGGTCCGGTGCAAATTTTCTAAGAAAACACGCGCGAAGTGCGTGACTTGGGCAATCAGGGACCTAATTGCAAATAAACTAAGGTTCCTGGACTATTTAATAACAAGTATTAAAAGTCCAGGGGCCTCAGTGTAAATAACCCAATAATACACGCACATGCATAATAAAATCACGCACAGGGGTATATCTGCAATTTACGAAAAACTTTCATTTATTCAGTAACACCCTAGAACAACAGGTCTAGCCATGCAATTAACCCAAACAAACACGTGTCGATGCACGTGATCCACTACAGGCAGGGGCATACATGCAAATAAACTAAGTACGAGGTCCTAAATGCAAATGTACCAAAATAAAAACAACTAAAAGATATATTTATAGGACTAACTACGAAATAAAATAAATAGAGGGGGCCTAAGAGCAATTATCCCTTTATTAAATCGAGGGACGGATGGCTGCCACGTGTGGATCGGACGGTGGAGGGAAGGGTGGCGCCTCAGAAGGATCCCTTGGTGCTGATCGACGGCTGGGGCCTCGCCACGGGGTGGATCAGACGGGTATGAGGTGCTGTGGCTAAGCCTCGCTGAGCCAACGGTCTGGATCGCTCCTCCAAGGATCGAACGGTGGTGGCGGCTCCTGACGTGGACGGCTGTGATGCGAACTGGAGCTGAAGAGCGATCGGACGGCTGCGGAGGATGGAGGATGAACTGATCGCCGGCGAACTTTGCCGGGCTCGTGCTGGTGCTGGAGTCCTCCTCGCGGGCCACTGAAGATCGGAGAAGAAGCGTGGAGGCCTTCCGCGTCTACTAGTATCCTCCGATGGCTCGACGGAGCTCTGGGGAGCTCAGGCGAGTCCGGCGGAGGTCGAGCTACTGCACCTGGATGTCGAAGCCCTCATATGGGCTTCCTGGGACCTGCAAAGACGTGTAACGAACTCGCAGGTCGAGGGCAAAGTGCCTCGACTCTGTAAGCGGGGGGTGACGGTGATCGGTGCGGCGAGATGGTCGAGCTCCGGCGGTGCGACGGCGGAGGAGCTCGAAACCCCAGCTCCTGTGCGAGCTGGGTTGAATGGATGGGCGGAGAAGATGCACGAGGGGAAGGCGGTCATGATAGGATGCTCCGATGATCGAGTAGGCGACTGGGACGGACGGAATCGAAGCAGAACGGTAAAGGGGCGAATTGGGCGAAATGCGAAATTAGAGAAAAGGAAAGAAAACCACGGCTACCTGGGCGGATGGGTCGACTGGGCGTGAGCTCTGGGAGCTCTGGATCGTCGCCTCGTGGGTCATCGAGGCCCGAGGCTCGAGCTCTACCTTCAGGCGGAGCACGGCGGCGCTAAGACGCCGGATCTGAGGTCCGGGCACCCTCTCCTCTCTGCGACACTGCCAACGGCGAGCTGTCACCTCGAGGATGGCAGTGGAGGTCCTGGGATGAAGGAATGGGGAGCCAAAGATCCTGAAAATGGAGGCGGAGCTCGGAATTTATACAGCCAGGGGTCCGGCTAAAATCGATCAGGTAGGGCAGCTCAGAGCGCGGACCCCGAGGCGGGCATGCCGGCGAGGGTGTCGGATCTGGCAGGAACGAATTGGACCCTAGGTTTGGGTGCGAGGTGATCGGGTCGTGACGCTAAAATGCTGAGAAACCGGGTCGTGCATCACAGACCCGTGGGAAGTGGTCCAAGGGGGGGAGTTGACCGGGGGGTCAACGTCCCCCGTGGACCAATGAGGATCAACCACGTCAAAATGATTTGGAAATTAGAAATAAAATAGGAAATGGCCGATTTATTAAAAACTCAAAATACGAAAAATGTTTGTTTTAATTTTTTCTATTTTTTGTGATTTTTAATTAATTTTTCAAAATAAAAATAAGGTATTTACACTAGGGTGCTATATATAGGTATATATACAATATAGGATTTTTATTTTTGATTTTTAATTAGTTATTTTTATACATTTTTATTCCCATTTTATATTTTATTTATTTATAGCATGAAATTAGGAATAAAAGGGTATTTTTATTTTATTTTTATTATTTATATAAAATGGTTAAATAAATAGATGTGTACATCTATATACATGGTATATTTACAAGGCTCTTTTTGGTTTTTAATTTTATTCTTTTTATTTTGTTTTTTTGTTTTAATGGTTTTTATTTTATTTATTTACACCATAAAAGATAGAATATATACAAATTTTATGGAAATTAATTTATTTATTTATAGGGTGAAATAAATATAGATAGGGGAATATATACATGATAAATATGCACAAGGTAGAGTATTTTTGTTTTCTTTTTGATTTTTCAATTTTTGTTTTGATTTTGTATTTATAAATATTTACAAATATGCACAAGCCACTTTTATTCTATTTTTAGAGGAAAATATATTTATTGTATTTACATGGATATTTACACACATGAGTCCCTATCTCTCTCTACTTTGGCTTTTATGCGGTCAGGCCCATGCTGAGCCCTCCCTTGGGATTAGGTTGCTCAATATTTATTCTAAATATTTCTCTCTTTTTCTTTTTAATCTTTATTCTTTTATTTTTGCACAAAAACATGCTAATTATTAGTTTTTACACCATGCATGCTTTTGGTAATTATTTGTATTTACAAACATATACATGCATTTGCAAAGGTTTTTGTAGCTAAAATATAAGAATAAAGAGTGATGAATGAGTATTCATCACCCCCCTATACTTAACTTTGCTAGTCCCTTAGCAAACACTTATTTGAAAAAGAAGTGAAAAAGAGAAAGAAAAAGAAAAAGAGGAGAATGTACATGGATCAAGGTTGATTATTAAACTTGCCTTCATTAAATTGAAATATGGAGCTCGATCAGATCTTTGGATTATTAATGTGTCGGAACCTTATTTGGACTTAAGCTTAAAACTCAACAGCCTCTAAGTTCCACCAATCTGTAATCAAGACTCCTCAATAATCCAGATCAGAACAAGTCATCAAACACAAACCCTGAAGACCATGAATCTTTCCTTGTACTGTGAATGTGAGGTATAAGCTCTCCACCTCAGAAATGGCAACTTGACAACCCTCCCCAACAAGGTAACTCTATGACCCCAATCTGGCCACTCTTTCCTCAAGGAGCGGGGTATTCCCTTCTAAGTTCAAGTTCAACCGGCTCAAGAAGAGGGGGAAGAAGAGAATGGACCATGGCCAGTGTAGCCATGTATCCTTGGGAGCTTGACCAGTGTAGCCAAGTCTCCCTGCTGCAAGCTACATAAGGTGGGACATGAATCTCAAGCTTTGCTTATTGCACTATATACATACTCCGGTGGGATTATCATTTTCTATCAGACCCACCACTTTTTTGGAGTTATTTTCTTTTTGCATTTTTTTTTCAAGTGCATCTGTACAACATATACATGTGCAACATATATACAAGGAGTTTTTCCTCTTGAGCCAGTAGGCTATCCCTCTTTTGAAGCATTATCGCAACCCACAACTCCCGTCGTTAGACCTCATGGCAACCAGACCAAGTTGAGACGCACTTCCTTCACTAAAAGAAGAAGAGAGGTTCCGCCTAGAAGTACTACCCTCATATGCTACCCCAAGTCAAGGAAGATTGCCTCCTCACCACCTCATCCGTAGATAGCCCGGTGCTAAGTGCGCTGTCCAAGTAAAGTCATTATCCCTATGAGTCATGTGTTGTTGTTAAGTGTTCTACTTAGGCTTATTGAGATGATATGCGATCATAACCTAGTGGACTCAAAGAATTAAGTCACCATGGACCTGAAAAGCCTTAACCCTAAGCCCTATAAGGTTCCTCTTAGAAATTAGGTGGATTAAGATCTTAATCAAGCTCCATTTCCCAATTTAATTCCAGGCTAGTTTAAATGTGAACTATAATCCAGGAAAAACTATATACATATATACAAAGATGCTATTTACACAATTTTTACACACATGCAAAATTTTTGAAAAATGTTTTGAAATCATGAATAGATGAATGCATGAAGTGCAAGTTTTGCAAAAGTATTTACACAAATTTACACAAGATTTTTGCAAACTTTTGATTTTCAAAACATTTTGGAAAAATTTTGTACTATATACATAATTTTGATAAGAAAATATTTACACAAACTTTACACAAAAAGATTTTTGAAAACATTTTTACAAAAAATAATTTGTACACTAGCTATGTATGTGCAATAAAAGAATGTTTATTTACAGGGAAAATTTTTAATTTTTGTGGTTTTTTAGGGTTTTAGCCATTTTTATTTATTAACACACTCACACAAAGTACGAGTTATGGCTAAAGTATATATGGAATATATACACACCCCCCTATACTTAGCTCGAACGATGTCCTCAGAGTCAAGAGCGTTGAAGAAGATATAACTCGTGCTATGTATAGGGAAGTGAAAAGGAAGGCTATATACAAAGACGAATGAATGAATAGGAAGTCAAGAAGATCTCGGCTTTTCCCCCTATACTTAGGATCAAATAATCCTAAGTATAGCAGGCTATACACAAAAGGGAAAACCGAGTGGAGAATGTACAGGGTCTACCCCCCTATACTTAGGGTAAAATATCCCTAAGTATAGGCAGCAAAAACAGGGGTAGAAAGAAACAAAAGAAATACCCAAAGGTCCTACATCTCCCCTATACTTAGGGTAAAGTACACCCTAAGTATAGCGTAATCAAAAGATGAAGAAAGGGATGTGGGACTAAAGAATGTGATGATATTGACATCTGGATCTATACAGGTCAGAAGAACAATGATAATCAGGCGTGAGACGCAATAGATGTGAGTCAAGAGACCACATCTCACGCAAAGTGAATAGGTGCAACATCAATGACCCGCGGCTCATGATCTAGAAATGGCTTGAGCCGCTGGCCGTTCACTCGAAAGGTACTCTCAGAAGACAACTCGGATATATCAATGCTACCGTTGTCGTGTACCTTTCTCACCAAGTAGGGTCCCTTCCATTTGCTCTATAGCTTCCCTGGAAATAAACGAAGCCTAGCATCAAATAGCCATACTCTCTGTCCAGGCTCAAAATGCTTGTGGCTGATGTGATAATCATGCCACTCCTTCACTCTCTCCTTGTAATGTAGGCTGTTTGAGAAGGCGGTATCTCTAAGCTCCTCCAGGGCTGCTAATACTGTCCTCCTCTGGTCTCCCACACCATCTGGATCCATAAGTATCTCAGTGACTGCCCAAAGTGACATGTGTCTCAGCTCAACAGGCAAATGGCACAGCTTGCCATATACGAGGCGAAAGGGAGATGTGCCCAATGGTGTCTTGAAAGACGTCATATATGCCCACAAGACCGAGTCCAAAAGCTGTGACCAATCCTTTCGGTCAGGGCGGACGACTTTCTGCAGAATAGTCTTGATCTCCCTGTTCGACACCTCGGCTAGACCATTCGTCTGTGGATGGTAAGGTGTAGCAACACGATGGTCTATGCCGAACTCGCTAGCAAGGGCCTTCACCCGGTCGTTGATGAAATGAGACCCCTCATCTGAAATCAATACTCGAGGTACCCCGAACCACGTGATGATGTGCTTCCTCAAAAATCTACAAATTGTCCTCGCATCAGCGGCTCGGGCGGGGATAGCCTCAACCCAACGACTAACATAGTCTACGGCCAACAGAATGTACTCAAATCCCTGACTCTTAGGGAATGGACCCATGAAATCGACGCCCCATGCATCAAAAACCTCATAGAAATGAATGGGCTGCATCGGCATCATATCACGCTGTCCACAAGTGCCCATCCTCTGACAGTCAGTACACCTCTTCACGAACTCATCAGAGTCCTTGAAGAGGGTAGGCCACCACAAGCCGGATTGGAGCACTTTCTGTGCCGTTTTCCTCCCAGAATGATGTCCTCCTGCCTCAAGCTTGTGGCAGTAAGTGAGGACGCTATGGTGCTCCTCTTGAGGAATGCACCTACGCCGGACGCTATCCCCTCCTTCGTGGTAATGGATGGGATCCTCCCAGTGGTAGGACTTGGCCTTCGCGAGGAAGGTCTCAAGCCTCTGCCTGGGCCAATGATGACACCAAAAATTCCCAAAGACCCGGGTGAAGGTAATAAAACAAGGGTCGTTGCGACCCGGATCTCAGAGGATGTGTCAATCAAAAAAAATATCGGACCACTCAATAAACCAAAGATCAATCAAAACAAAGCAAATAGCGGTCCAGCTATGAGATTAACCTGGTATAGCACCCAGGGTCGAACTCAAGGAGCACGGGTTGGCCAAAGGCCTACGAAGTAGTAAAAATAAAATAAAATAAAAGACAAGTGTTTTTAATGATTTTTAATGATTTTTATATTTTTTTGGATTTTTAATATAGTGAGAAAATAAAAGAAAACAAAGACAAGCACACTTTAGCTATTTATTTAATGTGTCAAAAATCAAACAAAAATTCAAACAAAAATGTTTTTATGTTTTTTAGGTTTTTTAGTGTTTTTGGTTTATTTTTGATAATTTTATGATGTATATTTTATTTTCTAAAAATCAAACAGTGATAGAAAAGCAAGGTACTATCCAGCCAGGACCAAAATCCCTAAATAAAATATCTAAGGATCTCAAGAGGGCCTGGAGGTATTTTTCCTGTATACTAGACAAAACAAGGAAAATTTGAGTACCAAAATTATTGTTTTTGGGTTTTTAAATTATTTATTATGATTTTTATGAGTTTTTAGGTGTTTTTAAGTTTTTATGGTTTTTAAGCAATGAAAAATAGCCAAAATTGGCTAGAAATTAAAAGAGCACAAAAGAAACAGTACCTAATTTTTATAGAATTTTTAAGGGGGTTTTTATATTTTTTGGGATTTTTAAACCTAGACAGTGGCTAAAATAAAGGTTTTGAATTTTTAAAAATAACAAATAAAATCAAAAATGTCCTCAAAAATTCTCAAAAATCCTACAACATGGCAGGAGCCATGTGTCAAATTTTCATCGAATTTGGAGGTGATTTGATATTTTATTCAAAAATCAGAAGAGGGCACTGTGCACAGGGACTAAAATGCAAATACCCGAAGTTCTGGGGGTCCAGGTGCAATTAACCCAGCAACGCACGCGCGCGACGCGTGCCTGGGGCACTCAGGGACCTTTTGGTAAGAAAAACAAGTCCGAGGACCTTCTGGTAACTCGTACCAAAAAGTCCAGGGGCTGTATTGCAAATAACCCACTAATAGACGCACATGCGGAATTAAAACACTCACAGGGGCATTTATGCAATTACTAAAAACATTTCATTCATTAACGAACATCCAGAACTACAGGACTAAAGTTGCAATTACACCAAATATACACGTGACGACGCACGTGGCTCACACAAACAAGGGCATAAATGCAAATAAACTAAAGTACGGGGTCCAGTGTGCAAAATACCCTAAAACTAAACAACTGACGAAAGTAATTACAGGACTAAAACGAAATAAAAACAAAAGCTGGGCCGAAGGGTAATTTACCCTTTATTAAGCGGGACGTCGGATGCGCTCCACGTGGCTGATCTGACGGGTCTGGCTGGTGGGCGCTCCAGATGGCGTCTCCTCAGATCTGACGCTCGAAACAGCTCCTCAGATGGACGACTCCGATCACACCTGGAGCGAGGAGACACGATCGACGGTCTGGGAGGATCCAGGAAGAACAGGTCGCCGACGACTTTCGCCGGCCTCGTGCGAGCGCGGTGGTCCTCGTCTGTTGCCTCTGAAGATCGGAACAGGTCCGCGGTGAAGCTCCGCAGCTGATGGTGGGCTCCGATGGCCCAGCCGAGCCCTGGAGGGGCTCCGGCGAGGTCGGCGGAGGAGAGCTCCTGGTCGAAAGTCGGGAGGCCTCAGATAGCCTCCTCTGGTCCTGCAAAAAGGATCAGAAGCTTCGCGGGTCGAGGGCAAAATGCCTCGACCCGGTTAGGCGGCATGAAGGTGGTCTATGCGTCGGGATGAGCGAGCTCCGGCGAGCGACGGACGGTAGAGATCGAATCCCAGCTCCTGTGCGAGCTGGGTTGGATGGTTGTATGGAGAAGGTGCGCGGAGGGACGGCAAAGGTGAATCTGGGTTCCGATGATCGAAATGATGCGCGAGGTGGACGTAATCAACGGAATACGGCGGCGGAGCGATTTGGGGCAAACTAGAAATTAGGCGAAATAGGAAAGCTAAGGGATTACCTGGGTGGTCGATGAGACAGTGCTGGAGCTGAGGTAGCTCCTGGTCGTGGCCTCAAGGGGTGTCTCGACCCGAGGCTCGAGCTCCTGCTCTGGGCGGAGCTGCGGCGGTGCTTACTCGCCGGATCAGTGGTCCGGCCACTCTCGCCTCACTGCGACACGGGCAACCGAGAGCTGTCACCTCGAGGGTTGCTGTGGAGGTCATGGGATAAAGAATGGGGAGCCAAAGATGCATGAAAACGGGGGCGGAGCTCGGAATTTATATGGGTGCAGGTCCGGGAAGAAGGGCTCGGGTCCGGCTCGATTGAGCACGGATCCCTAGGATCAATGTCGGGCGAGATTCCCGGATACTTGGGGAGTGATTAGGACCCTGGGTTAGGCTAAATGGTGATCGGGTCTGGCGGGAATAAATGGGAGAAGTCGGGTCCGCGAACCAGACCCGTGGGAAGTGGTCCACAGGGGGGAGTTGACCGGGCGGTCAACAACCCCTGTGGACCAATGGGAATCAACCACGTCAGAAAAGATTTAGAAATTGAATTAAAAATAACAAATGGCCGATTTAATTAAAACTCAAAACATGAAATATTTTTGTTTTAATTTTTTCTATTTTTTGGTTATTTTTAATTAACTTTTGGAAATAAAAATAAAGTATTTACAATATATAGCTATATATAGGTATATGTACAATATGTTGGTTTTTGATTTTTGATTTTTAATGATTATTTTTGTACAATTTTATTCCTATTTTATATTTTATTTATTTATAGAATAAAATGAGGAAGAAAAGGGTATTTTTATTTTGTTTTAATTATTTATATACATAGGTGAAATAAATAGATATATACATTTATATACATGGTATATATACAATGTATTTTTATATTTTAATTTTGTAATTTTTCTTTGATTTTTGTTTTGCTTCTTTTTATTTTATTTATTTACACTATATAACATAGGATATTTACAAAAAGTTTAGAAAATAATTTTATTTATTTATAAGGTTAAATAAATATAGGAGTATGGTCTATGTACATGGTGAAAGGGTGTTTTTGATCTTTTTAATTTTCAAATTTTTATTTTGTTTTTAATATCTTCTAAATATATACAAATATTTACAACATATTTTTGAGTGAGGAAAACATTTTTATTTATTTACAAATATTTACACATGAGCCCCTATCTCCCTCTACTTTGGTTTTTATGCGGTCAGGCCCATGCTGAGCCCTCCCTTGGGTTAGGTTGCTCAATATTTATTCTAAATATTTCCCTCTTTTTCTTTTTAATCTTTATTCTTTTATTTTTGCACAAAAACATGCTAATTATAGGTTTTTACACAATGCATGCTTTTGCTAATTATTCCTATTTACAAATATCTACATGCATTTGCATAGGTTTTTGTAGCTAAAATATAAGAATAAAGAGTGATGAATGGGTATTCATCACCCCCCTATACTATACTTTGCTAGTCCCTTAGCAAACACTTATTTGAAAAAGAAGTGAAAAAGAAAGAAAGAAAAAGAAAAAGAGGATGTACATGGATCAAGGTTGATTATTAAACTTGCCTTCATTAAATTGAGGTATGGAGCTCAATCAGATCTTTGGATATTAATGTGTCGGAACCTTATTTAGACTTAAGCTTAAAACCTAACAGCCTCTAAGTTCCACCAATCTATAACCAAGACTCCTCAATACTCCAGATCAGAACAAGTCATCAATCACAAACCCTGAAGACCATGAATCTTTTCTTGTCCTGTGAAAGTGAAGTCTAAGCTCTCCACCTCAGAAATGGCAACTTGACAACCCTCCTCAACAAGGTAACTCTATGACCTCAATCTGGCCACTCTTTCCTCGAGGAGCGGGGTATTCCCTTCTAAGTTCAAGTACAACTGGCTCAAGAAGAGAGGGAAGAAGAGAATGGGTCAAGGCCAGTGTAGCCAAGTACCCTTGGGAGCTTGACCAGTGTAGCCAAGTCTCCCTACTGCAAGCTACAACAGGTGGATCATAAAACCAAGCTTTGCTTATTGCACTTATATACATACTCCGGTGGGATTATCATTTTCTCTCAGACCCACCACTTTTTTGGAGTTCTTTTCTTTTTGCACATTTTTTTTTCGAGTGCATCTATACAACATATACATGTGCAGCATATATACAAGGAGTTTTTCCTCTTGAGCCAGTAGACTATCCCTCTTTTGAAGCTTTATTGCAACCCACAACTCCCGTCGTTAGACCTCATGGCAACCAGACCAAGTTGAGACGCACTTCCTTCACTATAAGAAGAAGAGAGGTTCCGCCTAGAAGTACTACCCTCATATGCTACCCCAAGTCAAGGAAGACTGCCTCCTCACCACCTCATCCGTAGAGAGCTCGGTGCATAGTGCTGGTGTCCAAGTAAAGCCATAATCTATATGAGTCATGTGTTGTTGTTAAGTGCTCTACTTAGGCTCATTGAGATGACATGTGATCATAGCCTAGTGGACTCAAAGAATTAAGTCACCATGGACCTGAAAAGCCTTAAACCTAAGCCCTATAAGGTTCCTTTTAGAAGTTAGGTGGATTAAGATCTTAATCAAGCTCCATTTCTCAATTTGATTCCAGGCTAGTTTAAATGTCAACTATCATCCAGAAAACTATGTACATATGTACAAAAAGATGCTTATTTACACAATATTTTACAATCATGCAAAATTTTTGAAAAATGTTTTGAAATCATGAATGATGATGCATGAAGTGCAAGTTTTGCAAAGAGGTATTTACACACATTTACACAAGATTTTTGCAAACTTTTGATTTTCAAAACATTTTGGAAAAATCTTGTACTATATACATAATTTTGATACGAAAATATTTACATAAGCTTTACACAAAAGATTTTTGAAATCATTTTTACAAAAATAATTTGTACACTAGCTATGTATGTGCAAATAAAAGAAGATTATGTACATGAAAAATTTTTAATTTTTGCGGTTTTTAGCCATTTTATTTATTAACACACTCACATAAAGTACGAGTTATGGCTAAAGTATATATGAAATATATACACCCCCTATACTTAGCTCGAACGATGTCCTCAGAGTCAAGAGCGATGAAGAAGACATAACTCGTGCTATGTATAGGGTAGTGAAAAGAAAGGCTATACAAAAAGAAGAATGAAAAGTCAAGAGGGGCTCAGGTCTCCCCCCTATACTTAGGATCAAGTAATCCTAAGTATAGCAGGCTGTACACTAAGGGAAAACCTGAGTGCAGAATGTACAGGGTCTACCCCCCCATACTTAGGGTGAAATATCCCTAAGTATAGGCAGCAAAACAGGGGTAGACAGAAACAAAAGAAATACCCAAAAGGTCTCACATCCCCCTATACTTAGGGTAAAGTGCACCCTAAGTATAGCATAATCACAAGATGAAGAAGGGGATGTGGGACTAAGGAATGTGATGATATGGACATCTGGATCTATATACAGCGGAAGATCAGTGAAACTCAGGCGTGAGATGCATTAGATGTGAGTCAAAGACCACATCTCACGCAAAATGAATAGGGGCAAGATCAACGACCCGCGGCTCATGATCTAGAAATGGCTTGAGCCGCTGGCCGTTCACTCGAAAGGTACTCTCAGAAGACAACTCAGATATGTCGATGCTACCGTTGTCGTGTACCTTTCTCACCAGATAAGGTCCCTTCCATTTGCTCTGTAGCTTCCCTGGAAATAGGCGTAGCCTCGCATCAGACAACCATACTCTCTGTCCAATCTCAAAATGTTTGTGGCTGATATGAGAATCATGCCACTCCTTGACTTTCTCCTTAAAATGTAGGCTGCTTGAGAAAGCTGCATCTCTAAGCTCCTCCAGGGCAGCTAGCTCTGCCCTCCTCTGGTCTCCCATACCATCTGGATCCATCAAAATATCTGTAACTGCCCAAAGTGACTTGTGCCTCAGCTCAACAGGTAAATGGCATGGCTTGCCATACACGAGGCGAAAGGGAGATGTGCCCAAAGGTGTCTTGAAAGACGTCCTATATGCCCACAAGACCGAATCCAAAAACTGTGACCAATCCTTTCGGTCAGGGCGGACGACTTTCTGCAGAATAGTCTTGATCTCCCTATTCGACACTTCGGCTAGACCATTCGTCTGTGGATGGTAAGGTGTAGCAACACGATGGTCTATGCCGAACTCGCTAGCAAGTGCCTTCACCTGGTCGTTGATGAAGTGAGATCCCCCATCAGAAATCAGAACTCGTGGAACCTCGAACCGCGTGATGATGTGCTTCCTCAAAAATCTGCAAACTGTCCTCACATCAGCGGCTCGGGCGGGGATAGCCTCCACCCAACGACTCACATAATCGACGGCCAACAGAATGTACTCAAATCCATGACTCTTAGGGAATGGACCCATGAAATCGATGCCCCATGCGTCAAAAACCTCACAGAAGTGAATGGGCTACATCGGCATCATATCACGCTGTCCACAAGTGCCCATCCTCTGACAGTCAGTACACCTCTTCACGAACTCATCTGAGTCCTTGAAGAGGGTAGGCCACCACAAGCCGGATTGGAGCACCTTCTGTGTCGTTCTCCTCCCAGAATGATGTCCTCTTGCCTCAAGCTTGTGGCAGTAGGTGAGGACGCTATGGTGCTCCTCCTGAGGAATACACCGACGCCAGACGCTATCCCCTCCTTCATGGTAAAGGATGGGATCCTCCCAGTGGTAGGACTTGGCCTTCGCAAGGAAGGTCTCAAGTCTCTGCCTGGGCCAATCTTGTGGGACTTTCCCAACAACGAGAAAGTTCACAATATCGGCGTACCATGGGAGTGAGGCGATAGCAAGGATCGCCTCATCTGGGAAGGTATCTCTAATAGGGTCAATCTGCTCAGAATCCTCAGGCTGCTCTAGTCGGGAGAGATGATCCGCCACCACATTCTTGACTCCAGGCTTATCCTTGATCTCAATGTCGAACTCCTGGAGTAGAAGGATCCATCTAGTCAGTCTGGCCTTGGCATCCTTCTTTGCCATGAGGTACCTGATGGCGGTGTGATCTGTAAACAAAGTCACTCTAGATCCGATGATATATGATCTGAACTTATCCAGGGCGAACACTACTGCTAGCATCTCCTTCTCTGTGACTGTATAATTCCGCTGGGCAGAATCCAATGTGCGGCTAGCATAGTGTATAGCAAATGGCACTCCATCCCTCCTCTGTCCCAGCACTGCTCCTACGGCAAAATCGGAGGCGTCCGTCATGATCTCGAATGGGAGAGACCAATCTGGCGGCTGGAGGACAGGAGCCTCAATAACGCACTGCTGGAGAGTAGTAAACGACGAAAGACACTTGTCATCGACAAGGAACTCGGTGTCTTTCGTCAAGAGGTCGGTCAACGGTCGGGCAATCCTGCTGAAATCATGAATAAATCGCCTATAAAATCCAACGTGCCCCAGAAATGACCGTAGCTGCCTCAGATTGGACGGCGGTGTGAGTTTCCTAATGACATCAACCTTGGCCGGATCAACCTCCATGCCCCTGTTGGAGATGATATGGCCAAGCACCGTCCCTTGAGTCACCATGAAGTGACTCTTCTCCCAAGATAGCACCAAATGATACTCAATACATCGCTGGAGTACTCGATCAAGGCAGTCAAGACAAGAATCAAACCCGTCACCGTAGATCGAGAAATCATCCATGAAGACCTCCAAGCACTCCCCTACCATGTCAGAAAAGATCGACAGCATGCACCTCTGAAAAGTCGCAGGGGCATTGCATAGCCCAAATGGCATGCGTCGAAAAGCATATGTGCCGAAGGGACAGGTAAAGGTGGTCTTCTCCTGGTCCTCAGGAGCGATGGCCACTTGGTTGTAGCCCGAGTACCCATCCAGGAAGCAATAATGGCTCTTCCCTGCCAGTCTCTCAATGATCTGGTCAATAAAAGGTAGGGGGAAATGGTCCTTCTTGGTGGCTTGGTTGAGTCTCCTGTAGTCAACACAAACCCTCCAAGAGGTGGGTACTCGTGTAGCGATCTCCTCTCCCGATTCACTGATCACAGTCGTGATGCCCGTCTTCTTGGGCACCACATGCAAGGGGCTAACCCACTTGGAGTCGGAAATGGGATAAATAAAACCTGCACCCCACCATTTTGATATTTCCTTCATCACAACCTCTCTCAGGTTGGGGTTCAGACGCCGCTGGAACTCACGCGACGGCTTCGCCCCTTCCTCGAGATAGATATGGTGGGAGCACACTGATGGACTAATCCCATGGAGATCTGCTACGCTCCATCCGATCGCCTTGCGGTTCTTTTCAAGAACCCCCATCAAACGGGATTCCTGCTCTCCAGTCAACTCGGCGGAGATGATGACTGGGTACATCTCTGGCTTGCCCGCAAGGAATCGATACTTCAGCGAAGTAGGGAGCGGCTTCAGCTCTGGAATGCTGGGTGCCGGCAAATCTGGCTGCGGAAGAAACTGAGTGAAAGTTGCAAGGTCGGCCAAATTTGCCTGGGAAAGTGAAAGCGTACTCTCGCAAACTGGATCGGGGGAAGGCGGCTCAACTGTACTGTCTCTAGCCTGTTCTGCCTCTACCTCCTCCTCATCTGTAGGCTCAGGTGGAATCAGGTCTGGCATCTGATCATCACAATCGGCCCAATCAGACTCTGAATCCGAGGGATCTGTATCAACCGCAGTGGCATCAGTACCACCGGAAAACAAGGTGGCCTCAGCACCACCATCACTAAACATCGTGCTGCGATCAAGGACCGGCTCTGCTGCCTCTATGGTATCCTGGTCCAAGGCTGTGCTCTCCAGACTCTCCTCTGCTATCATCTCGGCATCAGCTGTATCTGAAAGTGAGAGGGTGGTCTGTGTCTCAAGATCTGCCCAAGCTGCCTCATCATCTGTGATCACAAAATCACAGTCCTGGTGGATGTCTGGCTCTGCGTCTGTCAGCTACTCTGAATCTGTACTCGCATCTGAGCGGGCTCTGACTCTAGCTCTGTAGTCCTCGACCGTCTCTATTTGTATACTCTCGCCCTCGACGCGAAAGTACACCTTCCCGCTATCATGATCAGTCACCGCCTTGGCTGTGGCCAAGAACGGACGACCAAGGATGATGGGGGTATCGGCCACTGACTCAGGGATCTCCATGTCCAACACTACGAAGTCCACGGGGAATTGCAGGCCCTGAATCGTGACGATAACGTCTCGTAATAACCTCTTCGGCCTCTTGACAGATCGATCAGCGAACTAAAGGACTGTCCTGCTCTGTCGAAGAGTGCCCAACTCGAAGCGGTCGAGAAGGGCTGCCGGAAGAAGGTTGATCGACGATCCGCTATCTAGAAGAGTACGGTCGAACCTCTGCTCACTAATCTGGCATCTGACATACGGGGCCCCTGAATCTGGCCTCTTGGCTGGCAGGCGGTTCTGGATCGCAAAACACGTGGCTTTGGTCAGCACATGGATCTCGGAAGTGTGGTTCCTCCTCCTCCTCCTGACTGTAGTCCTCTCTCTCAAAGATCGCTGGAGAAGGGGGATGTGCTGCAAAGCCTCCTGGAGGGTCAGCTGGATGTGGAATCGATCGATCATGCTCTGGCTGAACTCCTCAAGCTCTCTCTTTTTTGGATCATTTTTCTTCCCCTTCCCCATCTGAAGGGCTCTAGGGAAGGGGATCACTGGGTCCTTCTCAGATGAAGGACTAGGAAAAGGTCTAAGCGGTTCAAGGACCGGATCCACACATACATCATGCTCCACAGTGGGACCAGAAGAAAGTAAACCTTTTCCTTTATTCACAACAGAGTTCTGAGATACAGGAATACGAGGAAAAACATCAGCTCTATCTGTATAAACACAAGTGGCCTCAGTACCACCACGGGCTGGCTCTGCTGCTGCTGCTGGTAGACGTAGTGCGGCATCAGTACCACGGGCTGGCTCGGCTGAACGGGTGGCATCAGTACCACCTCCTAGATCTGGTGAAGCGGCGGCCTCAGTACCGCCGGTGGGATCAGCATCCTTGGTGGCCTCAGTGCCACCGTCATCGTCTGGAGCGGCCTCAGTACCGCTCTCCTCCTCCTGTGGCGCCTCTGGGATGTCCTCGTGGTGAAGCTCAGATGAGGCGCCACTGCCTGCTGGGGTCCTACCGCTCCTAAGTGTGACAAAATCAGCATCAAATAGATCCGAAGATGTATCATCAAATGGGTCACTAGGAGTGGCTAACTCAGTATGTACTACCTGCTCAGATTTCCTCTTGAGGTTTTTTGGATTCGGCTCTATCTGGGCTGGTATGGCAGCCTTCCCTCTCACCAGGTCCCGCATCTCCTGGCGGAACTCGTCCATCTCCCGTCGGAATGTGGCCTGCTGGTCCGTGAGGAGGCGGGCGATGTCATCCAAAGCGGGGCTCTCGTGGGAGCCCGACGGGTGGCCTCTCTGTGGGTGAGGCTGCTGGAACTGCTGTGGCTGGTGCTGGTAAGAGGGGTATGATGGAGGTTGCTGCTGCTGGTATCCCGGGCGAGCCTGCTGCTCACGTCTCCACAACTGTCCCTGCTGCTGATAGGGACGCGGACCGAAGGATGACTGGTGCTGCTGATATGCTGGGGGCTGCTGCTGCGGCTGGTGCCGGCCTCTCTGCTGGGAGTACTGCCCTCCCTGTCCTGACGGCTGCTGCTGGGGCTGGGTACCACCACTCCCCCACCTGAATCCGGGATGGTCTCGTCGGATCCCAGGCTGGGGACAGTCGTACCAAATCCCGTTGACATCCATCAACGGCTCGGCATCGAAGGGGGCTGGCGGGAGTACTGCCAGAGGCCGGTCCGGCTGGTAGACCACCATCTGCATCTCTGGAGATGGTGGGGACTGGTAGGTGGGCTGCGGCTGCTGATACGGCTCCGCCTGTACAAGATGGACCTGTCTAGGCTGCACGTGGGTGCTGGAGCGCTGGGACGAGCTGTTGCTGCTGCCGCGTCGCCTCGCGACTGAAGACGGGGCTGAGAAGCCGTCTGTGCCTCCTGGAGACACATGAGCTGTGTCTTCTTGTCGCTCAGAACCTGTGCCATCTGCTCCATCTGTGTGATACCCTGGCACTGCTTCTTATCTATCAGCTCCATGAGGTCCAGCTTCTCGCTAATAATGCCCATGTCCGCAGCTGATGACTCTGCCTGTGCTGTTGCGGCTGCGGACGAACTGGATGGACCTGCATCTACCCGTGCTATCCGCTGGTATTGCACGGGTCCTGGCTGATGTGGCTGGGTCTTCTGAGTATACAACATGGTCTGGGACATCACCATGTAGTTCTCAGTCATCTCCTCGAAGATGGCCCAGACCTGGTCGTGGTCCTTGGCGAAGTAGGACCCGCCGTAAGAAGCATTCACCAGGCCCTGTAGCTCTGGTGTCAACCCACTGAAAAAGCTCTGAACTAAGTTCGGCTTGGAGATGTCGTGGTGCAGGCATCGGTCCAGGAGCTCTCGAAACCTCTCCCAAGCCTCATGGAACTGCTCGTTGGGGAACATGGAGAAGTTGCTGATCAGGGCCCTCGCTGCATTCGTCCGTCCGAGTGGATAGTACTTGTTCAAGTACTCGGTGCGGAGTTGCTCCCAGGTATAAACAAACCTCCCAAGGTGCTTCAGCCAGGTGGCTGCTCTATCTGCCAGTGAAAACGGGAAGGCTATCATCCGGATCGTGTCCTGGTCCACATGCCGGTCGTGGACAGTGCTGCAAATCATCAGAAACTCCTGGAGGTGAAGGTGGGGCTCCTCAGTGGCGAGTCCGTGGAAACGAGGAAGCATCTGCAGGGTGTTCGGGGGGAACTTGAAGTCCCCCACGATAGCAGGTACCACCACCCAATGGTGCATCAGTGTAGATCCGGGGTTGTGCAACTCCCGCATCGGTCTAGGTGGTCCTCCTCCTCCCGCGGCTGCTGCGGCTGCGACCGCGGCTGCTGCTGCTGCTGCTGCGGCTGCTGCAGCTCGTGCCTCTGCATCAGGTCTGTCCTCAGGCTCGCTCTGCTCATCTCGCTCTGCTCTGAGCCTCTCCAACTCTCTCCTCATCTCAATCATAAATGCTCCCTGATCGCGTAACTGCTGCTGAACTGCATCTAATGAGGCGATCAAGGTGGAGTTGATCGCTCCCTGATCCATCACAACATGCTCAGTGCGGGAACGATCCTCAGAACTGCCGGCCATGGCGACGTCTGCAAAACCAAACGAGCCCAACTCAGGTGCGGTCAAATGAATCAATCTCTCCTCGGGCTCGTGTCTCTCAGGAAGATCAGAAAGGGGGTCGAGGGGGAACAGAGTGGAATCGTACTCGGGCTCGGAGAGCGGGTCTGGGCTCTCGCGAGCCAACCTAGATGACGAGGCAGACGCGCCCGAAAGCGGTGCAGCCAGAGGCTGCCTAAGAGACCGTCTACCCATCATCTTGATCTGGCGAGTAAGGCGGATGAGATCTGGAAAAATTACGATCAGAAAACAAACCCCCGGTTAACCAACGCAACGCGAGCTGAAGACCGTGAAAGTTCGGTCAAATTATCTTGTCGATTTTATTTTGGTGAACAAACAGAATATCAGAGCGCTTACGTGACCTGTTGGGATATCCGATGCTAACCCAACCAACTGGCCCGCACGGAAGAGTCGGTAGTCAGTCGGGACTAGCAACGGGGGGCTCTACCTAGGGTGCGGGTCACTCTCTCGCGCATCCAAACCAAATAATGAGGGGGTTGCTCTCCCCAAGACAGAATTTTTAGGGTGAGCAGGTTTTAAGATCAATAAGATTAGCAGTCCCAATTTTATGGTTTCACTTTTTTTTAATATTTTTCAAAGCAAACAAAAGGCCTAACGAATTTTTCGGTTCTCCTAATTATTAAGTCCAAAACAGGGGGGGAAGACGAAAAAGCCGATGCACGATAAATCAATGATGCATGCAAAGTCAGAAATGCGTACCTGTCTCCAGCACTCTACATGCAAGATGATCCGCGCATAAAAGTAAAGACAGAAATAAAACTAACCTAAATGATGCAGCGGGAAAAGCCGGGTCCTAGACGAGCAGCTTCTAGAGAAGAACCGTCTAACCGGTCACCGACCTCTAAGCCAAAGAGTTCGGTCTTGGCCCGTCCCTCCTCTGTCCGACAAATCGGGGGTAGGAGTAAGCGCTTTACAGGACGGGCTACGGCACGTAGGCTACGGAGGCTAGCGAGTCGGTTATTTTTATTATTGATTTTAAGTAGGTCCAATTACGGTCTATAGGAACAGATATGCAATTAGGTGTGTGGATCCTACTAATTACGGCACATTCACCAGAAAATCCTAAGTCTAGGGGCTCGAGCAAAAACCGTGAAAAACCGGAAAAGACAGAAATAAAAGAAAAATAAAACCGCGAAGAAAGCCGCGAAAAACCGCGAAGGTCCTAAAGGGTCCCCCGAGCACACCGGTGCTCGGCGAAACAGACCCGCTACGGTCAAGAAGTCCAAGAGTGTCCAGGTCCCTGTATTATTACAATAATAATAATAAATGAAATAAAAACCTAATCTATCCTCACCCACTCAACTCTCTCTCTCTCGCTCTCTCCTGCGGCTTCGTAAAGAAGGAAGCCGCCTCCAAGTTCCTCGGCTGCACCGGTGATGAACCTCAGTTTCATCATCTTTATTTCACATAATTAACCCCCTTGCTTAAAAGTTTGTCAATAATTCCCTGTTAAGATCTCATAATTAACAGAGTCCTAAATATATTAAAAACCACAAAAAAAATGACAAAACAAAATTCGTGGTATTTTTAGACTTAAAAATACCCTCAAAAATATTTCGGGCCCTTGTTTGATCTCTTTTCGAGTTTTGGTCAACATGAAACTTGTGGATCTCATCAAGATCTACAACTTTCATGTTTTGAGTTTTCTCAAATTCGGCCAATAGGGCCCTCAAAAATAAGAAAAAAACCTCTGAATAATCTGATTGGGCCACGTGGCCCATTCTGGGGGCGCCACGTGGCCCGGCCTCTTTGTCTTATCCTAGCCCTCAGATCTTCCCCCCCGCTTCATCCGCACCATCCGTTAGCGCCGCGCCCACAGCTTGACACGTGGCGCGCTGTGTGCCCTTCGATCGCTTCCTGGATCTCACATCTAAGCCGCTCAACCCGCTCATTGTCCTCAGTCGTTCGATCACCTCCCACTTACCATCTTTACCGTCCATTAGCGCCGAGTCCTTAGCGTGCCACGTGGCAGCGCCTGATCTATCCGATCATATCGCCTCGATCTAATTTGGCCCGTCACTTAGCGCCTAAATGTCAACCGTTGGATCTCAAGATCCAACGGCCGACAGACCGTCGTCAACCTCCAGCCCACTCCTCTCTCTCCCACGTTCCTGCTCGACGACCACTCGCCCTTCCCATTTTCACAGCCACTCCCGTGGACCTCTTCCTTCGCCAACCGCTCCATGGTCCTCCCCAGTCATCCACGACCATCGCGCACTACTCCACTACCCACAACTCCCTTCCAGTCGCCCCACAGCTGACCGCAAACCCACGCCGGCCACCATTATCTCCGCCACTTCTCCCTTCAAATACACCTCCGCCCCCACTATTCACGGTTGTCCACCTTTACGCGGGGAGGGGCCCAGCCCTCCTCCGCCTCCCTGTGACAGGGGGAGGCGTCGGATAGAGCGAAGACGACCTCAAATCCCCCGGTGAGACCCTCCGCCATTCACGGTGGAGTTGCGGCGCTCCGGAGACCGCTCGAGCTGCGTCGACCGGCTGGCGACGTCCAGCGAAGACCCGATGCTCCATCTGAGCTCCAGCCCAAGCCTCCGCTCCACCCGACCAAGGTAAGTACCTCTTCTTCTTCCTCTGTAATTTTCTTTAATTTCTTTGAATTTTCTAGGGCACTTCGTCCATCTTCACCCTCCGATAACCACCCAGTTAGCTCCGCCAACAACTCCCCCTTCTCGCGCACGTTTCTGACCACCCTTCCGGTTCTTCGCAACCCCAGACCACTCCTACCCATCTCCTCCGCCATCCACGGCGGAGGAGCTTCGAGCTCACCACTCTCTTCACCTCACTGAGCTCCCATTCCATTCACACACGCGACCCACTCTTGCTTCGGCTACGTACTAACAATGCAGGTCCACGAATCTCTTAATAAATGGAGCTTCGCCGGAGCTCACTTCGTCAAGTTCTCCTGCAACTGCCAGGTCCACGAATCTCTTAATAAATTCAAACAAAAATGTTTTTATGTTTTTTAGGTTTTTAGTGTTTTTGGTTAATTTTTGATAATTTTCTGATGTATATTTTATTTTCTAAAAATCAAACAGTGATAGAAAAGCAAGGTACTGTCCAGCCAGGACCAAAATCCCTAAATAAAATATCTAAGGATCTCAAGAGGGCCTGGAGGTATTTTTCCTGTATACTAGACAAAACAAGGAAAATTTGAGTACCAAAATTATTGTTTTTGGGTTTTTAAATTATTTATTATGATTTTTATGAGTTTTTAGGTGTTTTTAAGTTTTTATGGTTTTTAAGCAATGAAAAATAGCCAAAATCGGCTAGAAATTAAAAGAGCACAAAAGAAACAATACCTAATTTTTATAGAATTTTTAAGGGGGTTTTTATATTTGTTTGGGATTTTTAAACCTAGACAGTGGCTAAAATAAAGGTTTTTGAATTTTTAAAAATAACAAATAAAATAAAAAATGTCCTCAAAAATTCTCAAAAATCCTACAACATGGCAGGAGCCATGTGTCAAATTTTCATCGAATTTGGAGGTGATTTGATATTTTATTCAAAAATCAAAAGAGGGCACTGTGCACAGGGACTAAAATGCAAATACCCGAAGTTCTGGGGGTCCAGGTGCAATTAACCCAGCAACGCACGCGCGCGACGCGTGCCTGGGGCACTCAGGGACCTTTTGGTAAGAAAAACAAGTCCGAGGACCTTCTGGTAACTCGTACCAAAAAGTCCAGGGGCTGTATTGCAAATAACCCACTAATAGACGCACATGCGGAATTAAAACACTCACAGGGGCATTTATGCAATTACTAAAAACATTTCATTCATTAACGAACATCCAGAACTACAGGACTAAAGTTGCAATTACACCAAATATACACGTGACGACGCACGTGGCTCACACAAACAAGGGCATAAATGCAAATAAACTAAAGTACGGGGTCCAGTGTGCAAAATACCCTAAAACTAAACAACTGACGAAAGTAATTACAGGACTAAAACGAAATAAAAACAAAAGCTGGGCCTAAGGGTAATTTACCCTTTATTAAGCGGGACGTCGGATGCGCTCCACGTGGCTGATCTGACGGGTCTGGCTGGTGGGCGCTCCAGATGGCGTCTCCTCAGATCTGACGCTCGAAACAGCTCCTCAGATGGACGGCTCCGATCACACCTGGAGCGAGGAGACACGATCGACGGTCTGGGAGGATCCAGGAGGAACAGGTCGCCGGCGACTTTCGCCGGCCTCGTGCGAGCGCGGTGGTCCTCGTCTGCTGCCTCTGAAGATCGGAACAGGTCCGCGGTGAAGCTCCGCAGCTGATGGTGGGCTCCGATGGCCCAGCCGAGCCCTGGAGGGGCTCCGGCGAGGTCGGCGGAGGAGAGCTCCTGGTCGAATGTCGGGAGGCCTCAGATAGCCTCCTCTGGTCCTGCAAAAAGGCTCAGAAGCTTCGCGGGTCGAGGGCAAAATGCCTCGACCCGGTTAGGCGGCGTGAAGGTGGTCTATGCGTCGGGATGAGCGAGCTCCGGCGAGCGACGGACGGTAGAGCTCGAACCCCAGCTCTTGTGCGAGCTGGGTTGGATGGTTGTATGGAGAAGGTGCGCGGAGGGACGGCGAAGGTGAATCTGGGTTCCGATGATCGAAATGATGCGCGAGGTGGACGGAATCAACGGAATACGGCGGCGGAGCGATTTGGGGCAAACTAGAAATTAGGCGAAATAGGAAAGCTAAGGGATTACCTAGGTGGTCGATGAGACTGTGCTGGAGCTGAGGTAGCTCCTGGTCGTGGCCTCAAGGGGTGTCTCGACCCGAGGCTCGAGCTCCTGCTCTGGGCGGAGCTGCGGCGGTGCTTACTCGCCGGATCAGTGGTCCGGCCACTCTTGCCTCACTGCGACACGGGCAACCGAGAGCTGTCACCTCGAGGGTTGTTGTGGAGGTCACGGGACAAAGAATGGGTAGCCAAAGATGCATGAAAACGGGGGCGGAGCTCGGAATTTATATGGGTGCAGGTCTGGGAAGAAGGGCTCAGGTCCGGCTCGATTGAGCACGGATCCCTAGGATCAATGTCGGGCGAGATTCCCGGATACTTGGGGAGTGATTAGGACCCTGAGTTAGGCTAAATGGTGATCGGGTCTGGCGGGAATAAATGGGAGAAGTCGGGTCCGCGAACCAGACCCGTGGGAAGTGGTCCACAGGGGGGAGTTGACCGGGCGGTCAACAACCCCCGTGGACCAATGGGAATCAGCCACGTCAGAAAAGATTTAGAAATTGAATTAAAAATAACAAATGGCCGATTTAATTAAAACTCAAAACATGAAATATTTTTGTTTTAATTTTTTCTATTTTTTGGTGATTTTTAATTAATTTTTGGAAATAAAAATAAAGTATTTACAATATATAGCTATATATAGGTATATGTACAATATGTTGGTTTTTGATTTTTGATTTTTAATGATTATTTTTGTACAATTTTATTCCTATTTTATATTTTATTTATTTATAGAATAAAATGAGGAATAAAAGGGTATTTTTATTTTGTTTTAATTATTTATATACATAGGTGAAATAAATAGACATATACATTTATATACATGGTATATATACAATGTATTTTTATATTTTAATTTTGTAATTTTTCTTTGATTTTTGTTTTGCTTCTTTTTATTTTATTTATTTACACTATATAACATAGGATATTTACAAAAAGTTTAGAAAATAATTTTATTTATTTATAAGGTTAAATAAATATAGGAGTATGGTCTATGTACATGGTGAAAGGGTGTTTTTGATCTTTTTAATTTTCAAATTTTTATTTTGTTTTTAATATCTTCTAAATATATACAAATATTTACAAGCATATTTTTGAGTGAGGAAAACATTTTTATTTATTTACAAATATTTACACATGAGCCCCTATCTCCCTCTACTTTGGTTTTTATGTGGTCAGGCCCATGTTGAGCCCTCCCTTTGGTTAGGTTGCTCAATATTTATTCTAAATATTTCCCTCTTTTTCTTTTTAATCTTTATTCTTTTATTTTTGCACAAAAACATGCTAATTATAGGTTTTTACACAATGCATGCTTTTGCTAATTATTCCTATTTACAAATATCTACATGCATTTGCATAGGTTTTTGTAGCTAAAATATAAGAATAAAGAGTGATGAATGGGTATTCATCAGCCAACCTTATGGGACTTTCTTAGCAACAAGAAAGTTAACAATGTCGGCATACCACGGGAGTGAGGCGATAGCAAGGATCGCCTCATCTGGGAAAGTCTCACAAATGGGAACAATATGCTCAGACTCCTCTGGCTGCTCTAAACGGGAGAGATGATCCGCCACCACATTCTTGACTCTAGGCTTATCCTTGATCTCAGTGTCAAACTCCTGGAGTAGAAGGATCCATCTAGTCAGTCTGGCCTTGGCATCCTTCTTTGCCATGAGGTATTGGATGGCGGTGTGATCAGTATACAAGGTTACTCTAGATCCAGTGATGTAAGATCTGAACTTATCTAGGGCAAACACTACGGCTAGCATCTCCTTCTCTGTAACTGTATAATTCCACTGCACGGAATCCAATGTGCGGCTAGCGTAGTAGGTAGCAAAGGGGACTCCATCCCTCCTCTATCCTAGCACGGCCCCCACGGCAAAATAGGATGCATCCATCATGTTCTCGAATGGGAGAGACCAATCAGGCGGCTGGAGAACAGGAGCCTCAATAACACACTGCTTGAGAGTCTCAAAGGACAAAAGACACTTGTCATCGACAAGGAACTCGGTGTCTTTCGTCAGTAGGTCAGTCAGCGGCTGGGCAATCCTGCTGAAATCATGAATGAATCGTCGGTAGAAACCGACGTGCCCCAGGAATGACCGTAACTGCCTCAAATTGGACGGCGGTGCAAGTTTTATAATGACATCTACCTTGGACGGATCAACCTCCTTGCCCCTGTTGGAGATGATGTGGACAAGCACCGTCCCTTGAGTCACCATGAAGTGACTCTTCTCCCAAGATAGCACCAAGTGAACCTCTATACATCGCTGGAGTACTCGGTCTAGGCAGTCAAGACAGGAGTCGAATCCGTCGCCATAAACCGAGAAATCATCCATGAAGACCTCTAAGCACTCCCCTACCATGTCCGAAAAGATCGACAACATGCATCTCTGAAAGGTCGCAGGGGCATTGCATAGCCCAAATGGCATGCGTCGGAAGGCGTATGTGCCGAAGGGACAGGTAAAAGTGGTCTTCTCCTGGTCCTCAGGAGCGATGGCCACCTGGTTGTAGCCCGAGTACCCATCCAGAAAACAATAGTGGCTCTTCCCTGCCAGTCTCTCAATGATCTGATCAATAAAGGGCAGGGGGAAATGATCCTTCTTGGTGGCCTGGTTGAGTCTCCTGTAGTCAACACAGACCCGCCAAGAAGTGGGTACTCGTGTAGCAATCTCCTCTCCAGACTCGCTAATCATTGTAGTGATGCCCGTCTTCTTGGGCACCACATGCAAAGGGCTGACCCACTTGGAGTCGGAGATGGGGTAGATAAAATCGGCGCTCCACCATTTCGAGATTTCCTTCATGACAACCTCTCTCAGATTCAGGTTCATCCGTCGCTGGAACTCACGCGACGGCTTCGCCTCATCCTCGAGATAGATATGGAGGGAGCACAGGGCCGGACTTATCCCCTGGAGATCTGCTACGCTCCATCCAATTGCCTTGCGGTTCTTTTCAAGAACCCCCATCAAACGAGATTCTTGTTCTCCAGTCAGATCGGCGGAGATGATGACTGGGTACATCTCAGGCTCACCCACAAGGAATCGATACTTCAGCAAAGTAGGGAGTGGCTTCAGCTTTGGACAGTTGGGTGCTGGTGGATCTGGCCTCTGAAAAGTCTGCGTGAACGCTGCCAAATTTGCATGGGAGAACTGAAACTCTCTCTCAATCTCAGAAACTGGAGAAGGCTGCCCTGATGGATTGTCTCTGCTCTGCTCGGCATCTACCTCCTCCTCAGTTGTAGGCTCAGTGGGAATCAGGTCTGGCATGTAATCATCACAATCTGCCCAATCAGACTCTGACTCCGAGGGATCTACATCACACAAGGTGGCATCAGTACCACCATCATCACAAAAATCTGTGCCGTGGTCAAGAACCGGCTCTGCTGCCTCTGAAGTATCCTGGACCTGGAATGTGCTCTCCAGGCTCTCCTCTGTTGTCGTCTCTGCATCAGCTGCATCTGAAAATGAGAGGATGGCCTGTGTTGCTGGGTCTGTCCAAACTGCCTCATCGTCTGTGATCACAAAGTCACAGTCCTGGTGGATGTCTAGCCCAACATCTGTCAGCTGCTCTGTATCTGAGGTGGTCTCTGAGCATGATCTGTCTCTGGCTCAGCTATCCTCGACCATCTCTATTTGTACACTTTCGCCCTCGACGCGAAATTATACCTTCCCGCTATCATGGTCAGTCACCGCCTTGGCTGTGGCTAAGAACGAACGATCGAGAATGATGGGGGTGTCGGTCACTGAATCAGGGATCTCCATGTCCAACACTACGAAGTCCATGGGGAATTGCAAGCCCTGAATAGTGACGACAACGTCTCGCAACAACCCCTTCGGCCTCTTGACAGATCGATCAACAAACTGAAGGACTGTCCTGCTCTGTCTAAGAGTGCCCAACTCGAAGCGGTCAAGAAGGGCTGCTGGGAGGAGGTTGATAGACGATCTGCTATCCAATAGAGTACGGTCGAACCTCTGCTCTCTGATGTGGCATCTGACATAAGAGGCTCTTGAATCTGGCCTCTTGGCCGGCAGACGGTTCTGGATCACGAAACACATGGCTTTCGTCAGCACATGGATCTCTTATTGGTGGTTCCTCCTCTTCCTCCTAACTGTGGTCATGTCTCTCAGTGAACATTGAAGAAGGGGAATGTGCTGCAAAGCCTCCTGAAGAGTCAGTTGTATGTGGAATCGATCTATCATCTGCTGGCTGAACTCTTCCTGATCTCTCTTTTTGGGATTTTCTTTTTTCTTCCCCTTCCCCATCTGAAGGGCTCTAGGGAAGGGGATCACGGGGTCCTTCTCAGATGAAGGACTAGGAAAAGGTCTAGATGGCTTGATGGCCGGATCCGCACATACATCACGCACCACAGTGGGACCAGAAAAAACCAAACCTTTTCCTTTATTCACAACAGAGTTCCGAGATACATCAGAAGTAGGAAAAATAACAGGTCTCTCAACAAAAGCATGGGTGGCCTCAGCACCACCATCAGCTGGATCAACTGGACGACTCGTGGCCTCGGTACCGCGCTCTGGCTCGGCTTAACGGGTGGCCTCAGTACCACCTCCTCGAACTGGTGAATTGGAGGCCTCAGCACCGCCTGTGGAGTCAGCATCCTTGGTGGCATCAGTACCACCGTCATCATCTCTAGCGGCCTCAGTACCGCTCTCATCCTCCTCGTCGGGTGCTCTGGGTGGATCCTCATGATGTGGCTCAGACGAGGCGCCGCCTGCTGGCATCCTACCGCTCCTAAGTGTGACAAAATCATTATCAAAAAGATATCCAGTAATATCATCAAATGCATCACTAGGAGTGGTATACTCAGTACAAGCTACCTGCTCAGATTTCCGCTTCAGGCTGTTGGGGTTCGGCTCAATCTGGGCAGGGATGGCGGCCTTCCCTCTCACAATGTCCCGCATCTCCTGGCGGAACTCATCCATCTCCTGTCGAAAAGTAGCCTGCTGGTCCGTGAGGAGGCGGGCTATATCATCTAAGGCGGGGCTCTCATGGGAGCCTGACGGGTAGCCTCTCTGGTAGTGAGGCTGCTGGAACTGGTGCTGCTGCTGCTGAGAGGGGTATGGGTGCTGCTGCTGCTGCTGGTGAGGCTGATCTCGCCTCCAAGACTGTCCCTGCTGATAGGGACGAGGACCATAGGACGATTGCTGCTGCTGCTGTGGTGGGTACGCTGGGGGCTGCTGCTGCGGCTGGTGCTCTCTCTGATGGCTGTACTGGCCTCCCTGTCCTGACGGCTGCTGCTGGGGTTGGGCACCTCCGGTCCCCCAACGGAATCTGGGATGGTCTCGTCGGATACCGGGCTGGGGGCGGTCATACCAAATCCCGTTGACATCCATCAACAGCTCTGCATCGTACTGGGGTGGCGGGAGTACTGCCAGAGGCTGATCCGGTTGGTATACCACCATCTGCAAGTCTGGAGATGGTGGTGACTGGTAGGTGGGCTGCAGCTGTTGGTACAGCTCCGCCTGTACAAGGTGAACCTGTCTAGGCTGCTGGTGTGAGCTAGAGCGATGGGACGAGCTGTTGCTGCTGCCGTGATCGCCACGCGACTGAAGACGGGGCTGGGAAGCCGTCTGTGCCTCCTGGAGACACATGAGCTGGGTCTTCATGTCGCTCAGAGTCTGTGCCATCTGCTCCATCTGAGTGATGCCCTGGCACTGCTTCTTCTCTATCAACTCCATCCGGTCCAGCTTCTCGCTGATGATCTCCGTATCCGCAGCTGACGACTCTGCCTGTGATGCTGCTAATGCGGACGAACTGGAAGGACCGGCGTCAACCCGTGCTATCCTCTGGTACTGCACGGGTTGTGGCTGCTAGGGTCTGCCCTGAGTGTACAACCGGGTCTGGGACATCACCATGTAGTTCTCGGCCATCTCATCGTAGATGGCCCAGACCTGGTCGTGATCCTTGGTGAAGTAAGACCCGCCACAAGAAGCATTCACCAAGCCCTGAAGCTCTGGTGTCAGCCCCCTGAAAAAGCTCTGCACGAGGTTCGGCTTGGAAATGTCGTGGTGCGGGCATCTATCAGTCAGCTCTCTGAGCCTCTCCCATGCCTCCTGGAATTGCTCGTTGGGGAGCATGGAGAAGTTGCTGATCAGAGCTCTCGTGGCATTGGTCTGCCCGAGTGGATAGTACTTATGCTAGTACTCGGTGCGGAGCTGCTCCCAAGTGTAGACAAACTTCCCCAGATGTTTTAGCTAGGTGGCTGCTCTATCTGCCAAAGAGAAGGGGAAGGCAATCATCCTGATGGTGTCCTGGTCCACCTGACGGTCATGGACAGTGCTGCAAATCATGAGAAACTCCTGAAGATGGAGATGGGGCTCCTCGGTGGCGAGCCCGTGGAAACGGAGGAGAAGATGCAAGGTGTTTGGGAGGAACTTGAAGTCCCCCACGATGGCTGGAAGTACAACCCAGTGGTGCATCAGTGTCGATCCAGGGTTGTACAACTCCTGCATCGGTCTCGGTGGCTCTCCTGCTCCTGCCGCGGCGGCTGCCGCTGCGGCGGCGGCTAATACGTCTGCTGCGGCTGCTGCTGCATCATCTGGGATCCTCGGCCCGTCTCTGCGCTGCTCGCGCTTTGCTCTAATCTGCTCCATCTCTCTCCTCATATCTAGCATGAACGCTCCCCGATCCCTCAACTGTTGTTGTACCGTCTCAAGGGAGGCGATCAGGGTGGAGTTGATCGCACCCTGGTCCAAAATAAAGTGCTCGGGCTGTGGACCTCTAGAGCGATCATCAGAACTGTCGGCCATGGTCTCTGCAAAATCAAATAATCCAAACTCAGGTGCCGATAAATCTGCTAATCTCTCCTCTGGCACTGGTCTCTCAGAACCGAAAGAAAGGGGGTCGAGGGGGAACAGGGTGGAATCATACTCGGGTTCGGAGAGCGGGTCTCGGCTCTCGCGAACCAACCTAGATGAACGGGTAGACGTGCCCGAAAGCGGTGCAGCCAGAGGCTGCCTAAGAGATTGTCTGCCCATCATCTTGATGTGGCGAGTAAGGCGGATGAGATCTGGAGAAACTATGATCACAAGCAAACCCCAAGTTCACCAACGCAACGCGAGCTGATGACCGTAAAGGCTCGGTCAATTTATCTTGTCAAATTTTATTTTGGTGAACAATCAAAATATCAGAGCGATTATGTGACCTGCTGGGATACCCGATACCTTCCCAACCGACTGTCCCGCACAGAAGAGTCGGTAATCAGTCGACAATGGCACCGGAGGGCTCTACCTAGTGTACGGGTCACTCTCTCGTATAATCAAACCAAGCAATGAGGGGGTTACTCTCCCCAAGACAAATTTTTAGATCAGGTGTCTTTTAGTGATCAATAGTTTTAGCAGTCCCAATTTTATGGTTTTTCTTTTTAATCTTTTTCAATACAAACAAAGCGGCCTAACGAATTTTTCGGTTCTCCTAATTATTAAGTCAAAAACAGGGGGAGAAGACAAAAAAGCCGATGCATGATGAAATCAATGATGCATGCAAAGTAAGGAAGGCGTACCTGACTCCAGCACTCTACATGCAATATGATCCGCGCATAATGTAAAGACAGAAAAGTAAACTACCTATATGGTGCAACGGGAAAAGCCGAGTCCTAAGCAGGCAACTTCTACACGATAGAACCGTCTAGCCGGTCACCAGCCTTCGATCCTGAGAGTCCGATCTCGGTCTACCCCTCCTCCTCCCGACAAATCGGGTTCAAGAGCAGCGCTTGGCAGGGCAGGCTGCGGCACGTAGGCTCGAAGGAAAATGAATCAGCTATTTTTATTAATATTTTATTAGTAGATCCAATTAACGATCTATGGGCACAGGCAGATAATTAAGTGTGTGGATCCTACTAAGTACGGCACAGTCAAGCAGAAAGTCCTACTGCTAGGGGCTCGAGAAAAACTGCGTAAAACCGTAAAAGGCAGCGAAAAACCAAAAAGCCACGAAAAAGCCGCGAAAAATCTAAGGGTCCCCCGAGCACACCGGTGCTCGGCAAAACAGACCCGCTAAAGAGTTCCAGTCCTACTGAGTGTCCCTGTATTATTACAATTCAAATCAAATGTGCTAAAATAAACCTAAACTACTCCTCTCTCACTCAGCTCCTCTCTCACGCTCTCTTGTGGCTCCGTGCAGAAGGGAGCCGCCTCCGAATCCCCCAGTTGTGCCGGCGTCTCGAGAATCGCTGCCTCGGTCCTCGGGCCCTCGCAAGAAAGAAGACAAGTGTCACAGATCAAGAATAATCAAATAAGTGCAGGAAAAATAAAGGAAATGGAACAAGGGTATATGTGCAAAAATAGAAATAAAATACACAAGCAAATTAAAAATAAAAGAAAAGAAAAGAAAAAGAAAATTAAATGAAAATCAAAAATAAATGAAAAATACAAAGCCACGAAAAGCCGTGAAAAATAAAATGAAAAGAAAATGAAAAATAAAAAGAAAGACTACTAAGCCGTGCTCCCCAGCAACGGCGCCATTCTGATGACACGCCTGATCACTCGGGTAAAAGGTAATCAAGGGTCTTTGTGACCCAAGTCACCAAGCGCAGTCGATCGAGAAAAATAGACCACCAAATCGGATAAAAATCGAAGAAACACAAGTAGCGGTCTCGCTTTTATATTAACCTGGTATAGCGACCAGGGTCGGACTCAGGGAGCACGTGATGGACTTGCAGCCTACGAAGTAATCTAAAAAAGGAATAAAATAAAATCAAAGTGTTTTTGGTGGATTTTTACTTTTTATAAATTTTTTGTCGATCTTTTATTAATAAGGAAAATAAAGAAAGTCAATAAAACAACCAATGCAAACAATTATTAAAGCACTTAAAAATCAACCAAAAATTCAAAAAATGTTTTTATGTATTTTATGTTTTTTACTGTTTTTGGGTAATTTTTGGTATTTTTCTGATTTTTATTTAATTTTCTAAAAATAAAACAATACAAAAAGACAACAACAATGTCCAGCCAAGCTTGGAGGACTTAGATAAAATATCTAAAATTCCCTAAAAACCTGGAGGTAATTTTCCTGTATAGTAGAAACTACAAAAAAAAATTGGCCACTGGAATTATTATTTTTGAGTTTTTTAATTAATTATTAGAATTTTTATAGGGTTTTTAGGGTTTTGTAATTTTTAAGAGTTTTAGATATCCAAAAATGACCAAAATTGGTCAGAAAATCAAATAAGGTGAAACAACTATTGTCTAATTTGTTTGTAATTTTTAGAGGTGTTTTAATATTTTTTTGTGATTTTTCAAGTTAGATAGTAAAGAAAAAGCTTGTTTTTAAATTTTTAAAAATATCAAATGAAATCAAAAATGTCTCCAAAAATATGAGAAAATTTTACACTATGGTAGGAGCCATGTGTCCAATTTTCATCGCATTTGGAGTTGGTTTGATATTTTATTAAAAATCAAAACTAGGGTATAGTGCATAGGGACCTGTACGCAAATAGTAGAAGTTCCAGGGGTCCGATGCAAATTTTCCAAGAAAACACGTGCGAGGCACGTGACTTGGGTACTCAGAGACCTAATTGCAAATAAACTAAGGTTCCTGGACTATTTAATAACAAGTATTAAAAGTCCAGGGGCCTCAGTGTAAGTAACCCAATAATAAACGCACATGCATAATAAAATCACGTACAGGGATATATCTGCAATTTACTAAAAACTTTCATTCATTCAGTAATACCCTAGAACAGCAGGTCTAAACATGCAATTAACCCAAACAAACACGTGTCGATGCACGTGATCCACTACAGGCAGGGGCATACATGCAAATAAACTAAGTACGAGGTCCTAAATACAAATGTACCAAAATAAAAACAACTAAAAGCTATATTTACAGGACTAACTACGAAATAAAACAAACATAGGGGCCTAAGAGCAATTACCCCTTTATTAAATTGAGGGACGGATGGCTGCCATGTGTGGATCGGACGATGGAGGGAAGGGTGGCGCCTCAGAAGGATCCCTTGGTGCTGATCGACGGCTGGGGCCTCGCCACGCGGTGGATCGGACGGGTATGAGGCGCTGTGGCTAAGCCTCACTAAGCCAACGGTCTGGATCGCTCCTCCAAGGATCGAACGGTGGTGGCGGCTCCTGACTTGGACGGCTGTGATGCGAACTGGAGCTGAAGAGCGATCGGACGGCTGCGGAGGATGTAGGACAAACTGATCACCGGCGAACTTCGCCGGGCTCGTGCTGGTGTTGGAGTCCTCCTCGCGGGCCAATGAAGATCGGAGAAGAAGCGTGGAGGCCTTCCGCGTCTACTGGTATCCTCCGATGGCTCGACGGAGCTCTGGGGAGCTCAGGCGAGTCCGGCGGAGGTCGAGCTGCTGCACCTGGATGTCGAAGCCCTCAGATGGGCTTCCTGGGACCTGCAAAGACGTGCAACGAACTCACGGGTCGAGGGCAAAGTGCCTCGACCCTGTAAGCGGGGGTGACGGTGATCGGTGCGGCGAGATGGTCGAGCTCCGGCGGTGCGACGGCGGAGGAGCTCAAAACCCCAGCTCCTGTGCGAGCTGGGTTGAATGGATGGGCGAAGAAGATGCGCGAGGGGAAGGCGATCGTGATAGGATGCTCCGATGATCGAGTAGGCGACTGGGATGGACGGAATCGAAGCAGAACGGCAAAGGGGCGAATTGGGCGAAATGCGAAATTAGAGAAAAGGAAAGAAAACTACGGCTACCTGGGCGGATGGGTCGACTGGGCGTGAGCTCTGGGAGCTCTGGGTCATCACCTCACGGGTCGTCGAGGCCCGAGGCTCGAGCTCTATCTTCAGGCAGAGCACGACGGCGCTAAGACGCCGGATCTGAGGTCCAGGCACCCTCTCCTCTCTGCGACACGACCAACGGCGAGCTGTCACCTTGAGGATGGCAGTGGAGGTCCTGGGATGAAGGAATGGGAAGCCAAAGATCCTGAAAATGGAGGCGGAGCTCGGAATTTATACAGCCAGGGGTCCGGCTAAAATCGATCGGGTAGGGCAGCTCAGAGCGCGGACCCCGAGGCGGGCATGCCGGTGAGGGTGTCGGATTTGGCAGGAACGAATTGGACCCTGGGTTTGGGTGCGAGGTGATCGGGTCGTGACGCTAAAATGCAGAGAAATCGGGTCGGGCGTCACGGACCCGTGGGAAGTGGTCCAAGGGGGGGAGTTGACCGGGGGGTCAACGTCCCCCGTGGACCAATGAGGATCAGCCACGTCAAAATGATTTGGAAATTAGAAATAAAATAGGAAATGGCCGAATTATTAAAAACTCAAAATACGAATTTTTTTATTTTTTTGTGATTTTTAATTAATTTTTCAAAATAAAAATAAGGTATTTACACTAGGGTGCTATATATAGGTATATATACAATATAGGATTTTTATTTTTGATTTTTAATTAGTTATTTTTATATATTTTTATTCCCATTTTATACTTTATTTATTTATAGCAAAGAATTAGGAATAAAAGGGTATTTTATTTTATTTTTATTATTTATATAAAATGGTTAAATAAATAGATGTGTACATCTATATACATGGTATATTTACGAGGTTCTTTTTGGTTTTTAATTTTATTCTTTTTATTTTGTTTTTTTGTTTTAATGGTTTTTATTTTATTTATTTACATCATAAAAGATAGAATATATACAAATTTTATGGAAATTAATTTATTTATTTATAGGGTAAAATAAATATAGATAGGGGAATATATACATGATGAATATGCACAAGGTAGAGTATTTTTGTTTTCTTTTTGATTTTTCAATTTTTGTTTTGATTTTGTATTTATAAATATTTACAAATATGCACAAGCCACTTTTATTCTATTTTTAGAGGAAAATATATTTATTGTATTTATAGGGATATTTACACACATGAGCCCCTATCTCTCTCTACTTTGGCTTTTATGCGGTCAGGCCCATGCTGAGCCCTCCCTTGGGATTAGGTTGCTCTATATTTATTCTAAATATTTCCCTCTTTTTCTTTTTAATCTTTATTCTTTTATTTTTGCACAAAAACATGCTAATTATTAGTTTTTACACCATGCATGCTTTTGGTAATTATTTGTATTTACAAACATATACATGCATTTGCAAAGGTTTTTGTAGCTGAAATATAAGAATAAAGAGTGATGAATGAGTATTCATCAGACAGCTCGCACCCTATCGGGTTTGCAGCGAGCTAAAGGTGTCTTCGGAGTGATCCACTCTTCGCTGGAGCTTTGCTAGGGAGAATTCCTGCTCCTTGGTCTCTAGGTGCGAGCTGTCCATTTTCTTTGCATTCTAGGTAAATTTTATTTCAGTTTTCGTTTAGTATTTTATTCCGTGCCTTTACTGCCGTCTTAGCATAGATTTTTTATTCAATTCACTGGAGCTCTAGAGCTCCGACAATTGTTTCCATCTGTTTAGTCACTGTTATGACCTCACATCACCTCCATCATCTTCCTCATCACCTTCTCTATCCTCCAGCACTCCCAGATCATCTTACCCAGCTAGGATTTAGCCACCAAGGTTCTCTCCCCCACCGTCACTGAACCTCTCCGCCCCACTCCATTTTATGCACCTTTCCACCCACTAAGAAGGGCCTCCCCATTGCCCTCGTTCCCTTAAGATTTCTGTTGGGTGCCATAGGACCCCATATGGGTTCGATTTTGTTATTGCACATGAGCTTGTAATTGCTCCAGCATCCTTAGAGCCCCAAGCCCCCAACAACGGGGACTGTACCTAATTGAATGCACCAGACACCGCAAAAGCGTCTAAGAGTGATTTGGACTCATCCATTGCTGAGGAGACCATGGGAGTTGCGAGAGGGAGCAGATCGAATCTCCCCATGGAATTGTTCTTCCGACGTTCTTCGTGAGCCTCTCATCATCGTTCGATCAAGAAAAGTTACTCCAGGCGTGCAATGATCATCGGATTGAAGCCAACAATCATCATTAGATATATACAATGATCTAAACTCGAGTTTCCATTGACGAAGGGGTATCAACCATCCATCGCGCGATGCGTGTCCAAGTGCATCGAGAGGCATCGTTGGATGGCGTACTATTTTGGATAAATATCATAAGGTCCCTGTCGTCTTCTGTATTTGCTATTTTTCCTGTAAATATTAATTTGAGTTCAAAAACTTTTGTATAATTTACTAAAAACCCCCTTACTTGGTGCAAATTACATAAAGGTCCATACGTTGTGATATTTACACCCGTGCCCTTGCGGCTTTTATTAAATATTTTAGATTTTAAAATTGTATATTAAGTGTAAAACTTTGGGGAAATATGCATGCCAGCCCAGAAACTTTAATATTATTGCACTAATACCCATGTTAGGCTTGTAATTATTTTTTTGCATTTTATTTTTCTTAATTAGCACATGTACTCTATAAATTTTGGACAAATTGTGGGATATGCGTTAAATGATATTGATGCATGTAAAAACTTTTATTTATCATTTTATTGCATTTTCCTAATTATTAGAAATAGAATAGAAGATATTTATTCCCTATTTGGATATAAAAAATACAAAAAATAGAAAACTAACTTCAAAAATTCTAAAAAATAATGTAATATATTACTATATAATATAACTCCAGAGCTATAGTCTTATATATTATTTATAATAATTATATTGAGATTATTACTATATAGTTGCATATACTTAATATTCTTAAAAATAAAAAGAAAATAAAAAGTTAAAATATAAAAATATAAAACATTAAAAATACATAAAAATTAAATATAATTCGATACCCACAAAATACTCAAAAAGCTAAAAAAGTACCAAAATATTTATTATTTATTTTAATTCATTAATATTATTAATTATACCTATCCCCATAGCTCTCAGTGGTTCGACCCCTATACTTGCTGTCTATACACATCTTTATGTATGTTATAATAATCTTCACTCCGCATCCTTTATAGTTTATCTTTATTATGGGTTGATTGTTTGCTTGTTTTGATTGTTCTGAAGTTGAGTGCCGAGAGAGGGCCGATATAACAATTGTCGGATCTGACTTGTCGGACACCGCGAGCTCCTTCAAGATCGGACGTTAAGCTCCTCTGAAGAGTCTATCACCAGTACCCACACATGAAAGGGTTGTATCAATTTCCTTATTTATTTTTGATAACAATGCTAGCTTGCTAGTGTGATTTAGTCCAACAATTTTCCTAGGCGGTTTCTTCAGTTTATTACTCCTCCCACTCTGTCGTAAGTGCTCAATTTTGTAGAATTTTATCCAATTATAGCGAGGTGTAAGTGGTCCACTTCCTTCTTCCAAAGGTGTAGTTTTATTTGATTGATTCCAAGGGATCTGGAATCTCTCTTTTATCAAATAATCTCCATTCAGTCTATCCTCTTGAGTAATGATTCTTTACCATATACAGTGGTCTTAGAGCATACTTTCCCTAATTTGTTTATCCAATTTTGATTGCCATTCAAATATTCGAGCCACTGCATTTTTTTGTCAGTCAAGGGGTCAAAACTGTGAGATCCCTCGTATTAGGACCCAATACTTTAGATTTGATTCAATAACCAAATAGTACAAATGACAACATTCTTGTAGTGCTCTTCGAGACCTTTCCAAAGAACCTGAGAACATTGAAATAGAAATCCATATGAGAGACTTACATGTAAAATACAGTCAGATTGCAACTATTTGGATTCAGATCCAAATTAAATCTGTTTAAGGTTGAACCCCTACATAAGGGGGTGGTTGAGCCAATGGTGAGACAACTTGACCCATTGCTTGCACCACCACTGCCACCCTCTTGCCAGAGCTCTGTTGTCGGAGCAAATTCCAGCCACCGATCGGAAGTTCTAGCACACAAAGAGCATGGAAAGGATCATGGACACATTCATGTTGCATATGAAACATCGCGAAAATCTTGTTCCGAACGAGGGAAAGTCATGGGAGAACATTCCCATATGTACGCTCCAAGTGAAGGAAAGTCGTGGGAGAATATTCCCATATGTACATATTTTATCCTCCTCTTGTCGTTGGATCCACACGTTTTTCACACCATGAGTTGTTGTTAGTGTTTTAGAACCATAAGCGACATCAGTTTCGTGTTTGGATGAGTTTTAGACCAAAAGTCGGATTTTATCGCATCACGATATCGTGATTTCCCTTTAAATGGATGAATGCATTGGATAGATAAAAACATATATTTGTGATGTGGGTAACCACTGGAACATAGGTGAGTAAATAATTTTGCGATCAGAGCAACTTTGTCGGACAAGGCTAGAATGATTTCTGCCATTGTTACAAGTATATAATCATCCAATTGGATGATCGATCATGTAAAATGGATGATAGATCATTTGACATCAAAATGACATATTATAGTTTTTTATTGATCGATCATCAAAGTTAGATGATTGATCATTCTGAAACTATGGACTAAATGGACCTTAAAATGGTGTAAATTGACTTTAAAAAGATGTAGAACCATCTAAGACATTATGTTATATGATAAATATATGGACCAACAGAAATGAATTGATAAAGGAATTGGGTCTGTTTTGAGTAAAATAGGTTAAACCTTGATGTGGTGAGTCTTGGTGAGTGAGAAAATCTTAAGCATTGAAATGAAAAATGAAGGAGGAATATCCAGATCTGTATAGTTATATCTTGTATCAGCGGGCCTTTCCTGCTGTGTTCTTGTCCATGCCGTAATAAATTATCTTTAAGTGGCATGTGACGAGTGGAGTAGTTACCACCAAAGAAGGGGCATGCACCCTTGGGGCCCTTGGTAGAAGCTTAGACACCACGATCCCAACAGGCATTGACTGGAAAAGATGTTGCTTCGCACACTGAGGAGTTACCACACGATGTTCAACCTCAGTACTTGCATGCCTTCATCCTAGTACTTAGAGAGCGAGTCAAGTAGTCATGATTGGTGATCTATTGCTTCTCTTTTTCACTCAAGGTTAATACTTGTGCACTAGCTGATGTAAGCCACATTGGTATCACGGATGGAAGCACTAAGAGTGAAGTTTCAAAAATGATGGTTACGGAAGTACATAAATGAATCAAATCTCATGTTTATAAGGAGGATCGGGGATATTTGTAAGGATTCCGACTATAGTATGAATGATCTTAGTGATCAGTGCATTGACTCGTGGCCTACATCATCACAGAATCTTACAATGGGTAGCGGACTTGAGAGGTCCGCGATGATTCATAGGTTGGAAATTGATTAAGGAACCATATTTATGGTGAATCAAGTGGAATACTTGGGAGTTTAATATGGAGTCACAGTTGGTATGTGAAGTTAGTGGGCTTGTTGGAATTTAGTGTGAATGCATTGTACCCCCAACATGCCTACGAAGGTACCCTAACCCTAAGGTTACTTGGTACCACATAATCATAGTGTGAGATCCCACATGGGCCGATTTCCCAAAATATCCATAAAGCTTGGGTTATTCCGGACAAATGAAAATGATTAGAGCATTGTCTTCTTCGTGAGGATGGTTTTCCCAACTATTTTGTTTTGCACGATTTCTTAGCACCTTACTTGTTATATTTTTAGCACCATATAGAGCAACTTTTCTCATAGCGCACCTTTGCATCGGATCCATAGGTTCTCAGGAGCAACCGCAGCAGTGAAAGGCTCGTACTTGGAGTTTCTCTCTTTGTGGAGATACACCTTTGTGGTACAATACTTTTAGCTTTTACTACTTTTACTTTGTGGTTTTTGAGAGATGTGTATGCATGAACACATTTTTGATGCATACATGGTACATGTGGGCTTTTTGTGGACATGGATTGTAACCAATGATGGATATGCTTTGAATGGAAATGAATGGAAAGTAAAATTTAAATTCTATTTATTTGTGTTATTTTCTCCTGCTTATATTATCATCGATGTTTTGAATGTGGAATGCATGTGCTTGTAATCTATTTGCCGAGTACTCGAATCCTCAGGGTTCGTCACAAAAATCTCCCCGACGATATGGATTAACTCTCATGAGTTCATACATACATGTTGTTGGCTTCTCTTGAATCTTCTCCCATAAATCTATAAGCACTGAATTATTGTATGCTTCCAAATTTGTTAATTAATTGTCGTTTTCTTTCAAACAACAAATATTTCCCCACCCAGCCTCATGACTACATTTAGCCGGTGTGTTTCCCTGCAATACGAAGTATCTTCTTATTATGTCAATGCAACTTATCATTTTATGGGGAAGTTTTAAGGAAGCGATTCTTGAAGGTAGTGATAACATTTTTGCATTCCAATTCTTTAGGGTGTGTTTGGTTCATGGGTTATTTAAAGGAGGATAACCCCTTTTTGAGTTTTGGTGTTTGGTTGGTGGGGTTAGAGTTGTGAGGGTTTGTGTGATATGATTGTATTGAAATTTGAAAAAGTGGATAGTTATTGTGATATGATTGTATTGAAATATGAAAAAGTGGGTAGTTGTTGTGATGTGATTGTATTGAAGTTTGAAATAGTGAGTAGAAGTTGAGTATTTTACGATTTTTGGATGATATGATGATATAATATATATTTTTTGATGGAAAGGGAGTGGACCCCACTAATGGGTTAGGAATAGGGGTTTTGGAGGTAACACACCCAAAGTGGGGGGTAACCCCCAACCGAACGCCTCCTTAGTTCATTTGCAAACTCATGTATAATGCCATGAATTAGCTCTAAGAGATGCCAATGAGAGAGTGGGATTCTAAGGGAAATTCTCAATTTGCCATACTAAAATAGAACAAGCATGAGCTTTTTCTTGCTATAATAGAATTAAGCTATATATAGAAGATTTTTCTTTTCTGAGGGCCAAATTTTGGGAAAATATTTTCATGGTCAAATTGATGCATCAAATGGCCACCTATCGTATTTCAATAAAATCAATATATCACTGGTAATTTGGATATTCGTGATGTTAGGGGCAACATTTGCGATGGGAAACCCTTTTATATGATTTTTTAACTAAATTTGTTTCAGTATTTCAAAATAAATATTTACAACATTTATGAATAGGAGTGGAGAATATGGGTCTCCTTGTCGAACACCTCGAGTGGGCTTAAAGAAATTTACCGAGACACCGTTCATTTTAACGAAGATAGTTGTAGATTTGAGGATACCAATCACCTAGGAGATGAAATGGTTTTGGTAGCCTATTAATTCCAAGCTTCGAGTAATTAGATCCTAGCTAGTTGTGTCGAAAGCATTTTTAGATCAATTTTAAGAAATAGTGCCTTTGTTGTGTGTGTGTATGTGTATATATATATATATATATATATATATATATATATATTTGTGGGAATCTCTAATGTGATAGAAAAATAGTCTTTTACACCTTGACCCTTAAGGAAGGTGCATTGGGATGACGGAATATATTCTTGGAGCCTCATGGCCCAACAATTTGCTACATTTTTTTATATAATCATCATTTATATTGATGAGATTAATTGGTTGGTAATTCTCATATCCCTATGGTGTCCCTCTTCTTAAAAATTAAAGCAACTAGGGAATTGTTAATGATGCGAGTCTTCCTAGCGTCAAAATCTTGCTAAAAAAGATGAAATAACATACTCATGAAGTCAACATTAATTCTACTCTAAAATCTCTTTATAAACTCCAGGATACAACCTTTAGTTCCCGAATTTTAAAGGATTTCAACCTACGGATAACATGCTCAACTTCCTCCTTAGTAATCGGTGCGATAAGGAATTCGACACCAAACATTCTCCCTACTAGAGAAGGACAAATGGAAAAAGGTATGGAGTGCATTTCACGAGGCTCATAAGGCTCGTTTGGTTACTGGGGTACCCCGGTGTATCCCCCTCCAAACTTGGGTTGGAAATCTATCACAAATCAATGTCATATCACATCACATTCCTTATTCCAACCCTCTCCCAACCCTCATAACTATCCAAACACCTACTATTCACAAGTGGATACCCCAACCCACCCCATCCCACTAACCAAACAGGCTTATAGTAAAGTTTTTGATATTATTGTTGGACTGAGAGCAGGTCCTCTGCAGGACTGTTGTAAAACGAGACCAAGCCTCAACCGCTCGATCTTGATCGAGTAGTTCACACGAAAAGGGCTCAGAAAAATCCGAATTTCATGCGAATCGCTCGATCAAGATGGAGCGGCTGGAGCTTGATCTCGATTTACAACAGTTCTCTGCATTACTGGAGAGGATCTGGTCGCCTGTTGGGCTATGCTACAAATATTCGGATTGAGTTTGATAGTTGAACAAGTCTAAGTAAAATCCAGAGATTGGAGCTTGATTGGACCTTAAAATCTACCTAATAACAGGAACCTTATAGGAACTGGGTTTGAGGTACTTCAGGTCTAGTTGACTTAATTCTTTGAGGATCACGGGACTTGGTTCAATGGATTCTTGACTGCCTAAGTAGAGTATTTCGGAGCACACGTACGACTCTTGTTGATAATGACCTAACTTGGACACCTGCACCTTTCACATGGCTCAACTCAGTTGGAGTGATGAGGGGATTGGATTTGCCGGTATGAGACGCACACAAGTGGAAACACTTGTCCTCCTCTAGGGAGGGAAGTGCACCCCAACCCGTCCAGTGATTAGGAAGTCTAAAGACAGGAGGCTGTGGGTTGCGATAAAGCTTCAAAAGAGGGATAGTCTACTGGCTCAAGAGGAAAAACTCCTTATGTAAATGCTGCTGTGAATAGTATTTCAAAAAAAAAAAAAGTTCAGGCATGTACAAAAATAAAAGCCTGCAAAGTATGTACATATGTTGTAAAGTCAATAAGCAAGCTTGAGTTCCAAAGTCATATCATGTGAGCCTGCAGCTGGATGACTTGACTACACTGGTCTTGCATCCCAGGATAGGTAGCTACACTGGCTACCGTCCATTCTTCTCTTCACCCCCTCCTCTTGAGCTGGTTGCCACTTGAACTTAGAAGGGAATACCCCGCTCCTCGAGGATGGAGTCATTGGATTGGGGAATCATTGGGTTGTCGTACTGGAGAAGTCAGTTTCTTTGCCATTCTAGTTGGGGAGAGCCACCATCACTTACACTGTACAAGTCAGATTCATAGTCGTAAGAGTTTGCGTATGAGTTGAAGTATTTCTGAATTGGCTATTGAGGAGACTTGGATAGAGTTTTGGGATTCTCAAGGACTGTTGGATTTCAAACACGGTTCTCACTAAGGTTCCGCCCGCACTAAAATTCCAAAGGTCCTATTTAAGCTCCAAACCTTGATTTTGTGAAGACAAGTTTGATAATCAAGATTAATCCACCTTTCTTCTTTTTCTTTTCTTTGTTTTTCTTTTTCTGCACTTATTGCATAAGTGTTTGCTAGGGACTAGCAAAGGCAAGTATAGGGGGATGATGAATCCACGTTTCATCATCTTTATTCTATCATTTTGGCCTTAAAAACCCTAGTAAATGCGTGTAAATAGGCTTAATTCATGCATTTTAGCATTCGTGTATATGTGTGTAAATATTGTATAAAATACGGTTTTTAATGCCAAAATTATAGAATAAAGAAAAGAAAAGAAAAAGAATAAAATATTGTAAATATTTTATGACCCGAAACCCCGAGACCTAGGCATCTTGATGAATAGGTCGACAAGGAATAAAGTAGGGGGAGATAAGGGCCAAAACACAGATAAAATACCTATACATTTTATTCATTCTTTATTCATTTTGGGGCCTATTTTTGGTTCCACTTTTTATACATCAAATAAAGAAACTTTGTAAATGAAAGTTGTAGACAATTTAGTAAAGAAAAATACAAAATTTATTTCACAGAAAAATAATGCACAGATAAAAAGTTATGGTCTGAATAAAAATCCAGAATGCCAACTTCCCAGACCCGTATCTCGCAAATAAAAACTCCAAATGCAGCGTAATCACCTTTAATTGTATATAGAAGAAAATAATCTAATTAATGGTGGTGGTTTCGCATTTGGCGGAGCTACGGTTTGAAAGTTGACTTTTGGACCCTCGTTGTATACTTGCACATGTTAAAATATTCAATTTATTATTTATTTATTATTTTTTATAATTTTATATTTTTATAATATTGTAAATAATACTTATAATAATTATGTGCATTAAAATTAGAATAAAAACATAAATAAAATACAAATAAAAATACTTGTATATATTATAATACATAGGTATAATACATATAGCTATACCTATACAAATAACACTTTCATTTTATTAAGTGTATAAAATATATCAGAAAATTAAAATAAAAATATATTTGTATATATAAAAGTATTTTATAATTTTAGAAAATAAAAACCAAAATAAAATAAATTAAAAATACCGAAATAAAAATAAAATACTTAAATATATAGATATAGATACCTATAGGGGTATAAATGCAAACTTGTAAAAATACACTTCCTAAAAATAAATAAAAATCACTATAAAATACTTAATAAAAAAATAAACATTTTTTATTTTATAACTAAAAATTAATAAAATCGTCTACTATTTTAAAATAATTTTTGAAGGCATTTTTGCCAGGATTTTCCTGGTTGGTCCACGTGGACCAACCAGGGACTGTTGACCAAGGTCAACAGTCTGTCCTGGCTTCTGTAGCTCTGTCACCCCTAGGTTTTTGTCCGACTTCATGGATTTTCCTAGGTCGGCTCGAGCCCCCATTGAAGATGCTTCCTTCATGAAAGATGTACCCTGTACATCCAGGATTCGCGCCGACCATTTAGATCCTCGTGGATCTTCTCCATCCGCCCGTGATTCATCCTTGAAAGTCGCCCCTTGGCCATCTTTTCAAAATAGACCCCAACGCCCCATGCGAACTTGGAACCCTTCTTGACTTTTTTCCTCTTCTTCTTGCAAGCTCAGGACCGGACCTCGTGACAGGAGGTCCTCCAGCTCGTAAGGGAGGAGGTTAGGCGGCCAAGGCGGCGTCTCCACCTTCCATCTCCGGCTCCGGCCGTGAGGTTGCATCTCGCGGTTCTTCCACCGTTTGAGGTCCATTCCTACCTATTTCTCTTGCATTTTATTGTGTTTTTCTGGCATTTTTCGTTTTTAGTAGCTTGAACCTCCCCTTTTTTCCCCCGTCCAATCCGCCATCGCGTGCCGGAGCTCTCGAGCTCCCGCACCTCCACCACTTCCCGTCACCATCCACACATGTAATATTCGGCCGAGACCCCACTCTCGAGCCCCTGTTTAAGTTGCAGGTGCTGAGCTTCTCGCGCCACCGAAGAACGCCTCGCCCTCGCCAGAGGTGCACGCTACAGCCGCCACGTCCGTGCGCCACCCACCTGTGCGCGCCTGGGCAACAAACAGATCAAGGGGGAGGGGGGCACGCTACAGCCGCCGTCCATCCCGCCCCCCTCCTTTTAATCGTGGCCGTCCACGCCCAGGCGAAGGGCCACCGTTGATCGTCTCTCCATCTGGCCATCCGTGCGTCCACGTGGACAAGTGGGGCATTTTGCGCCCAGTACCCCCACTTGTTTGTGTAATTTCCAGACAACCTTCAAGCCTTCATTTGAATTTTTAAATATGTTGTAACATTTACTAGAACCTCCCTGGCGTTTTGTGATATTGCGGATTTACCCTCGCCAGGTCGCGTGCCTAGCACGTGGGACTCGGCGTTTTTGCAGGGGCATCCTTGCATCTTTAGCTATTTGGCGTTAGTTCCTTAACATTAAATCGCAGCTGAAAAGTTTCTGGAGTTATTGCGCACAGGCCCCTTGACTTTTTGGATATTACACGTACACCCTTGCTAGGCTTTGCATTGTTGAGCACTTCTTGTATGTTATGCACGCATCTAGAAAACTCCAAAAAATCCCCAAAAATTGCATTACGCTCCTGTTGCATAGTAGATTTACGCCATATTTTTATTTTTCGTAATTATTGCATTTTTATATTTATTAAAAATCAAAAACATCTATTTTCGGCACTGTCTAGCTTATAAAATCCCTAAAAAATATAAAAACCCTTCAGAAAAATCCCAAAAAAATATATTTTGTGTCTTTTAGTTAGTTTTAATTCCCAGCCAAAAATCATTAAAAAATATAAAACCAAACTCCAAAAAATTGCAAAACTCTAAAAACCTTCATAAAAATTTATAAAATCCATAAAAAATCCAAAAATAGTGTTTTCTTTTCCTGAATTTTCTTTGTTTGATTATCTTTAAGAGAAAATTAAGTTGGAGAATTTTTGCCACTGTTTGCTATTTTATTTCTCCATTTTAGTTTCAGCCTTGTATTTTATTCACTGCTTTCTTTATTTTGATAATTAAAAATACCAAAAACATTCTCAAAATTACCCAAAAATCACAAAAACAGTAAAAAAGTATAAAAAGACCAAAAAGACTTTATTTCATTATTTTTGAGTATTCTTATCCCTTTTTATAAATACTCTAGCTTGCCTTTATTACATTGCTTTTATTTTCCAACATTGAAAAAGAAAATATAAAAAATATAAAATACAAAATATAAAATATAAAAATCAGAAAATTAAAAATCAAATATAAAATTAAAAATTAAATAAAAAAATATAAAATTCAAAACCCACAAAAAATAGCATAATAGGCCTTTGATCACATTCACACACATTTTTGAGCACTTGTGCCCCGATCTACCTGTCTGCTCCCTGTGTTCGACCTCTACAATACTTGCACTATACACATCTTTGTTGTAGAGTTATAATAAATTTTAACTCCGCACATTTACATTCATTGCTTGATATATCTGTCGTGGGTTAATTGTTGATTAATTCGGGTTTCGTGAGTGGTCGCTCAGCGACACTGTAGTCCCGCCTTGTGTGGACTATTTTGACCCTCGCAAAATCCGAGTTTTCAGTGGTCAAAAGAAAGGTAGAAGACGAGGAGTCTGAAGATAGATCCGCAAAGTCCGGATCGGATTCTCGGGAATTGCCTCGAATTTATTTGCGAAGTTGAGTCTATGGAATCGATGTGGGTGTCGGCGGAATCCCGACGAAAACCATCCATGGATCGACTTCATGAAGCAAAAGGAGGGTTGGATGTTGGAAGAATGATACGATGGTCAACGAGGAATAGAAAGGAGTGCAAAACAATAGAAAGGCTCGACTGAGCGGGGGGTCAAAGGAGGATGGTACAACAAAATTTGCGCAAAGGCGCGTGACTTGATCTTTGAACCTTAATCTAGATCCACACAAACACAATACAAAATCGGGTTCACCAACTCACGCCATGTGAAGCCGTGAAGGTTCGACTATTTATTATCTTTTCAGTTTTAGAGTTGTTATTTCAGGCATATCTTTTAACAAGTCCTTAGCACGCTAACCCTATAGGAAAGAGAGTACTGCCAGAAAAGAATCTCGTACTTGTCCTCCTCCTTTGTAACCTGTAGTCTATACTTTTTGAGGTCCTTGTAACCCTTCCTGGATTCCTACTCAGCCAAAGAAATAGAGAGAGGAAGCCGATAGGCGAAACCAATAATTCGGTTCTCGCTCGGTACGAAATCACCCGTGAGCGTGCAAGAACCTACTCGGACGCAAACCGATGAGACAGACACCCTCGTGAAGGTGTGGCCTATGCTCAGTACTTCAGACCATGTCGATGTTCCACACAAGGCGGGAACACCATCGCTGACAAGGCCCTACTCGGTCACGTACGATAGAAGGGCCATTACTTCGGAAATCTAGGCGATACACAAGGCAGTTGCAGACTAGTTTTTTGGCTATATTCCTTATGGGACGTGCCTCACTCATGGGAGTAGGGTTTTGGTCCCCCTCCGAAGGTACCTGAAAACAATGAGGGCTTTATGAATCCAGTACAATGATGATCCATTACATTTTTTAATTAAGGTCAAAGTTTATTTAGCAGTCCCCTTGTTTTAGTTTTTTGGGTTTTCACTTTTTTTGAGTCCGTTTTCATACCAACGCCTAACGTTTTTATAGATTTTCATTTATGTCCTAGGTGCTCAAAATAAGAGGGAGATAGCGGAAAAGCCATGCAAGCTGGTTCCATGATGGAAATCTCACCATTGAACCGAATGATGCATGCTGAGTTAGAGGACTTACAGTGCATCCCAGCTCTCTCCATGCGGTATGCAAACCATAATTTTTATACCTAACTACATGGCGGTATGCAAGCGACAAAATCGCCCTAAACATTAGCTGCTATTAATCGTGAAGAACCAATTAACTTTGACTAGATCCATTCGTAAGAGACTATAGGAAGAGGCATTCTTATTAATGTGTGGACCTAGCTACCGAGTCAAGCAACCTAAGTCTAGGGGCTCCATGCACACAAAAGAAAATAAAGAAAGGCGGAAAGCTCAAAATTGCGGGAAACAAAGAAAAGAAGGCGGAAAAACACGGAAAAAACCGCGATGAGGTCCCCAGGTGAACAGACACCTGGGCACTGGACCTCGTTGTGAAGAGTAGAGTCCAAGTTATTACATGCCAAAAGTCTCTCTCTCTCATAAAATTACACATTTTTTTCTAACTAGCTAAGTCTTCTTCTTGCTTCCTTGGTTCTTGCTCCAGCTGATCAAACAGGTGTGACCCTCCTTCAAGCATGGCTGCATCGGCCTCCAAGAAGATCGTCCTCGCATGGCGGACCCTCGCATCAAAGTTGCAAGAAAAAGGGTATTAGCACAGATAATCACAAAATATAAACAAAGGCAATAAATATTTACAGGCAATTCAAAAGATCATGCAAATATTTACAACATGACAAACTAAAGTAAGCTACGCTCATTGCTCTCCGGCAACAGCGCCATCTGATAACCGGTATTTCCGCGAGGGTCAAAATACGTCTCACACAAGGCGGAGACAAAGTCGCTGAGGCAACCGCTCACGAAACCCCAATTAAGCAGCAATTAACCCACAATCAAAATAAAGTAATTAAGTCCCAAAATGTGAATTAAAATTTATTAACGCTACCATAAAGATGCATAGTGTGCAAGTATGTAGAGGTCGAAGCACAGAGAGCAAAAACAGGTAGCCTACAATTATTTATATACAAGCTAGTCATGTATGCATACAAGTCTTTTTTTGTGGGTTTTAATTTTTTTAATTTTTTTATTTTTTTGTATATTTTTTGTATTTTGAATTTTTAATTTCGGGTTTTATATTTTCTTTTTACATTTTATATTTTTTTATATTTTCCTTCTCTTTAATTAGAATATATACATAATATAAACAAGGAGGGAGATAAGATATTTATAAAAATAAGTAAAAATAAGGAGAAATCAGGAAACAAAATATTTTTTGGCTTTTTATAATTTTATGATGTTTTTGTGATTTTTCTGGATTTTTCTCAATTTTTTTAGTATTTTTAAAGTCAAAAATACAAGCAAAAAGTGAAACACATTGCTGATCGAAATTAAAATGAGGATGAAAAATATCAAATTATGTCAAAAATTCCTCAAATTAATTTTAAAATAAAGATAATGAAATATATGAAATTCAGAAACAGACATTGCATTTTTATGATTTTTATGGGATTTTTAATATTTTTATGAAGGTTTTTGGGTTTTTCTAATTTTTAAGAGTTTTGTTTTATATTTTTTAGTGATTTTTGGATAGAAAATCAAACACACTAAAATACGCAAAAGGTGATTTTTTGGGATTTTTAAAAGGGTTTTACTATATTTTTGGTATTTTCTCATGCAAATAATAGCAAAAATGCATGTTTTTTAATTTTTATAAATATGTAAATGCAATAAAAATGAAAATAAAAATAGGGAGTGATAACACAATGCAACAAGAATCTAAGGTTTTTTTTGGTGATTTTTGGAGTTTTATAGGTGCATGCAATAAATAAAGAAAGCAAAAAGAAATTTCCAACACTAGCAGGGGTATTTTTGTAAATAAAATAAATTCCAGGGGGTCTGTGCAAATATACCAAAACTTTTAAATATTTTCTTGAAGTTTCAGGACCAAACATCAATTTCAAAACCCGTCAGGGGGTCCTTGCAATTTTTCCTATCACATAGGACTACACGTGACTCACACGCACATTGACCAAAACACAATTTCAGAAAGTACAGGGGTATGTGTGCAAATTTCACAAAAATACAACACTTTAAATTTTATTTAACGGACCTTTACGAAATACAAATAAATACAAGGGCGTCCTTGAATTTTTCCAAGGGCACATGGGACTGCATGTGATCTGACGTGGATAGGACCTTAATGTGAATACAAGAAATCTAGGGGCCTTTTTACAAAATATCCACTTTATTTTAAACGTTACACGATATTTAATGGACTAAACAATAAATACAAAAAGTTAGGGGCGAAAGGTATAAATTACCCCTTATTAGGCGCGGATGGACGACGGATCTTCATTCACTTATACACGTGTCGCCCATCTAACAGTCGATGATGCTTCGTTATTGGACGCACGAGATTAGATCTCCTGGCGAGATCTGACGGTCACGAGGCTTGGCATCCAACGGCTGCTGCTACACCTGGGGCCTTCGTCTTGATCGAACGATGATGAAGCAAGGTGGACGAAGCTCGCGCGCGGCGAGCTTCGATCGGGAATAGCCGGCACCTCCGACCTTCTTCGTCACCTTCGATGGTCTCAGTATGTACCTGGAAGGGCCCCGCATCTCCTGATGGTCTCCGCTTGGCCCCTGGAGGCCCCAGTCGTTCAGGCGAGCTCGGTGAAGGGGAGGACCACCAGGAACCTCTTCCTGGAATCAATCAAGCCCAAGAGGGCTCCTTTTACGTCAAGGCCTGCACAGGAAGAACAAGCGGCTCGACGCGAAGCTCCTAGACCTGGGGTTTGAAGTTTTAGCGCAAAAAATGAAGGAGGGTGGCGAGGTCCCGACGAGCAGCGGAGGCGAACCTCGATTCACGGAACCATGAGGGATCCGGTTGATCTGGGGCATGAGGGAGATGGAGAAAGTGATAGGGAACCAGATGGGAGCGATACGAGCGTCGGAGGTTATCTGGAGGGCTCGGGAGTCGTCGCCTACGACTCGACCGATTCAAGGCGGTTAACTAGGCTAGAGACTAAACTAAATGCGGGAAATAAAAGCTGTAATTAAAACCTATCTAATAAAGCAAGAAAAGATGCTCAATTACCTAGTGGGGAACCAGGGAGCGTGGCATCGCCGGAGCTCCACCATGGGTGTAGCTCCAACCTCCTCCGACCGATTCAAGGCGCCAAAGACCTCCTCCTGTCACGAGGAAACCTCTAGGATCGAGTACGAGGAAGGAAGAAGAATAAACTGACCAAATTTGAGAAGGAGGGAGAGATGAATTATTTATAGGCATTTCTGGACACCCTTATTGACCGGCTAACATCAAAGAATCTGATGTGTTTACGAGCAATCTAAGAGGTTGGCGTGATTGTACAATGATCTAGGAACAATTCTTGTGAAGGAAGCGAATTCGATCGATGGACGAGATGCCCATGAAAAATGTAAGAAAATCGGGGATTCACCAGGTCTGACGGGTCAGACACGCGGATGGGACAGTTGACCAGAGGTCAACGAAGGCTGCGCGCCTATTGGTCCACGTCGGCTGCTAGAAGACAAAATAGAGGGTTTTATTCGAAAATAATCAATTTAAACTAGTAAATGATTTTATTATTTTTCGAGTATAAAATAAAAAATGTTTGTTATTTTATGTAGTATTTTAATATGATTTTTATTTATTTTTTGGCTTTATTTATTAGTAATTAATTTTTATGAGTGTATTTATAAGTATATTTACCTATGTTTTGTGTATTTTTATTTTTATTTTGTATATTTTATTTTATAATTCTATTTTCTTATTTTATATATTTATAACTTATTCTTGTGAGTCTAAATATATTTTTATTTGAATTTTATGAGTTTATTTGCACATTGAAATAAATAGGTGTATGATTTATATAGGTATAGGTATAGATGTTTTGTCTATGTTTTGTCTACTTCTTTTTGTTTTAATATATTTTAATGAGTTTTATTTTTGTTGTGTATTTTTACTATAATATATGATATTGACAAAATTCTAAAAATAAGAAAGAATAAAATAATTAAAGAATATAGTTCCCTTTTTTTATTTATACACATATGTATTTCATCTATGGTTTGGCATAGTTTCATTTTATTCTCTTTTTTTTCTTTTAGGTTTAATTCTAATTTTAATGTACACTTATGTTATAGATAGTATTTACAAAATTATAAAAATATGAATTTGTAAAAATAATAAATAATGAATAAATTGAGTATTTTAATCAGTGTTATGTACAATAGGGGCCCAAAACCTATCTTTTGCACAGTGACTACAAAAAATATAAACCACCATCATTAAATAGCTCATGAAAAGTTATATACAATTAGAGATGATTTTATATGTTTTGAGTTTTTATTTGAAAGATATGGGTCTGTGAAATTTAGTTTCTTACTTTTTATCATGGGTATAGAATGTACACTGTATATTATTTTTGCACAAACTCAATTTTGTATTTTTACTTACATTATTATCTACAACTTTTATGTACAAAGTTTAATTATTTGATGCATAAATACTTAGATACAAAATAGGTGTCAAAAATGACTGAATCAAGAATGGATAAATGAGGTATTTATTGTATGTTTGGCCCTTATCTCCCCCTACTTTATTCCTTGTCGACCAATTCCATTCTGGACTTGGTCTCGGGGTCAGGGTCATAAAATATTTGCAATATTTTATTCCTTTTTCTTTTCTTCTCTTTATTCTATAATTTTGGCATTAAAAACCTTATTTTATATACAATAAATACAATAAATAATGGGTGCTATTATGGACAAATTAATGCTATTTACATGCATTGGCTAGGGTTTTCAAGGCCAAAATGATAGAATAAAGGTGATGAAATGGAGATTCATCACCAGTATGCCGTGAACTTCGTCCGAGGGCTTCAAGACATCGAATTAGATGGAGACAACTGATGATTTTAACTCAAGGCCTCTCAATGTATCCTCGTGTTGCAAGCATTATGCCGCATACGATGTCGATAACTGGAACGACATGATCTAATAAACTATTACAACAACGATCACGGGTTGATGATTGATGAACCTCGGTTTCATCATGATTATTTACCCATATTAACCTCCTAGCTTAAATTAGTGTCAATAAAAATCAGATAATTCATTGTATATATATGAGTCTTGGAATAATTAAAAATACAAAAAGGCAGATATGCCCTTCTGAGATATTGCAATTTCAGTTATACCCCTCCCTTTTTTGGAATATCAGTTATGGCCCTACCTTCTTGTAAAATTCACAGTTCTTCCCTTCTATTAAGCTAAAGTAGGGGCATAACTGATATTACAAAAGGGTAGAACTATGAATTTTGCAAGAAGGTAGGGGCACAACTGGTATTTCAAAAATTAGAGGGGCATAACTAATATTGCAATATCTCTGAGGGGCACAACTGATAAAAACCCAAAAAATAACAAAACCAAAAATCGTAGTCTTTTTATTCTCTTAAAAACACTCACAAAAATATTTCTCCCTTTGTTTGACTTCTTTGCAATTTTGGTCAACATGAAACTTGTTCTCACCGAGATCTGCAACTTTCATGTTTTGAGTTTTTTCAAATTCGTCCATTCTATCCACCTTTTTCAAGTTTTTCTTCTGAATAACTTGGTTGGGCAACGTGCCACCGCCCTCTTCTGCTCCCATGCAGACCAGGACCACCGCCCTCTTCTGCTCCAACCGCCCTCCTTGAAATAGCCCATTCCGGCCACCTTCACACGCGTCCACCTTTATGAGAGATTAGGCCCAGCATTTCTCCGCCTCCCCGTGATAGGGGGAGGTCAGATCGACGGGCAACGATGGCGTAATCTCCGGTGTTGACCCATAGACATGGTAGGCTATGCCTTCGATTTTTACTCGCCGGTGAGCTGCTCCACAGCCGACGGAGTCCAGCAAAGACCCGAGCTTCGACTAGAAGCTCAACCCAGGCCGTCGCAACCGCTAATTTCTCCAGGTAAGCCTCTTGATCTTGCTTTGCCTTTTTCCTTTGATTTCTATTAATTAATTAGGAACTTCCATGTGCAATCATCTTCCCTTGAATATCCCTCGAGCTTCACCTCACTTCCACTGTCCTCGCACATACCTCCACCCACTATCTTGTTCCTCATCACCTCCCTCCACCTCACCCCATTTCTTCTCCAAGTTCGGCGGGGAAGAACATCAGGCCACCACCTTCTTTGCCCCCTCACGACCTTCCATTCCACTTTACTATGCACACACAAAGCACTTGCACGCTTCGTCTATCGCCATTAACATTTTTTGCAGGTGCTAGTCTCTAGTGGTCGGACCTGGGCCAGAGCTCCTTTCCTGAGCTTCATCTCCGGCGATGGCTCACCACCAGCCCTTTCCAGGTAGTCCAGCGGATTCCCCGAGCCTAAACGATGGTGGCCGATCTTCCAGTGACCTCCACGAAGCAGCATAATGAGCATAAGACGGTGGCGGAGCACGCACGACTTCGTCGGAGACCCAAACGCTCCACCACCCCTCGGCTGAGGAAGGAGCACCAGAGCATACAGTTGTCGGTTGATGGCACCCTCCCAGTGCCCATCAAACGAACGATATATGGCCACGTCATCACCTTCACGAATTTATAGTCACCATCCGATCTCCATGATCGGATGGTCTACAGAGCGACATGTGTCTTCACTGAGCCTCCAACCCGAGCTTTCAGGCTCGGAGCACCCGAGCCAAGCCAGGGCTTCACCAGACGATGTGTGGCCCAAGCCACACCTCCGAGCCTCCATCGACCACCGATCCTAGCCTCATGTGCCCGGTCACGTGAGCGCTGGGTAATTTGCAGGGAGGCCCCTCTAAGTTCTTCAAATTGCAAACATGTCCTTACGTCACGTGCATACCACGCTTGCTTGGGATTAATTGCAACCAACCCCCTCTGAGTCTCAATAATTGCAATTTAGTCCCAATGCGTGTGAGAAATTTACAGGGAAGGCCTCACTAGGTGTTTTATTTGCATTTAGGTCCTTCCTAGGGCCTCTTTGTAGTCTTTTCTCTAGTTATTTTGCATGTTTTCTTGTGTTTATGCCTTGAACTATTTTGTGAATATCTTGAGCATCCGAGCTCCGTTTTAATCGATTTCAGTCTCGTTTCAAAGCTGGTTTTATTTTCTTTCTAATGGCGTGAATCATTTCTGATTTGACACTTTGATTTATGATGATTGCATTTAGTAATGTAGTGTCTTTTATGTAATGATTTATCAAGCCTTGTATTAATGTATCAATGGGATTTGTTGTATTTTTTGAACCTGAATTTGACTACAATTTATCGCTCATTTGTTTTTATCTGATTAGGGCATTTTTGCATCATTGTAAATCTGCATCATGTTGCATGTTAAAAAATCAAATAAAAATTGTCTGCTTCTTATTTCATTCTGCATTGTATGTCTTATCGTTTATTGACCTATGAGTTTTTAACCCAACACTTAATTTGAATACTAGGAGTCTAAATATGTGCTTAAGAGGCGTGTGTCCTTGAGTTCGACCTTGGGCTTGCCTAAGTAAAATATAATCGACCGCTTTGATTTCAATGACAAATTCATTAGCAATTTTTGATCGATCCAATTTATCCCAACTGCAACGAATATTTGAGTGTTAATTAGACATTTTTAAAGGGCTAGATTCTGATCTATCAAATGGCACCGTTGTCGGGGATGCGATTCATCTTTTGTGTAATTTAGATTTTTATTATTTAATTAAGTGTTATTTTCTAACTTATAGGTCTTGTTGTTGTTTTACTTGCATTGTTGATAATTCTTTGATATACATCTAATGTTTGCTTCTTGTGGCAGGATCCCTTGGTGATCAAGGAGGCAAGGAGCAGGAGCTCCCGCTACGAGGAGCCGCAGAAGCAACAATTGGAGAAATTGAAGATAATTAATATCTTTTACATTTATCAAGCATTTCATGTATTAATCGTCTTTACAACGGTCTTTGTTTGAAGACTCGCGATTGTAAATGAACGATGATTTTTGTGGTTGTGTGGGGCTTTTGCCCTACTTGAATGTCGACCTAGGATCATGCACGTGGCTCTCGAGCTAATTCACTTTATTATCTTTTATGTTTGATCGTAGGTAGGACACATATTAATCTGAGACGCACGCAGACATCGCTAGTCAAAAATTAAATCTGTTCTTCCTTGCTAATAGAAGCATGTTAGGTGTAGTTTTCATCGACTTGCATATTCAGTATTCAGTCTTCTAATTCAGTCTTGTTTTTCACGATGATGTCTCAAGGTACTGCAAGTTTTCTCTTAGCATAGATCGTGATTTTATCTAATGCATTGGCTTTTTCTTGACTTCCCTTCTAGACTTGATCACTTAGGATTAATGGAAATTGGGAATGAGCAGTAGACGATGTTTGATTGATTTATGCTCTCATTAAAACAATAATAACCTTAAAGCTAATAATTGGGACTGTTAATGTAAGTTGACAAATAAATTGGAGTAAAATCATGTTTTGGGAGAGAACACCCAGTTTATGTAGGATATTTTCGATTTTACAGTTCATAAATCCTTACGTAAAATAGAATGATTTTATCACCAATAAAAATGACAAGATAAACAACCAGCACTTGTTGGTTTCACGTGTGAGTTAGTGAATTAAAGGATATTGTTTGATTGATTTAGCCTTGATTGTTTCGGCACTCTCCCCTAGACCTTAGGTGCTCCATTCATCTCCGTAGATTCATTCCCGTCACTTGTAAATTCACCTCAACTTCTTTGTTCCCCTCAGGTCTCCCAAACACCATTTATCCATCTGTGTACTTAGGCTATTCTCAGCCTAAGTATAGGGGAGATTTGAGTCTCCGTGAATTTTTACTCATTTATCCTTCTCTCTGATACTTAGGTTGTTTTTAACCTAAGTATAGGGGGCGTCCTCCTCAGTTCCAATATATTTTTCCTATATCTTAAATTGAGTTATGGCTTTGTATCACTTAGTGCTACGAGAACATAGCAAAATTTAAGTATAGAGAGGTATACCGTGTATACAGTATATATATTAGCCATAACTCTATTTTGAAAATTTTGAAAAAAAATTATAAAATTTCTGGGCTAGAGTATATATCTATTGAACTAAGTTGGACAAAATGTTTTCAAAGTTTGAAAATTTTTCTTTACTATGTTACATTATTTTGAAGAAAATATTTTGAAAATGGTTTTAAAAATGGGTTTTACTTGTTTTGAAAAATCGTTTGAAAAATATTTTAAAAATCTTTATATATGTGACACTGTTTTGAAAGTCTTTTCAAAATTCTTTTCAAAAAGAGGGTTTAAAAGAGTCTAACTTGAGTCTGTAAATATTGTCTTTAACAAATGAAAAAGTGAAAAAAATGGATGAAGGAGTTGGTTTTAATCCCTGACACTTTCACTTTCACACAGGATCAGTGATGTTCAAGAACACTTGGTTTGAGAGGTCTTGAGATTTTAGGTTAACCAGCCTTAGTTATCAGGGTCTTCGACTTTATCCACATTTCCCTAATTTTACAGATTTACGTGATATATTGTGTACTTAGTCTCTACCCTTAAGAATATGATCAACACTTCACATGCACGACTGCGGTTATGATGAGAAGAGTTGAAATTTCACTTGAGGGACTGGGATGAGGGATTCAAGCCTAGACTCGATTTAATGATGCTCGAACCTGAGTGTCAACATTTTTTTCCAGTATGAGAACATGGTTCTTATGCTAATTTCTTGACATTTACCTAAGTGACAGGGTGTGATAAAATAAAAATATATTGATCAGTGTGCTTCAACTCTTGGTAAAAGAAGTGCAGCTAGCCAAAAACAATGCAATGAAATACAAACGTTGAAAAAGCCTCTCATCCTACAAAGTCAAATATCAAAGAGATTCCACCAAAGGTAAGTGCTCCCAACCATTTCAAAGTGTCCACTTGGACCACTGCTATTAGGACCAGGAGTTAGGCTTGCACCAAAAAAGGGCTCTGCATCATAAATGCTACAAGTCTGGGTGTAGAAGATATAATAGATACTCAAAAAAGATATACCCTGATGTATTCCCAGGAAAACAAGTGCAGACGACTCCAATTTATCTTGATGGACACATTGATCAACACCAAAAATATATGTTGAGTTAATAAGGCACTCGAGAGGATCCTTGTTCTAATGAGAGGGAGAGAAGAAATGACACTATCCTATACGCTTCATCAACTGGCCTACCACCTATATTTCTAAGTCTGACAACTAAAGAGACGGTGAATTGATTGCAATATTTGGTTCATTCCCTAGTGTTGAGGATTGGGTCCTTAGGAGAATTTTTTGGACTAGGACCTCGGGTGACGTTGTGACTCTACTCTTGTAACCGTGGTCAACACTTAATTTCATATCCTTAGTTTATATGTATACAAGAGAGAGTCTAGAAAATTAGAGAAATTAGATACCTCTTGATGAAGGCTAGGTTCAGCTCTGAAATTTTGGATCTATTAAATCAAAAGTTCTTGAACTGATTAGGTCTTGTACTCGCATACACAATCGAGGGTTAATCCAACTCATTCATGGTTGAGATGCTCGGGGACGAGCATAGTTTACATATAGGAGGATGATGAACCTCAGTTTCATCATGATTATTTGCCCATATTAACCCCCTAGCTTAATTAGTGTCAGTAAAAACCAAATAATTCATTATATATATCTGAGTCTTGGAATAAATTAAAAATACAAAAAAATAAAATAAAACATAGTAGTGTTTTTATTCCCTTAAAAACGCTCACAAAACATTTATCCCTTTGTTTGACCTCTTTTCATTTTTGGTCAACATGAAACTTGTAGATCTCATTGAGATCTAGAACTTTCATGTTTTGAGTTTTTCAAATTCGGCCATTTTATCCACCTTTTTCGAGTTTTTCTTTTGAATAACTTGGTTGGGCCACGTGGCTCTTTCTGATTGAGCCACGTGGCCTGATAAACACGGAATTCAAGAGAGCCTAAATGGTGTCTCACACAAGGCGGAGACGACCGTCGCTGTGGCGACCCTCAAATGAATCTCGCATTTAATCAACAATTAACCCACACTATCGATCAAAGAAATAGAAATAAATGTGGAGTTAAAATTTATTTTTAACTCTGCACAAAATGTATAGCAAGCAAGTATGCAGAGAGTTCGAACATAGGGAGCAAATAAGGTAGAAGCACAAAAGTGTGTGAGTGAATGTGAAGTGTCTACACTAAGCAAGCAAGCAAAGATTTTTGTGGGTTTTTAATTTTAATAATTTTCTTTAAATTTTTAATTTAGTATTTTTATTTTTAATTTTTCTGATTTTTATATTTTATATTTTATATTTTTTTGTTAATATTGGAATATAGAGACAATGTAAGAAAAGAGAAGGTAGAATATTAATAAAAATATGCAAAAATAACCAGAAATTCAGAAATAAAATGTTTTTGGTATTTTTATGATTTTTGGGTATTTTTCAAACTGTTTTTGGTATTTTTAAACACTGAAATAAACCAAAACAGTGGACAAGCTATTGGCTGGGGGTAATACTGGAATTAAAAATAGCAAGTAGCCACAAAATTTTTCCACTCTATTTTATAAATAAAGATAATCAAAACATTAAACTATAGATCTTGAGTTTGCTATTTTTGGAGTTTTCTACAATTTTTTAGAATTGTTTGAAGTTTTTATGTATTTTTGAATTTTTAGGGTTTTTATTTTGAGATTTTTAGTGATTTTTGGACTGACACTAAAATAGGTTAAAAGACACATTAGGGAATTTTTTTGGAATTTTTCGAGGTATTTAAATATTTTTTTGGCCTTTTCTAAGCTAGACAGTGGATGAAAAGCAAGTTTTTGATTTTTAATAAATATAAATTAAAAAAATCAAAAACTAAAATTGTGGCGTTAAAGTACGAGTACATATGAGCTTAACCCTAATTTTTGAGAATTTTTTGAATTAAAATGATGCTCCAAATAAATAGATCAAGCAAGTCAAAGATAAAAGGCTAGCAGGGGTATATACGCAAATAGACAAAATTCAAGGGGCTTTTGGGCAATTTTCCACAAAAAGTTATAACTAATTAAAATATTTTCTGGACCAACAACCAATACCTAAAGCCGCAAGGGCTTTTCTGTAAAAATCCCACCACGGCGCGTGACTGACACGTGCCTGCTGAGGACTGAAAAGCAATAATACAAAATGTAGGGGCTTATCTGCAAGTTTTCCAAAAAGTATATATACTGAAGCAAATAGTTTAAGGACCAACTGCCAATTACCAGACCCGTGAGGGGTTCAACGCAAAAAGTCCACCCACACGCGTGCGGAGCACGCGCCTGGGAGGGACTAAAAAGAACTTAACCAAATCCTCCGGGGCTGTTTTGCAATTCTTACAAAATATTAAATACAACAAACGAAAGTTGTAGTACTTAAAATCAAAATACAAAATAGACCGGGTGTTAATGCAAAATACCCAATCAAAAGGGCGGATCACACGGCTCAGGATTCTTCATTGAGGACACGTGTCCGCTCCTCGGGCGCCGATGACGGTTGGGCGTGGATGGCCAGGATTAGAAGATCCAAGCTTGATGGACGGTGCTGGCGCATGCAGATCCAATGGTTGGCGTCAAAACTGGGGCGAAGCTGAGATCCGACGACACGCAACAGTGGTGGATGAATACGTGAAGAACTCGCCGATGGCGAGTTTCCAAGCGGTGCAGCTCCGGTCTCCCACCACCTCGAGCGCCGACAATGGCTTCCTGAAGCTCCTGCGCCCTCTCCCCGTCTAATGGTGATGTCGACGGAGGCCCAGGTCCCACGGGTTGGTCCAGCAATGGTGGCCGACCTGGGGCCTCGTTCTTCTTCTCGATGCTCTTCAGATGGAGCCTCCAGACCCTGCAAAGGTGCGCAAAAAGCACGGAGAGCCGAATAGGAAGGGTTCTGGGCTATTATTAGGTGGAAACGGGTGGATTGGTGGCTGGGCGGTGAGTGGTCAGCGGTGGAGAGGCTCGTCGGAGCTAGCTCCGGCGAGGGAATATCGACGGCGAAATGGTAATTTCAGGCAAGATGGAATGTAGGAAATGGAGGCTAAGTCTACCAAGAAGTAAAACATGCAAGAAAAGGGGAATAAAAGTCTGCCTCGAGCCCAAGAAGGGCGAGGGAAAAACCTCACGGCGGCGCGACCGCCGGAGATGCTTGGAACGCGGCGTTTGGGGTCGCCGCACCTCGACTGAGATGGGGGAGGTCTCCCCTGTCACGGAAGCTTGCCCTCGACCCACACCTGGAAGTTTTTGGGTACCCAAATCCGGTTCAAGAAGAGGAGGGGGCTGTTTTTAGATGTGGTGAAGTGGCGATACAAACGAGGTGACAACGGGCCGAACCTTGATCCACAGCCCTAGGAGATGCACTGGCGTGCAAGATGAATAGTAGGGGAAGATCTTTGCAGAAGGAATCGACCTCAATAGATGAAAGACGTCGCCTCGAAAAAAGGGTGAAAGAGGGGTCAAAACCACTTTGACACAACTACAGGAGTAGGACCAGGGAGTTGACCCGAGTTCAACTATCCAGGTCCCCTGGTTGGTCCACGTGGACCAACCAGGAAAAACTCCTGGAAAAAGATTTAAAAATTTATTTAAAAATAATAAATGACTTAATTAATTTTAGGTTATTAAATGAAAAATATTTATTATTTTATATAGTATTTTATTCTGATTTTTAATTATTTTTATGGAGTGTATTTTTACAAGTTTACACTTATACCCTTTATAGGTATATTATCTATATATTTGACTATTTGATTTTTAATTTGTGATTTTAATTTTATTATTTTTATTTCTTATTTTGTAAAATTATAAAATACTTTTATATACACAAATATATTTTTATTTTATTTTTCTGATGTATTTTGTACACTTAATAAAATAAAAGGATATAAAGTATAGGTATATGTGTGTACTTTACCTATGTATTGTGCATACATGTATTTTATTTGGGGTTTTCTTTGAGTTTTATTTTGATTTCAATGCACATAATTAATATAGGTAATATTTACAAAATAACAAAAATATAAAATTATGAAAATAATGAATAAATAATAAAATGAATATTTTAAGTTGTACAAGTATACTATAGGGGTCCAAAATTCAACTTTCAAACCGTAGCTCCGCCAAATGCGAAACCACCGCCATTAAATAGCTTATTTTCTTCTATATACAATTAAAGTGAGCTTGCTGCATTTGGAGTTTTCATTTGTGAGATACGGGTCTGGGAATTTGGGATTCTCGATTTTTATTCAGACCATAACTTTTTATCTGTATATTATTTTCAGTGAAATCAATTTTGTATTTTTCTTTATTAAATTATCTACAACTTTTATGAACAAAGTTTCTTTATTTGATGTATAAAAGGTGGAACCAAAAATAGGTCCCAAAATGAATAAAGAATGAATAAAATAAAAGGAATTTATATTGGTATTTTGGCCCTTATCTCCCCCTACTTTATTCCTTGTCGACCTATTCATCAAGATGCCTAGGTGATGAATCCACATTTCATCATCTTTATTCTATCATTTTGGCACCAAAAACCCTAGCAAATACCTGTAAATAGCCTTAAATCAAGCATTTTAGCATTCATGCATGTGCATCCAAACAGTGTATAAATTACTGTAATTAAGGCCAAAATTATAGAATAAATATAGAAAAGAAAAAGAATAAAATATTGTAAATATTTTATGACCCAAAACCCCTGAGACCTAGGCATCTTGATGAATAGGTCGACAAGGAATAAAGTAGGGGGAGATAAGGTCAGAAACACAGATAAAAATACCTACACTTCCTGTTCATTCTTTATTTATTTTGGGATCTATTTTTGGTCCCACTCTTTGTACATCAAATAAAGAAACTTTGTACATGAAAGTTGTAGATAATTTTATAAAGAAAAATACAAAATTGATTTCACAGAAAAATCATGTACAGACAAAAAGATATGGTCTGAATAAGAATCCAAAATCCCAACTTTCCAGACCCGTATCTCACAACTGACAACTCCAAATGTAGCAAAATCACTTTTAATTGTATATAGAATAAAATAATCTATCCAATGGCGGTAGCTTCGCATTTGGCGGAGCTACGGTTTGAAAGTTGAGTTTTGGACCCTCAATGTATACTTGTACATATTAAAATATTCAATTTATTATTTATTTATTATTTTTATAATTTCCTATTTTTATAATGCTGTAAATATTACTTATAATAATTATGTGTATTAAAATCAGAATAAAAACATAATTAAAATACAAATAAAAATACTTGTATATATTCACTACATAGGTACAATACCTATACTTATACCTGCATAGAATACACTTATATTTTATTAAATACACAAAACATCTCAGAAAAATAAAATAAAAATATATGTATGTATATAAAAGTATGTTATAATTTTATAAAATACTAAATAAAAATAATAAAAATAAAATACCAAAATAAAAATAAAATATCAAAATACATAGGTATTATACCTACATAGGGTTAAAAAGGTAACTTGTAAAAATATAAGTCATAAAAATAAATAAAAATCAGAATTAAATACTACATAAAATTTTGAACATTTTTTATTTTATAACCTTTATTTAATTCGGCCATTTAGTATTTTAAATAGAATTATTAATATATTTTTCCAGGGTTTTTCCTGGTTGGTCCACGTTGACCAACCAGGAGGCCAGGACTGTTGACCTCGGTCAACAGTCTGACCTACACCCTGTAGCCTTTGTCAGACCCATCTTTGACCCAATGTTCACCAATTTTTCGAGGCGCGTTCTTTCATCCTTTGAGCTCGAGTCCTTCTGCAAACTTTTTCCCCTACTACCCATCTTGCTCGCCCAAGGATCTTCTTGGGCTGAGAGCCTCTGAATCGAGCTAGCGGCCTCGTTCTTTCAACCCCCCTCGTCAACCATACTTAAGGTCCTCCTTGACCTCCCTTTGAATTTGAACCGCAATTCATCCAGCTTTTTCCCCCCTTGGAGTCGCTACAGCAATGTGGAGGTGACAGCTCCAGGTTTTGCACCTTCGAGAGGCGGATTTGATCGAGCTGAGCGTGTTCCACCACCATCTCCGGCGGGTATCCCCGTGAGGTATTCACCCTCTGGCCCTTGGCCATCGAGGCTGCCATTCGTCCCATTCTCATCCCCATTTCATTCCTGTTAGAGCTAGGATCATTTCCCCCATCTTTCTGAGTTGAATCGATCACTGCATCATTCCATCGATCACCTCGCCGGAGCGCAACTCCGGCGAGCCCCTATCTCGCCTCCCCGTCCATTTCGAGAGCCACCCGAGGTCGAGGCATTTTGCCCTCGACCTCCCTAACTTTTCGGTGCAGGTATTGAAGCCCATCGAAGCGTCTGGAGCAATTTTGCTCTCTCGCCGGAGCACCTGAGGCCTTGCAGCTCCGCCACCTCCGTGCAAGGGCTCCGGCGTCTGCCGGTGGATTTTGAAGCTTCCAGACGTCAGCCGACACCTGCAGGAGCATCCTCGACCACTTCGCAAGCTCAATCGTTGCCGTGGCCGGACGGAGGAGCTCGGAGAAGTTCGCCCAACCGGAGCTCCTCCGTGTTCTTCCCTCTGCCTCCGGCGCCGTCGGATCAACGAGGAGTGCCCAGATCCAACAGGGGCCGTTAGATCTCCCCACGTGCCCACCGTCCGTTCATCGGGGGAGCTTTAATCTCAGCCGCACAAGCCAACCGTCATCGACCGCTCATCGTGCGCCACGTGGATAAGTGGATCGCTTCCAGCCGCTGGATCGCGCCCCGTCGCCCAGCCGTTGGATTCGCGCCACGCGTCGTCATCAGAGCGCCCGAGCGAGGGTATTTTGCGTTCCAGCCCTCGCAACTTTTGTATTTACTTTTTAGCCTTTAAACTTTTGTTTGTAGTTTAAAACTTTTGTAATTTTTGCGTTTAGGCCCAGAACTTTCACGTATTTACAAATAGCCCCCTCGCCACGTCACCTCACGTGACCTGTACACGTGAGGTGTGGGCATTTTGCAGAGGAACCCTCGGTTGTTTGTTTATTTCGTTTTAGTCCTGAAACTATCGCATTAAGTGTAAACTTTTTGGTTATTTTGCAAGTAGGCCCCCAGGTTCTTGTTATATTACATTTTGGTCCTTCCCAGGCGCGTGCAAGTCACGCGCCCTGGTGGGAAAATTTCTAGGAAGCCCAGGCGGCTTTTGTAATTGCTTTTTGATGCTATAAATTGAATATTCAGTGTAAAGTTTTGTGGAAAATTGCATGTATGCCCCTGGATGTTTTATATATTGCACATATACCCCTGCCAGGCCTGATTATTAATTGGATGTTTGTTGTATTTATTTGAATGATCACTTTAAGTCCAAAAATTCCACAAAAATAGACTTAAGCTCCTGGACACGTGTACCTTCACGCCACATATTTAGTTTTTGATTTTATTTTATTTTCATATTTATTAAAAATCAAAAACTTGCTATTTGTGCACTGTCTAGCTTAGAAAATACCAAAAAAATATTAAAACACCTCCAAAAATTCCAAAAAAATTACCTAGTGTCTATTTTATTCTATTTTTAGTGTCAGTCCAAAAATCATTAAAAATCTCAAAAGAAAAACACTAAAAACTTAAAAACAATCGAAAACTTCAAAAAAATATATATAAAATAGTAGAAAACTCCAAAAATTAAAAACTCAGTTTCTGTTTGTTCCTTATTTTGTCCTTTTTATTTGAAAAATAGTGTGAAAATTTTGAGCTACTGGTTGTTATTTTTAACTTGCATTTTATTCACAGCCAGCATTATTTGCACTGTTCTGCCTTATTTCAGTATTTAAAAATATCAAAAACACCTTGAAAAACCCCCAAAAATCACAAAAACAGTAGAAAATTATAAAAATACCAAAAACATTTTATTTCTGAATTTTTGAGTATTTTTGTGCATTTTTATAAATATTTTAGCTTGCCTTTTATTATATCGCCTCTACTTTCCAATATTGAAAAAGAAATAAAAAAAATATATAAAATATAAAATATAAAAATCAGAAAATTCAAAATCAAAATACAAAAATTAAAAATTAAAATAAAAAAAATATTAAAAACTAAAAACCCACAAAAATTTCCTTTCTTTGTTTGCTTAGTGTAGACACTCCACACATCACACACACACACTTTAGCATTTTTGCTTGAACTACCCTGTTTGTTCCCTGTGTTCGAACTCTCTACATACTTGCACCTATACATCTTTTATGTAGAGTTAAAAATAAATTTTAACTCCGCATTAGTTCTAATTCATTGATCTTAGTGTGGGTTAATTGTTGACTTTAGTCCGGATTTAGTGTGGTCACCACACCGACTAAGTTCACGCTTTGTGTTGAACTTAAGACCACCTATCTTCGGCTAAATCACTAGGTCTCGGGGGTTTGGGTCATAAAATATTTACAATATTTTATTCTTTTTCTTTTCTTTTATTTATTCTATAATTTTGGCTTTAATTACACTATTTTACACACTAATGAGATGCACATGCATGAATGCTAAGATGCTCTATTTAAGGCTATTTACAGGTATTTGTTAGGGTTTTTGGTGCCAAAATGATAGAATAAAGATGATGAAATGTGGATTCATCATGGCCCACTTCTCTACGCGCCACGCACCCTCGCTTATCCTTCGTTTGATCGCCTTCTGGAGCTTCAAATCCACGCCGTCCATTCCCGCACTCTTCTAAACCCTTCGATCAAGCCCATATGGCATCTCGCCCGTCCGCTTCCGCCCGTTTCCCCTCTTGCCACATGTCACCCCCACAACCATCGATTGCGGCCTCATCGATGAGATCAGGGCCACATCTTTGCGCCTACTTCTCAGCCGTTGGATCGTGAGATCCATCGGTCGAGCTCCATCTTTTGCCTTCGGTCCCCCTTCTCTCCCACGTTCGTCGCCTCGTGCATGCCACCCCTTTCTATTTTCCCGATGTCGATAACCACCCCCAACACTCGTTGACCACGCCCATTCAAAGCCCTTTCATCCTTCTTCCTCGTGGACTCCATAACTGCCCAAGTCTCTCCTTCCCTCCACGTCTCCCACGCAAAACACGACCACCACCCTCTTTTGTTCCAACCACCCTCCTTGAAATAGCCCATCTCCGACCACCTTCACACGCGTCCACCTTTCTGAGGGATTAGGCCCATCATCTCTCTGCCTCCCCGTGATTGGGAGAGGTCAGATCGACGGTGCAATGACAGTGTAATCTCCGATGTTGATCCATAGCCATGGTAGGCTATGCCTCAGGCTTTCACTCACCGGTGAGCTGCTCCGCGTAGTCGACAGAGTCTAGCAAAGACCCGAGCTTTGCCTATAAGCTCAGCCCATGCCGCCGCAACCGCCAATTTCTCCAGATAAGCCTCTTGATCATGCTTTGCTTTTTCCTTTGATTTCTCTTAATTATTTAGGAACTTCTATGCACAATCATCTTCCCTTGATCATCCCTAGAGCTTCACCTCACTTCCACTGTCCTCGCGCACTCCTCCATCCACTCTCTCGATCCTCATCACCTCTCGCCACCTCTCCCCATTTATTCTCCAAGTTCGCCGGGGAAGAACATGAAGCCGCCACCTTCTTCGCCCCCTCACGACCTTCCATTCCACTCTACTACGCACATACAAAGCACTTGCATGCTTCAGCTATCACCATTAACATTTTTTGTAGGTGCTAGTCTCCAGTGGTCGGACTTGGGTCGAAGCTCCTTTCTTGAGCTTCATCTCCGACGATGGCTCATCATCAGCCCCTTCCAAGTAGTCCAGCGGCTTCCCCGAGCTTCAACGATGGCGGCCGACCTTCTAGTGACCTCCACGGAGTAGCATAATGAGCATAAGACGGTGGCGGAGCACACACGACTTCGTTGGAGACCCAAACGCTCCACCACCCCTCGGTTGAAGAAGGAGCACCATAGCATACAGTTGTCGTTGGATGGCACCCTCCTGGTGCCCATCCAACGGCCTATATCTGGCCATATCATCGCCTTCATGGATTTACAGTCACCATCCGATCTACATGATCGGATGGTCTACAGAGCGACATGTGTCTTCACCGAGCCTCCATCCCGAGCTTTCAGGCTCGAAGCACCCGAGCCATGCCAGGGCTTCACCAGATGACGCGTGGGCCGAGCCACACCTACGAGCCTCCATCAACCATCGAGCCTAGCCTCACGTGCCTGGTTACGTGAGCGCTGGGTAATTTACAGGGAGGCCCCTCCAAGTTCTTTAAATTGTAAACAGGTCCTTACGTCACATGCATACCACACGCACCTGGGATTAATTGCAACCGACCCCCTCTGGGTCTCAATAATTGCAATTTAGTCCCCTCATGTGGGGAAATTTATAGGAAAGGCCTCGCAGGTTGTTTTATTTGCATTTAGATTCTTTCATAAGCCTGTTTGTAGTCTTTTCTCAAGTTATTTTGTATGTTTTCTTGCTTTTATGCCCTTGAACTATTTTGTGAATATCTTGAGCATTTGAGCTCCGTTTTAATCAATTTCAGTCTCGTTTCAAAGCTGGTTTCATTGTCTTTCTAATGGTGTGACTTGATTTCTGATTTGATGCTTTGATTTATGATGATTAAATTTAGTAATATAGTGTCTTTTATGTAATGATTTCTCATGCCTTGTATTAATGTATTAATGGAATTTGTTGTATTATTTGAACCTGAAGTTGACTACAATTTTTTGCTCATTTGTTTTTATCTGATTAGGGCATTTTCACATCATTATAAATAAGCATCATGTTGTATGTTAAAAAATCAAACAAAATTGTCTGCTTCTTATTTTATTCTGCATTGTTTGTCTTGTCGTGTATTGACCTATGAGTTTTTAACCCAACACTTATTTTGAATACTAGGAGTCTAAATATGTGATTAAGAGGCTCGTGTCCCTGAGTTCGACCTTGGACTTGCCCAAGTAAAATATAATCGACCGCTTTGATTTCACTGACAAATTCATTAGTGGTTTTTGATCAAACCAATTTAGCCCGACTGCAACGAATCTTTGAGTGTTAATTAGAGATTTTTAAAGGGCTGAATTCCAGTCTATCAATGATGCATGACCAGAAGGCTTCATGCACGCAGTTAATCATATGAGATTGAGAACACAGAGGTCTTGCACGCCCTGTATATGTCCTTGCATACCAAGATGCAGGTGACTACCTGCGCGGACCCCATCGGAGAGAGAGCAGCGCGACGTCGTCCAGAAGCACGAGCACCGTCGTGCTGAGCTTCATCGATGCCATCTTCCTCGCAAGAGATGGGCGGAGGGGAGGTCAGGCGGAAGAGAGGAGGGGAGGTCGGGCGGAGGGGAGGGGTGAAGGGGATCTCGTGGAGGATGCCTACAGGCGTGAGGGAGAAGGGATGGTGTTTTTTTAGTTTTGAGAAACACACTGGGTATTGTGGAAAAGAAATTCACAGATTCAGGTTAATTTTAACAGTCAAATGGATGGGGGTTAACCACAAGGTCTGTAGGGTAAGGGTTAGCAAATTTACGGAGTCGAGGGAGGAATTAGGTTGTTTCAAAGGTCGTGGAGGTAATTGACAAAGATTATAGGGTCTGCTGGGTAAAAATCCCTTATTTTTATGGTTTCATACATTATTTTCTTTTCCATGAATTTGTGTTGATAGTATGGATGAATATAAATTTAAATTGTAATTTATTTTCTAACCAAGAAAATTATTACGATATCATGAATATATATTTTTGGCATTAAATAATTTTTTTAATTTTGGCGTATTTTGTATAATATGTGTTGTTGTATTTGTAGGTGATACCATGTAAGAATTTGATGATGATTATTGAAGTTAAAGATTGCAGCACACTTTATTATATTTGGGAAACTTCTGAAGTGTTTTTTAGCATTTGTGAATTTTAGAAAATGAAAAATGATGATTAAAGAAATATTGTGATTTAAAGATGATGAGTTAATATATAGTTATCAATGAAATGCATGGATGATTGCTTTTCAGGTATTATATGAATCTTATAGTTACTAGTATGTTATGTTGCTGATATTTTAAGATCATGCAGATAATTGTTGTTGGATATGAGAATAAACACATGATTTTCTTCCAACCACTGATGAATCTAACATATGTGCTCTCTTAAAATTACCAACACACTTTAAAGAAGATGTTATTACTAATAAGAGAACTTATTAATGTCTGTCCAGAGATTATGCAAAATATTTTAATAAGTTACAATTATTTTTTTCACAATTTTTCTTTAGCACATAATATTGCAGTAACATTTGAAAGGAACTACTTCGAAATAGGAAACAAGCGAGCAACAAAATTGCAAGAAGTGTTTATTATGTTAGGTAAGATGGATTAATAACGAGCCCATCCGGCCCTGGAGCTTTGTTTCTTTTAAAACCTTTGATAGTCGCTTCAATCTCATTAAGAGTAAAAGGATTGGTAAATATTTCGTGATCTTGAAATTGGACTACAAGAATTCACATTAATGATCACCAATTCCAGGATCCTTGAAAAGCCCCTCGTAGAAATTAACAATAATTTTACTCAATCCTTCCAAGTCAAAGATTAAGTCACCAGCGCGGTGAAGTGGTTTCGCGATGATTTCACTGAGGCTAAAATTTTGAAGAATTTTGTGTTTGTATTTCCCTCTTTTAAGTAATTGATCTTAGATCTCTGTTCTCAAATAAGGCGTTCATCAATTCTAAGTTATTCAAGTTTTCAAACAAGTAACTCAGTCGTGGACCACAAGATAAGTCCCCCCTTACCAGTAAGATCTCCGTGTGATTGATCTCCTTTTTAATCTTATTAATTTTTATGTTTATGTCAAGGATAACTTCTTGTCTCCATTTCTTTATGATTGGCCTTAGACGTTTCATTTTAGCTGCCCACCTATGGAAAGGGTTGTCAGATAGTATATCTGCCTCCCAAGAAGCTTTCACCATAGGCAAGAAAGAATCTTTACGAAGCCAGAAAGATTCAATTCTAAATAGTGTGTTGCAAGCTCTGATGTTTCCTCCCGATAAAAGCGAAGGGATATGGTCTGAGTAGGTTTTTGACAACCTTCTAACCTGAGAACGGGGATAAGTTTCATGGAAGGGTAGGTTTATAAAGATGCGATCAATGATTGACCAGGAGTTGTAGTCTGGTGACTCTGACCAAGTGAATGAAGTACCATGATCTTTCCTCTCCATAAGACTCATTGCATTTATCCAATTATCGAATCTTTTGTCACGCGGCTTTAGAGATAGACAACAACTCCAAGGAATCTAGGATTTTTGAAAGATTCCGTTGCTTCTTACTCTAATCAAGCTAGGATTTTTTAACCATCCCTAGGTGGTCCGTACATATTTATGATTCTACATTTTTCTCCCACATCATTCTGACGGAGATCAAAAATCGAGAAGAAATCATGGTCACTTTTGGCTAAAACTTTGAACTTCCTTTTATCACAACCTGTTAAAACTCTACAAGTTTTTGAATCATTATTTGAATGCCACTCAATAAAGGACCACTCCGAGGATAACCTATTGACTTGGGTGAAGTTACATCTAGTTTCTTGTATGTAAAAGAAAGTGTGATCTGTTTGGCAAGCATCAAATTTTTTAATATTTCCATTTTCATTTTCCCCCTAACCCTCGAATATTCCACGTAGTGAGGTTAAAATCCATGAATATAAGATTCAATAAAGTCAATTGAAGTTCCGGAAACTTCACACATTAGGCAATGCAATTTCAGCCATCTATGAGGTTTTGATTCTAATAGTATTAGATCTTTAACAATTAATAAATCTGTTTTTTTTTCATTCGAATCCGAGAAATCAAATTTAAAAAAGTTAAGAATATATTTTGTTCTTTGTAACGCCAATGGAGAAACAAACTCATCATAATCCGAAAAATGTAATTTGGAATGATCATCAAACATACTTTTTCCTTTTGCCTCCATGTTCTGAGATGGTAAATATCTCTGGGGTTCTTGAGATCCAGATCCACGATCAGATTCAATGATTCTGACATGTTTTCCTCCTCCTTGATTTCAGAGGATGGAAGGTCTTTAATGTGCTCCCATATGGAAGGATTAATAGTCTGCCCTTTACTTTGTAACCAGCAATTGCTTGCTCCAAATTCGAGCAATCCGGTTCGTCATTTGACTTTGTTAGTTTTTAAAATGATGGTCTCCTGTGAGTTGGGAACGGCATAACATTCAGATTTACTTTTTCCCACTCACTGCCTGGACACATATCGAAATTTTCTTCTTCAAATTCTGTAATCACCATGTTTTTTGTTGTTTTCCGGAATCATTTGTGAGCCTTGCTTTGGAGTTCTTCTTCCAGCTTCTAGGAGACATTGAAATTATGAAGTGTAGTAGAATCCACTAAGGGTGAATCACATTGAATAAACTTCACTTCCCTCCTAGTGGAAAACGACATGAATGGAACCTTGAAAATTCCATCAAATGTGATCATCTCTACTGCACAAGGGATATTGAATTCATTAGACATTGTTGGACTGTCTTGAAAAATGATTTCTTGGAGCTTATCTCTTACTTTCAAGCCCCACATTTCTTAGGGAAAAATCTGAAACACCTAAATAACACACTTGTCTCATTGATCTTCAAAAATGGGGATGCGAATGACATTGAGAACTGCATGCCAATAAGCTTTATTAATCTCCCAATTCATATCATCTCTAAAGAAATAGCATATAGATGAGCACCTTTCTTAGCTACATCGATTCCACCGTCACATTGTGTTTTTCTGAAAGGCCGCTCCACGGCCGATGCCTTCATGATGACCTCAACAATTGTAAATGAATGGGATCAAACGGAGATAGAAGCAATCATCCTAAAAAATCGATTTTCGTAAGGTCTTTGACTCACTTCTTTGGCCATTCATCTTGAGATACTCAGGGCTACTAATTATCTATCTATCTTCATAAATTGGATCAAAGCATTTCTTGAAATATCGAGGGTCTCTTTTAACGTAAATGGAACGTCTATTAGATTTCTGCACCCAAAACGTGGAGTCAGGAAAGAAGATCCCTTATCTCCTTTCCTTTTCATCCACTCCTTGTCTATCCTTGATGCAATGCTTGCAAAAATATTCGATCAGGGAAAATTTTGTGCCTTCTTCAAAAAAGATTAGGAAGCTATGGTCACCAGCGTTCAATTCGTGGACGACCTCCTCATCTTCATGGAATATAAGTTGGAAAGCCTTAAAAACATCCACTTGGCTATCAAAATCTTCAGTGAGCTATCTGGTTTGACTATAAATAAATCTATATCAGCTTTTTATGTTCTAAATATCGAGAAAACTGATGTGGAAAGAATAAAAAATCATTTAAATTGGAATGAAGGTTGTTTTCCATTAAATTACTTGGGATTCCTTTGACAAAGAGGAAAATGTTGAACAAGGATTGCTCTTCTATTATTACTAAATTCTCCACAAAACTTCAAGGTTGGAAAGCAACCTAGCTTCCGCTACCAACAAGAGTCTCCCTTCTAAACTCTTCACTTATGCCTCTCATCATTCATGTGATGTCATGCTTGAAAAAGCCCATTAGCATCATCAATCAAATTGATAAAATTAGGCGTAAATTTCTTTGAGCAGGCACCTCCTCGCTCTCCCCCACTTCGAATGTGGCTTAGTCTAAGGTTACTCACCCAAGATCAAATGATGGTTGGGGTATTTTAAATCTAAGATTGTTTAATGACGCACTCCTCACTAAATTGGCCTTACGTATTGCTGACTACAAGAAACCGTGGGTCTCTAAAATTTTAAGTGCAACAAATTATTGGGCAACCCCGATTGTGTTACTGCAAAATCCAACTTCTTCACACTCATTGGTTTGGAAGAGCCACATTAGAGGATCCAACTATTTACATCCAGTCTTGCACAAAATGTCTGGGAATGGTTTTCATTCACCACTATGGAAGGATCCTTTGAGGGGTAAAAGACTGCTATCCGTGGAGTTCATAAATATCTGTCCATTTGTCAAAAATCGTAATATCTCGGTTGGTGATGGGGTGAAATCTTGGGGCTCCAATTTCAACTGGTTTAAGAGTCTAGAAAATCGTCTCCCACTGCAGCTTTGGAATCTAGCATCAAAACTGAAGGATGCCTTAATTGAAATTTGAGATGCTACAATCGTAGATTGAGGATTATTATACCTTTCTAACCAATAGTAGGTCGGATAAAAAATCCACCTGCAAATTGTTATATGAAATACTGTCAGGAGGGGAATTAGATCTAAGATAGACGATAAATTTTGGAAAAAATATTTTGACCCGCAACTCTCCTACTTCATCTGGTTATTGGCATACCAGAAGTTACTTACCCAATGATGAACATTAGCTCTGTCAATAGGTGCCACTTATGTCACAAACACCTCGAATGTTATACACACCTATTCAATGATTGTGAAAAAACGTGTGACATCTTCAGGAAATGTGGTCTTGAATCAAAATTAGATAAATTTATCAAAATAATTACAGTTTCAAGCTCAAAAGATGAATTGATAATTGATTGGAAGATGTTGGTAATCAGAACAACCATTTGATGGTCCATATGGAAAGGTCATTGTAATTTGACTTTTAATTTGATTCTTTTTACCATTGACAAAATCATAAGAGAAACTTCCCTTATTTGTGGAGTGTGTATCGGTTTGATATTTGATGAAAATTAATGCGGATTTCGAGAATGGTGCAACACTGTTGATGCTACGTTAAACCCCTAAACTTGAAGGACATCTTTTTAATTTGCAGGTATCCTGACATCTGCCACTTCTTCGACTTCGAGGGTACGTGGTGATCGCACTGCTGGCATGTTTCACAAAGCTATGAAGCTCTCCATTGCTGAACCTCATAACTAACGTTGTGTTGTCGGATGGTGGGGGCCTTGTTAAAGATAGTGGGATTTTGAGGACAATCTTCGTGCTTGATGATGGTTTGTTGCAAGGATTTTTCAGACATATATACCCTTGGCTTTAATTTTTTTGTGCCCCGCTCATGTGTGGGCCTTACATCTATGATGTTGTACTCTCTGACATCTTGTTGTATCTGAACTTTATGATGATGAATGAACTTGAATCGTTTATAAAAAAAGATGGATTAATAATTACCAGTGAGATGCAAACATGATAATTGTGAATGATAATTTTGTAATTTAGTGAAATAGGGGTATGTAATTACAGATGTTATGTCTTCATTTCTTTATACATAAAATAAAATAACACCTAGCTTCTGTTATATTATAAACGATGGGTTAATCAACAACAATGAGGTTGTCTTGTTCTGTCATAAGACAAGAGAGACTTCAAACTGAAGATCTCCTCGGTAAAATAGTTGTTTTCTTTGTGAAGCTGATGGTTAGAGCTATCTCCATATCTTTGAAACTTGTCCCTTCACAAAACATGCTTTCGAGATTTGAGGCTGTAATGTTAACTCTATAAATCTCCAGAAATTCATACTTCCACCGGACTGTGGCTCAGACAACGCTAACCTAGACCCTCATATATAGTTGCACTTTTCCCTTTCTAAATCAACAAGGTCCAAAGTCAAATGCTTGTTAATCCTTATCGTAATAGTCTTCGTCTCTCCTTCATTAAGTTAGGGATCATTCCTTCATATTTATCTTCTTTTTTATGTAAAAAATTGGAATTTCTCTTCCAACTTGTCTCAGAATGGGAGTGATGAAAAAGATGGAAAAGAACAAGAATCAAATGAAAGAGGAAATTTGATAATCAGCAAGTAATCCATAAAGTTTAATATAACTTGAGAAATTTAATTTGATGATTTCAGACCATTGAGATATTTTCAAATGCTGGAAGATATGGAATCCGAAGAACTCGTGGATGAAGAAAATACTTTTGTTGTATACATGGCATACATGCACTTTGTTTTTTATTCACAAAATATGAATGGAATCTCTATATTGGAATTTAAATGGGTACAAAGAATGAGAAAATGATGAAAAATACCGTGTTGAGATTTGAAAATCCCATTGATTTGACATTAAGAATTACTATTAGTGCATTCATTATTACTGTTAATAAGAGAATAATATCTCTTGATGATGGATAAAAGAAGAAGCTAAACCGGCAATCATTTTGACTGTCTAAACATATAAAATAGTATCATTGTTCCTCAAAGAATGTGTGTTTTTTTCTCTGTTGTTATCCATCAACAAGAAGAGCGAGAGAGGCATACGTTCGTGATGAAAATCCAAGGCTCTATTCATTCTTTCAGTGGGTTGATCCGCGCAAGCAGCAATAGTCAGAGCAATGACGTCATGTATTCCGCTACCTTTAAATTCGAATCGACTATATTTTCTATCAAGTGGTATGAGAACCATCTCAATTATAATTCCATCAAAATGAATATGGGTTGGAAATATCTTACAAATTCTGTTCAATGATGGTTCCGTTTTTTTTAAGCCAACTTATGCCTACAATTTACAAAAATCATCATATCAACGATAAAACGTGTTCCGTGATTTTGAATACTGAATAACTGTATCAATCTAACATATACACACTTATAACTTATACCTGCTAGAATTTCTTTTTTTCTCCCAAGTATACTCGTACAGTTGTTGAAGTGGGGATATTGGATGATGGGATCTAGCACATAACCAATGGGGCGGCGGCTACAATACTATAATACACGATTACCATCTTTATTGTCCATTCACGGCATTAATTCATAATTACCATTCATGCATTGGTTTAATATGGTATATTTATCTAGATCATGATTTGATATTATTGACGTTAAATTCAGATTTTGCAGTTTTTTTAAATAAAGCGCCTTTTATCAATTATGTGCCCGTGGTGCAATTCCAATCGCTTTAAAAAATCCCAAGTTTTCTATTATTGTCATTAATATTGTTGGATGGGTTCTCCTCCTTGTGAGAACTTATTCTATATTTATAGGACATTGGTAGTCCTATTTGGAAAAGAAAATCAATTATTGATCGGAGAAGGAGATCAATTACCTTTTAGGATTAGGAGTTATCTTTTCCTAATCCTATTGGAAGTAGGAGTCCGGGTTTCCTTATTTGCTCATCTCCATGGAGTATAAATAGGAGGTTTGTGGTGCATACCAAGATCATCCCAACACAAGTTCTCCTAGCACAAGAAAGAAACAAAAGAGAGAGGAAGAAGAAAGAGGGCTCGTGGTTGCCGTGGAGTTTGGCGGGAGTAACCTTTGGAGCAGTTCTTCTCCCATTCTTCCCTACAGTTTGGCGGCGGATTTACCATTGGGTAATATTTCTCCTCTCTATTATTCTCCATTGTTTGGTGATTTATAGCACCGTATTGAGGGCCGGCATTTTGTAAGCCCCTCACTGGAGATTACTTCGATTATAGTGCTGGGTTTTGGATTACAATCAACCCCGTGGTTTTTCCCCTCACATTGATGGTTTTCCACGTTAAAAATTATCTGTACATCTGTGGTTGATTTTTTTTTGTGTGGTTGAGATACTTTCTCGTGGTTGATATATCGTGCATGTCCGCCTATCCACTTTGATTATTTTTCTGTAATTCAATTTATATGGGAATCTATTCCCAACAAATAGATGACTTATTTATAAAATTGGCAATTTACTTATTGTTTGACAACTTCATATCAATAGGTATCCTTTATTCTTTAATATATATATATATTAAAATAAATTCATATCAATCATATGATAGAATTACAATATCCTTAATATTATAACTGAAGCGAACAAGCCATCAAAATGAACTCTATCGCTAAAATTATATTATTAGAGATATTTGGATGGATTTTTGTATGCATTATAAATATTATCCTTCCTAAAGAATGGACTGTACCCGTTTAAAGGTATCGCATACATGATGATAACTGAATAATGATTATAAAGTTCCATGTTAGTAATAAGATGCATACAAAGATGGTCTCACTATTTAGCAAAATTTTATCATTAGCACTTGATCGGCACAACAAGAGTATCACTTACAACTAACATTATTGTCCAAAGATTTAATAGTTAGTAATGCGTGGTATCTTGCTTTCTTATGTATATATGCATGTTTTCACATTGGTGAACCAAACAATAATTTGATTTTCTTTTGTTCTTTATTTTATAACTTCCACTTTTGCGCCTACTATCTCTGCTACTTTGAACTTCACTCCCGTTCCTCTTACGGAAAATAGTTCTTCTGATGAAAAAATCACTATGAGAAGTAGGAACGTTCTAATCGCATGTGTCTTATGATCATAAAGTGTGACATTCCGGAAACCCATAGAGATTGATGAAAAAAGATAACTACAACCAAATATTACCTTGTTAAAATTGAAGACCGTTTTGCGAAAACGATAAGGCGGAAACAAGCACTTATCTAGCACATTTGATTTCCTTGAAGTACACTAGCAAGGGAAACATAAAAGAGTACATTCTTGAAATGCCTCATATTGCTTCGAAGCTACAGGAATTGGAATTGACAATATCTGATGATTTGCTCTTTCAATTGGTTCTGTCCTTGCTTCTGTCATAGTATAACTAATTCAGAGGCAGTTATAAGTTATAACTGCCAAAAGGAGAAGTGGACTCTTAACAAGCTCATTTTGTACTGTGCTGAAGAGGAAGATATGTTGAAGCAGGAAAAGCCAAAGAGTGCTCATTCGGTTGTGACCTCTAAGGATAAGGGGAAGAAAAGAAAAGAAAGGAGTAAGCATGATGTGATAGGTCTAGTAAAGAAGAATAAGGATGTAATTAGTTTCTTTTTCTACAAGAAAGCTGGACATGTCAAGAAAGAGTGTGCCAAATATCATGCACGACGCGTGAATAATGGAACAATCCATATTTTGATTTGTTCTGAAATTAATTTAGCTTCAGTTCCAAGAAACACTTGGCGGGTAGATTCGGGTATCTCTTCTCACATAAGTGTTTTTGTGCAGGGTTGCATGAACTACCGAAGGCCAACTGATATTGAAAGATACATCTACATATGCGATGAAAGAAGCAGAAACCAAGGAAATTATAGTTTTTGGATTTTTATTAAGAACTGATCATTATCTAGAGTTAAATAATACATTTGTTATTCTATCTTTTAGACGAAATTTTGTTTCAGTTTTTGCGCTGGACAATTTAGTTTTTCCCCCTAAATTTTAGAGATGGAAAATTAGTCATTCTTTTAACTCTGTTGTGATTGGTACAGTCTCCTTAATGTCTAGTGGTATACTCTATTTACTTGATATTGTTGGCTCATATAATGAATCTATGGTTGTTGAATCAAGAGACACTAAGTGGGAAATTACCTCAGAAAATTAAACATCAATTTGGCACAAGCATTTAGATCACATATCCAAATCAATAATGAAATGACCTGTATTTGGGAATATCCTATATTCATTAGATTTTACAATTTAGATGTATGTGTCAATTACGTTAGAGGAAAACAAACCAAACCAAGGAGATCATGTGCCAATAGAGCTTCTTTAAAATCTATACATACTAATTTTTGTGGTCTATTCCCTTCGACATCCTAGAATGTTCAATAATATTTTGTATCATTCGTAGATGACTACTCAAGATATTCTTTCATATATCTCATTCATGAAAAATTACAAGATCTTGATATGTTCAAATAATTTAAGGCTGAAGTTGAGCTCCAACTCAGCAAAAGCATAAAGTGCATCAGATTTGATCGTGGCTGTGAATACCATAACAGATATGATGGTTCACGTGACCGACGTCCATGTGCTTTTGATTTATTCATAGAAGAATGTGGTATTATCCCTCAATATATAATGCCAAGTTGTCTAGCATGATCGGTGTGTCTGAGAGACGTAATAGAATTCTTAAAGATATGGTTAGAAGTATGATCACTCATTCTGCCTTACCAGAGTCCCTCTTAGGAGAAGCATTATAAACAACATCTTGTATTTTGATATGACATGGTCTAGCACGATCCCCTCAGTCACCATAAAATGTCTCTTCTCCCAGGAAAGCACGAGGTTTACTTCACAACATCTCCTCATGATTCGGTCTAGGTAGGATAGGCATTGATGAAAACGGTAACTGTAGACTGAGAAATCATCCATAAACACCTCAAGAAAACTACTAACCATATCTGCGAAGACTACCAACATGCACCTCTGAAAGGTTGTAGGAGCGATGCATAGTTCGAATGGCATCTTACGGAAGGTGGATCTCCCAAATGGACAGGTGAAGGTAGTCTTTTCTTGGTCTTCTAGGGTGATTGCAACATGGTCGCATCCATAGTATTTATCCAAGAAGCAAAATTACTCCTTCGCGACCCATCTTTTGAATTTTTGGTCGGTGAAGGGGGGAGGAAAATGGTCCTTCTTGGTCGCTAAATTCATCCGTTTGTAATACATAGACGCACCAAGTTGTTGGTACTATGGTTGCGATCTCTTCTCCTTTGTCATTCTTTACCATGGTGATCCCTATTTTCTTAGATACAACATGCAGGGAACTCATCCATTTCGAGTCAGAGATGGGATATATGAATCTCGCATCATACCATTTCGTGATTTCATTGATCAAAACCTAACGGAGATTTGGATTTAATCTATGTTGGAACTCTCGGGACGGCTTGTGGTCTTCTTCAAGATATATGTGATGTGAGCACAATGACGGGTTGATCCCATGAAGATCTGAAAATTTCCAACCTATGGCCTTGCGGTTTCTTTCGAGAACCTCGAGAAGGCGAGATTATTGTTCCTATGTCAACTGAGAATTGATAATCATGAGGAACATGTTCTGTGCGCCTGCTGAGATGGCATATTCCATGTTTGCTGAAAGTGGTTTGAGCTCAGGAAGGGTCTGATTCTGCTCAATGGTGACCTCAGCTACTTTGTAGGGTGATGATGTTGGATCTTTCAATTGTAATGTGCCCATCATTGGAGTGGTAAGCTTTGAGTTCAAGGCTGCACTGAATTCTTCTATAATTGAATCTTGTTCACAAAAAATATTCAATAATTTCCTCCTTCTCTGCTAAAGATAGGTGGCCAAAGATGTATTCTTCAGGCAACTCAGCAAAAATCTCTTCTTCAAAGACTTCTGGGAACTTGAATGTGTTATCCACTCGTTCCTTTGTAGAGAGGAATTCGTGGGTCTCGACATCATTCATGAAAAGATTTGTATTGTGGATTTCAGCTAGAAAGTCATAGTCTTCTACTCGTTGCTCTGTCGACCCGCTCTCGTCCGATGCATATTCAGTCAGTTTTGGCACTTGGATCATCACGATAGGCACCTTGTCGCTGCGGGAATGAATGGTGATTTGTCTGGTGCCATAGTCCACCACTGCTTCAGTTATTCGAAGGAATTTCCATCCTAGGATTATCAGGGTATGCAGAAGAGGAGATGAGGCATCCATATCAAGCACGATGAAGTCCACAGGGAACTGCATTCCCTGAATGATGACGATGACATCCTCCAGAATTCCCCGGGGCCGCTTGTTTGAACGGTGACAATGGCATCCTCTCGAATTCCACAGGGAACTGCGATCCACAAAAAAAGGCTAATTAATCAATAATCAACCCACTAAAAGAATCAAGCAAGCGATAGCAAAAATGTGAGTCATAATTTTATTATTCTCTACAACTATATGTATAGCAAGTAAGTATGTAGAGGTCGAACCACAGAGAGCAACACTGGTAGCCTATAGTTATTTTTAACCAAAGAACACTATGTACAATCATGTCATTCATCAAGTATATACATATACATACATACATACATACATACATACATACATATATATTGCGGGGTTTTAATTTTTTTTCTTTAGAATAAGTAATATAGAATATAATAGAATATATATAACAATGGATGATATAGATATAAACATAACTAAAAATATCCAAAAATTACAGAAATAAATATTTTTTAGTTTTAAATAATTTTTTAATGTTTTTATGATTTTTAATGAATTTTGCTAATTTTTATATATTTTAAAGTTAAATATCTTAAAACATGGATAAAATAGGCTAAAATTGAAATAGAAATTAAAAATAAAAAATTGAATCCAAAATTTTGCAAATCAATTTTAATATGTACATAATAATATAGAGATAAAATGGAAAATTATATATTTGAGGTTTTAGGAATTTTATATAATTTTATCAAGGTTTTGGGGTTTTCGATTTTTAAGAGTTCTGTTTTTCTATTTTTACTGATTTTTGGTCTGAAAGCTAAAAATACATAAATATATAAATGATTTTGTTGGGATTTTTTAGAAATATTTTTATATTTTTTTGGTATTAAATACGCTAGACATGGATTGTTTGTGCTCTAAATGATTTTTCATAAATACTAAAAGGTCCAAAATTACAAATAAAACTCATGTCGTGAGACTACAAGCAATTGGGAACTTACATATATTTTTTTATTATTTTTGGAGCACAATAGCTATTTTAAATAAATCCATCAAGCACAAAAAATACAACTGCTAGTAGGGGCATACATGTAAATAAAATAAACTCCAGGGGATTCTATGCAATTTAACCAAAAATATAAAACGTAGTTAAAGTTTATTGGACCAAAGACAAATACAACAAATAACATGTGTGTACTTGCATAATGGCCACTTCACGTGGGACGACACGTGAGGTGACCTAGCATGGACTTAAATGTAATCAACCATAACCACATGGGTCCACATGCAATTATACCTATTTTATTTACATGAAATATATCATTTACAAGATTAATTAATAGATACAAAAATAGGAGGGGCTAAGTATGCAAATTACCTCTTATTAGGCGCAACCGAATGGCTGGGATGCTCTTCATGTGTCACGTGGCATGCTCCCATAGCGTTATGTTGGTTCGCTTCAAATGGCCAGGATTAGATCCCGGGCACGGATCGGACGGTGCTGGAAAAGCTCTATCGAACGACAGTTGCTCGTTTCGAGGAAAGGGGCTCGATCAGACGGCTCCGAGGTCAGCTGGAAGAACAGATGAAAAGCACAGCAAGGATGGAGAACATCGCACGAAGCTCTAGCCTCAGGATCACCGAGCCATTAATCGAGGCATTAACGCCTACCACGTGGCCACGGACCTCCTTCCAAGTCTGTAGCAGTCATCGAGCCTAACCCCACGTGCCCCGCACGTGTGTGGTTGGGAAATTTGCAGAACACCCTCGGGGTTTTCCATAATTACAAAGAGGTCCAGGAACATGTGTCTCACGCGTGCACTTCGACAAATTGCAACAAGGTCCCGATGGATTTATTATTTGCATAAAGATCCCTCTATATAAAAGGAAATTTACACAGAGACCTTTCGGATTTTGGAAATTACAAATAGGTCCCTCTGTGGGACTATTTGTGATTATTTATCTTTTATTTCCTTGCATTTTTACTGCATTTATGCCCTTCACACTATTTCTTTCATATCTCAAGCATTTTAGATCCAAATCGAATGATTTCAGTTTTATTTTGATGCTGGTTTTACCCTCTATCTAATGGAATTCTCAATTTCATCTTTTGATACTGTATTAAATAGGCTCTATTTTTTTGTGATTCGTGTCTCGTACTTTTTATGATAAACGCCATTACTCATCATTGTTGCACATTTTGACTCTGAAATTTACCCATAATTTATTTATCACTGATTCGACATTCTCTAGAGCATATTTGTATATTTCTATATTGCATATATTTATTGTAGGCATTCTTATATATTTACACATCATTGCATACTGTGTCCATCACATCATATCTTTGCATTCTAAAAATCAAATAAAAATACACGCATCACTTGTCCTTGCATTGTTTTCTCTGCATCGCATATCACATTTGCATGAATGTCTTTGAAAATAATCACTCATTAATTAATCAATATTTATTTATAAATAGATGAAGAGGCTCGTGTCACTGAATTCGACCTTGGTATACTTACAAAGTAAAATAACTTCCACATATTTGAAGGTGTGGATTTTGCATTATCCAAATATCTCCTTTACTATGACAATTCTCTATTATCAAACAGGCAGATTTACCGTTCAACAAATGACAGGGTCCAAAGGCATAAATAGGCCCCTAGAGGGGCATTTTTGCAATTTTTAATTTCCGGCAAGGCTTTTATGCAATTTTCCTAGGCATGTCACATGCCTCATGCATGCCCGAACTTGTTGGTAATTTTAAAGAGTGCATGGGCTTAGGATCATTTGTCTGCCCCTCACGCATGGTGCACACGCGTTAGGCTTGGGGGTGGGTCGGCTCGGGGTAGGTGGCTCGGGGGGCTCGAGTTGCTTTTAACGTGGCTCAGCTCCACTAAGCATGGAGGCTCGAACTGAGGCTCGGTCGACCCGCATAAGCCGTCCAATCAAAATGATCGATGCCACATGTAGACTCTTGTTCATCAACTGTGTATCCGCTTCTGCGACGGACTTGGTTGGGCTCCGATGTGCCCTCCCTCCTTCCTCCTACATCGAGCTACTACATGGAGGATCCCAACACTGTCCAGGAATTGGCAATGGTTCTCAGAGGGGCTGGGTGATGAAGAATCACCGAGAATGGGACTTTTTCGAAGCTTCCAGCCATTGATGGAATGAGGACCTGCAAAAGGTTAGAGTGCAAAAGACAAAGCGTGTTGTGCGTGATGAGGTGAAATGCGGGTCTGGAGGGGACAGAGAAGATGGATGCCTGGTGTGTTCCTCTATCATGAGGATGGAGGAAAGGGTTGGCATGGTGGAAGAGATGGAGGAAGGATGAGGGTGAGTTGAGGGTTACACAAAGATCGAGGAGGTGTGGCAGAGATGATCATGAGATCAATTAAAGGCGGGGGTGTTGGTGTACGTGTAATTAAAAGGAAGAAAACATGGTCAAAGAACAGGGAGACTTACCTGAAGAATTGAGGGCGTAGAGGGCAGAGCGGAGACTTGGGATGAGGCTCGAATTGAGCCTTCGATCTTCACTCGACATTCTCAGCCGTGACATGGAGCCTGAACAGTCGCGGAGCGATCGTGACATGATCAGAAAACCATGGGTGGCACTTGGGCTCCCCAGTCATCATAGCATCATCAATCCCTCCTCCTCTATCACAAGAGGAGGAAGAGATGATGTGTTTTGGCCCTTGTGAAGGTGGACATGGCTCAATTGAGCTGGAGGCAGAGTATTTGTAGTGAAGGTCATCAGTTACAGGAGGTGGTGGAGGTAGATTGTAATGGTTGCACGCAACCCTAGGTTTGGTCGTGAGGGTTTAATGACTGCATGAGGAAGGTGGGGATTATGGGTAAATTGGTGAGGCATTAGATCGTGACGAGGTGGTCTGAGGTGGCTGCTAAAATTGGAAGGGGAATGAGATGCGACGAGGAGCGACGTGGGGCGCAACTGTTACCGGAGGTAGGATACGAGGTGCGGACCAATGGATCATGCGATCGAATGGTCCTGATTGAGGCATGTGTGGTCGGTTGTGATGAGATCCATCGAGTAGATCTAAGGTAGAGAGAGAAGAAAAAGCGGGTGGTTCTAATGAGATCTGATGATCTCATCAGATGGCTGGAAGAAGTGCAGGTAAGAATGACGGAGATTAGATCCACCAAGGAGATACCGCTCTCGAGATTGTAGATTGTCCTTCCTTACCTCACGCTTTTCCAAGGGGATAAGCCAAGGGCATCGATCTGCCCACCAGATACTGACTCTTGTAGCATTCGACTGACCTTCCTATTCAGTCGGGGAAGCGAGGCCCTTCCTCAGTCAATCTGCAGTTGCCTCACAACCTTCTTCTTCTTCGCGTATATCAGTCCTATCCTTGGTCAAAATTCATCCATATACCGGGCCCAATAGTCTACTCTCTATTATGATCATCCGTCGAGTCCCACCTTGCTGGACCGCTTGAACATACTAATTGCCATTAAGAATCTTGCTTTTTTTTTCTTGAGGCTGCGAAGCTTCTCCTGGTTGAAAAAAAGGCATGAAGAGATGAAGGGTTGGGCCACGTGGACGGCACATGGGGCGCCACATGGCCCAATGAGAAAATTAGAAAAGGAGGAACATAAATTAAAATCAAAATAAAATAATTACAAGATGAATTAAGAAAAAGTTAAACAAGGCCAAAAAGTCAAACAAGGTCATATGTACAAGGATATATTTTCGTAAGTCTTTTTAATGATTAAAAACACTTGTTGTAATTTTTTGTCATTTTTTTGTAATTTTAATTCTTTTTAATGTTAGAACAAATATATATAATATTTATCTAATTTTTTAGAATTTTAAATAAGAAGAAAATTATACAATAATTAGGATTAATTATGTACATTAGGTTAGTAGTTAATATTAGTTAATTAATGTTAGATTTTATTGAATTGTTTAAGTTAGGAGAATACATAATAATAAGTAATATGATAAATATCAGATTCATCAAGGAGCCTCAACCATCATATTATGCGTACGGACAACCATCCTATTCACAGCCTCCTCCTTCATATTACATGACAACGGATATGCAAAGTCAGATGTCAATAGTTGTAGAGACGGTGACGAGGCTGTTGGAAGATTTCAAGACTTATATGTAGGAATCTAATTCAAGTATATTCTAATCATGATTATTTTCTCCCATTTTTCTTATATATATATATATTCTTATAGGTCACAAAAGGCTTCAGTGGAGCAACGAGTGGATAAAGATGAGGAGGAAGATGAGAAAGAGATTGTCTTGGAAGTATTATTTGCATTTTTTTAAGGAAAAACAAAACAAGAAATCTAAAAAGAGTTTGATTTAAAAAATCTTCTCATTCAAGAAGAAATAATATAATTCTTTTCTTTTCTTGTAGAATATAGAATGTTCTTTACGTTTTATAAACTTTTAGAATTGGTTTGTTTTAGGTTATCTATTTCTCCAATTTGTATGTTGTGTTATATCCTTTTCATTGCATGTATATCTTAGTATAAACACAGGCATGCCACATTTGTTGCGATTGCATTATAAACTTAACACATGTTATATCAACAAGCATATTGTACAATCCATAACACATGTATGATCTTAAACCATATTAATAAACACATGCAGGGGCTTTAAATCAGGTCTTACAAGTTCAACGGAGCTTCAAAACCCGACATACCTATACAATTTTTTTCTTGGTCTTCGGTTTGGAGAGCACATGTGCTCACTAGGCCATGACTCTGTGCTCGTATGTATTAGTCATTGATGAGCGCATATGCATGCACGGGCGAGGGCGTGGCAAGGGCAAGTGCTTGTCCACATGACCTAGCATCTAACCATATACCGAGGATGATTTGATCGATCACATGTGCACCCCCTCCCCCCACCCCCAAGAAATCGTGTGACCACTTGATGAGGCGTGGGTGTGGACATGATAAGTTATGTCGTGCTCGTCAAATCAACTTTTTCTTACAGTGATAACATTGGCAATTTACTTTATATTAACATCACAACGTCAATAACAACGTGGTACTAAATAGTAACAAATAATAGCATAATGTTGCAATACATTTAAAAATGTTATACATTTTTTTCCATATGAGTGCATATTCAAGATCTTAAAACAACATGTTATGTATTATTTATTTGCAAAATCGTAAACATGGAATAACATAATTACTATAGTTGTAACATCATTGAATTATTTTTGTGCAATAAATGAATGTGAGAATAAAAAATGGATGGTCCAGAGTGCATGTTCATTAGTTTGCTAATGAGCTTATGGGTCATTGATACATACATACATACATACATCTATTTAACTGTTTTTTACACGGGTTGTCGACTACCCAACACAACTCCTACAATGAGGATTTGAACCCTGATCTTTTATGTAGTATGTACACTGCACTATTTACGTAGAAAATACAAGTAAAATTAAAAAAAAAATGAGTGAACCTAACTCTACTCCTCCGGATAACTGCTTGCATTAATTTTTCATCTTCGTGTATCCATTTTATCGATATTGGATAATTAATGTAATATCCGTCCTTTTCACGTGGCCACATGAATGGATTGGCAATCGCTTTCATTGGAATACAAACAAAAGGATTTAAATATAAATAAGGAGAGCAATAAACTCTCCACTCCCACCCCCACCTTTCTCATCTTCCTCTCCGGTCACCACCACCCAGAGATACACATCAGCACCGCCAATCCATCCCTCCATCTCCGCCTCCATCTCCGTCTCCATCTCTAGTTGAGGATCCTTCCCCTTCTGTTTTGAGGTACACATCTTCCCACTCTTATCCTTTGATTCCGTGAAATTCAGATCCTTCCTTCTCTTTCTTTTTGATGGGAATCTCCTAATATTCGGATGCTCGCGTTATCCTCCTCGATTGGCTGACAAATAACAAGCTCTGCTTTGCTGCGTTTTTATAAAACTTGTATATATGGGGAGATTATTGTACTGCAGGAATCAGGTCTCCGTTGGTTTTTACTAAAAAATTCACTATTCCAAATCCTTACGGTAATGCAGAAGAATATTAGTGGAGTCCACATATTATTATTTTACTCCAATGATCACTTCATTGTTTTGTCATTACTATGCATAGTGCATTCTTCTTTTCAGCAGTAAATCCAAATGATGTCCCTTTCTAACTTTTTCCTTTCCCTTTCCGATGGCAGTCCAATTTGCAGTTGTTGTTTAGATGAAAGTTACTCTACTGCGTTTCTTCTACCATTTTTTCACCTGTCTCAATGTAGCCGTTTATTTATATAATGTCCTACGTGGGCTTAAATTTTAAGACCATTATCAAGGAAAATTTATCATGATAATTTTTTAGGTTTGGTTTAGTTCAAGTTCTAAGTAATAATTTCCATCAATTATAATATACTAATAAACTCCTCAAGTTTTCGATAACTTGACTTAAACATTTTCAGTGGTTGCTAATTGGTCCAACTCATCTGAATACAACAAAATTTCAAGGTCATTTTTCCTCAATAATGATTCAGGAACCTGAGCGCGTGACATTACAGATGATCCACGCAGCAAATCCACCCCAAATTTCAAATCTGAACAGAAACATTAGAGTTTTCCCACAATGCTCTGTCAAATAAGCACCTTGGTGCTCCCAGCAACATGCCTCCCAACTCACAAAACTATTGGGTTCGCTACCATCTAAGTTCATACCTAGAGTCCCAAGAGTGTGTCCATGCATTGGCACCATTTACCCCCATCTACCTTCATACCACTTAAGATAATCCACGTGGCATGGAAAAAGAATGTCACTGGATGTGGATCCCAAAATCGTATATAAGATGCACAAGATTAGGGCTGGCTATCGAGCCTAACGAGCCGCGCTAGGCCCTGGCTCGGGCTCGAGCTCGTTCGAGCCCAATCGAGTTGGCTCGAGATCAGGCTCGGTGAGCTCGAGCCTCTTATCAAGCCATCTCGGACTCGATAAGGCTCGCGGGTTGAGCCCATTATTGAGCCTGATCCGGGCTCGAGCCAAGTCTGGCTCGTTAAGCAAAATGAGATTTTTTGATATAAAATACAATGTCTAGGCTTGAACCCTAACTTCTTTTTTACAATACCATATTCCTTACCAGCAAGCCATTATCTGAGTTGCAATCCAAAAGTTAAATTATATTATATATTGTAACATTCTATTTGCTAATAAAAATACTAATTTGCTAATTATTACCTAGAAAAACATAAATATAGTTGTATCTATATGTTCCTTAAAAAAAATAATATCGGTTTGCACATTAGTGGATAATATATTATTAAATATGTTCCTATTTAAAGACATATAATAACATGAGATCGTAATTAAGTCTACAATATATATATATATATATATATATATATATATGAAACATTGCCACGTTGGAATTCACATTCACATATATGAACATATATAGTTGTAAGGTGCCCACGAAACAAAATTATATTGATCTACATTTTGGTTGGGCATAATATACATATTTAATTACTACATAGTAGACAACCACAACTATAGATATAGGTACCGATTGTTGAACATACAACTCCTCTTGTGTGTGTATTATATATAAATATATAAATATAAATATTATATATCGATACATATTCCTTATCGACCCTCTTATTGAGTTACCGAGACGAGCATGGCTCATCTCAAGTCGGATCGTTAAGCTATCCAGCCCAAAATTCTAGCTCAGACTCGACTCAATAGCTTAATGAGCCAGGCTCACCCGAGCCTGGCTCATCGAGTCTTGACTCAATAACCAACCCTACTTAAGATACTCTCACTCTCGGGAGGTTCACTGTATCGTATTATTTATTTTAATATCTGGCTAGACATATTTCATTCCTTTATCAATTTCTTAGATTTATTAATGATGTTTTGATAGTTTATTTTCTCAATTTTTAGGGTCCAAATTGATCCACAATCCTATAGTGATCAATCATCATACTTGACTGATTGATTACCTATATAACCCACCGGCAAGAAAGTGATTTCTCTGATCATCAAAGCATATTTTCTCAATCTCCAAACATTTATTGTAGGTACAAGTAGTTTTATATTAGAAAATAACATTTTAGCAATGGTGGCTGATCTTATGAGAGCCAAAATTTGTGAGAGCATGAGAGCGGTGAATCCAGATCACTAGATTCTGGTTTTCACTATCCTCATGCAATCAATGAGGAGAGAGATGCTAGTGGTTCAGATTCATTACTCTCATGTTCTCACAAATTTTGGCTCTCACATATCAGTCCTCTTTAGCAGTGGTCATTAAAGAATCATCTATTGGTCATTACTCTCGTCTAGGAATTGTTGGATACATCGTATTTTAAGAAGTAAATTGCATGTAAGTTCCTGAAGTATATACCTAATTTTAATGGAGTTTTACACCTGTGTCTTTTTAAAATTTTCCGGAAATATTTATACCTCAATTTTTATTGGCGGTGACTTATGTTCTTACAATTTTGACATAGTATCCTTTCTTATTGCAAGTGCGCCCTGTAATACACTAACAAAAGGGTATTGCTGTAAATTTTGTAAAGTAAAGAGACACAAATGGAATGGCAAAAAACTTGTTTGTACAATTGTTACTGGCAAAACTGGGATGGGTGTAGATGTAAAAATCCCTGATGCTAATGTCATAATTTCAAAAGGGTAACAATGTTGTATCTCATTTTTAAGATTTTCCCAATATCGTCTGTGAACTAGAACTGTCATGATTACCGCAATTTTGACATTTTAAAATCTCGGTACGGTATTTAAATTGTGTGGACTTAAAATGGACTTTTCTATATTATACTTTATGTCAAAGATAGCATATCGTCTATTGTAACTTGGATTAAAGCAGATCTGTTATAATCTCTCTTTTTTTACGATTAAATCCAATTTTATAGATTGAATATTAAATTAATGATCTACATATCCTTCTTTTCAATCAAATCAGAGATTATTTATTATTTTATTCAATGGTCAAAGATCTGGATCCTTTTTAATGGAATTTAAGCTACTTAAATATTGTCCGGATCTTTGACCATTAAGATAAAATAACAAATAACTCATATTTGAACTAAATTTGAAAGATATGTAGATCATTAACTTCAGATTCAATATGTAATGTTGGATTTTGGAATCGATAAAAGAAAAAAAATTACACCAAGTCTGTTGTAATCCAGTTACAGCTATCTATTTTAAATTCTAAGAAACTATGATATGGAAGGGAAATGGGATCATAATTGATCTCCGACATGGAGACAGGGTTTGCAAAAGAACAAAAAATGCACGTCATATTTATATCCCGAAGACAACCAATCATGAGGTTGTCTTTGCTTGGAGGGTTGGAGAAGTATAAATTTAATCATGTAACTAATCAACCTCCTTCTGTATTCAAAGGGAACAATTTCCAGTTAATTATTGACGCGACATTTGATTTGTCATGAATGATTGGAATATTATAAAAACCGAGAAGTTGGTGGTAATATATTAAAGAGTAAACTGCACAAAAGCAAATTGCGCAATGTTATATCTCGAATTTTAAAAAGTAAGAGGGAAAAATGGGGCTGCAAGCTTGGGGAGTTAACATGACTCCCCACTCTATTTTACCCATATTTTTTATTTTTATAGTATATCCCGTCTTTTGAGTTTCGTGAGAAACGGAGACTCATATAGTCTTCATCTAGACATGCATTTTTTAACGGTTTAGAATTGTTGAAATCAATCCCGTGTGGATGGCGACCGTAGAAGTATCTATTTCACACGAAATTTGAACGACTTAATATAGAGATATAATAATGAAAATCTACTGAAGTATTTTTCAAAAAATAAGAAAAATATGGGGAAAATGGGACGAGGGATCCAAATTAGCTCCCTCCAATAAGACATCCCCATTTTACCCAAAGTAATAATGTGATACTCAATTTTTAAGATATTTCTTGAATTTATTTTGATATAATGTGATTTACCGTCACAAAGACAAAATACATAACTAATTAGTATAGAATGCTACTTGATTTCTTGCGCTTTGGGTGATAATTAACAGAATCGATCCAATTGAATCTGAGCCTGATAAATTGTCAATGCTAGTTTTCCATGATAACTGCTATGGTTCAAGTCAAGGATGATACAAATGATATCAGAGACGGTTCCTTCTAATCGTATAAAATATCTATTCGAAGGTGATGTTAGCCCTAGAAAGAGATATGAGGAAAATTCTATCACGAGTACACAATCGTCGTTATTACTGTAAGTAAGTGATGGAATATATTGCATAGAAGAGAGGTTATAACATTGCAGACGTAGTTTTACATCTAATACTCACACAGTATAAGAATGAGTTATAAGCAATGATGATGACTACTTGATAACTTCATGGACTATATCTGGCCTACAAGTCAATTGGGTCGAGCCTAACAAATTGTCAGGAATGATTTTCCTCGATAACATCACGAGTGTAGGCTTACAAGCCCTATCCTACTACACTGAAGTCAATGATTCAATCCTTTTAGGACGCATACATATTCCCATATCTTCTAATTTAGAGTCCTTAGAAACATACAGATACGTACGTGCAGGCACAAGATAGACATACGTACACATGCGTGCATGTGCACCAACACATGTATGTATGACTATACATATATACATAGATATGTTTATGTATACTGATCGCAATGCACACATGCACATGCATACGCTCTCTCTCCCTCCTAGCACACTTGCACACACATGAACACATGCATATATGTATGTGTTCATATACCTATATGTATACATAGGCGCAGTCAGGAACACATGCACGCACACATTAACACACAAATATGAATATACACATATATTTATAGATACATACACGTATATGCATAAGCTTAAGGCAACTAATAATTTCATAACAATTGTTGTATCTTATGTTTTAAATCTATAACTATGAATTATTATGTATCGCTTCATCATCAAATTTGCAACAAATATCATATTCGCTAATATATTGCTAACAACTAATAACAACAGTAATCCGTTGATTTTTCTTGTCATTGTTGGTAAATTAGCAAGGATTAATATATATTTTAACAAAAGTCGGTAAATATAACTATTGTAACATGAACCTTTAACAATGGATATTAAGTTCCCTGCTAATTATAATAAAATAAAAGATTACAACGAATAATATATGTTATAAATTTAACACCAAAAGAAATGACAAAAAATATTGAAATTATTCTTTACCAAATATCAGTTTTGATGTAGGGAGGTCAGTCAAGGGCAATCTCACAAGGATCTTGGAGCTTTACGTAGATGATATACACGCCAGAAATCTATGGACTTCCATGTAGGAGAACGGTACACAAACAACGGTGGACATTACGAAAGAAGGTTAGGATTCAAGACATATCAACATTTCATATAAACATTTACATTTCACATTAATATTCCACAAGCCTACCGGATTTCGTTCAAATCCGACTTACTTTTTTATTTATCTTAACGATCAACAGAAATGTCAATATTTAGGAAAATAAATCTTATTTAGGATCACACCATTGACCATTAAGATAAAATAGCAAAGCCCGAAATATATAGTTTGCCTCTGAACAAAGAGAGAAGAAGGAAGGATGTCGAGATCCCTCTGGCTACCTAGATCGAGGCCGAAGGAGGCTTCTGGCAGAGGCATCGGGAAGATGAGGGCACAAAAATTCTCTAGTCATGCCGTTTTAGAAAAAAGAATTGCAGTCCACCTCACCCCTCTGATAACCTGATATACAGGGTTCGCAGATTCTATATCATAAGGTTCTGGGAAAGAGCTAACTGTTGAAGAAAGCTATCTAGTTAGAGTGGCTAAGATATATGGGAAATCCAAGGCTACGACCTGACTTTTCATAGTAGGTAAGGTCCTCTCTTTAGGTTGTCCAGCTCGAGTGATGAAGGTATATGCAACTCTTCAGAGAACAACAAGACATGCCGTCTCTTCATCGACTAGGCTTCTTCGTAGTAAGGTTTGAGATCTACTTCTTCTTTGTTTGCCACCATGAGTCGTGCTTCCATCATCCGTTGTAGCTACAACTCGTTCTTCCCCACTATATATAAGCTTGCTTCGGGTCATCCATGTGAAAAAAAGTCCCGTCCCTTTTGAAAAAGCAAGCCAGCACAGGTTAGAGTCTGGGAAGTGGGGGTATTTTGTTATTTGGTTCTCGCTTTCCTGGTAGACTAGATTGAAATGCAGTTGAAGGAAAAAGAGAGGAGTGCAGTGCGAGGCGCATGAAGGAGATGTTTCACTTCACCGGTCATTCGTTGCTAGTCATTTGTTAGTGAACAACGCTTCTAAGTTTTGAAAGAAATGAACTTTTGTTGTTGACTTCATTCTTCCCTTTTCTGGCATCTTTCTCTTCTTCCCTCGAGTACTACTAGATGGAGTTAGCTTTTCGAGTGAGTTCATAGATCTATGAGTCCATTTCTTTGATTTTAGCTACTAGTATATAAGCAGGGTGGTTTATATTATTTAACAAGAATAATCATTTCGATTTGAAAGTCTATCGCATGAAAATGTTTTTCTTTCCCACTGGGATGGCGATTTTCTAAAGAAGTTTCACAGTTTGCTAGCTAATGGCATTTGCCTCTAAGGTTGGTGCGAAAACTACAGTGAGAAAACAAAGTGACTTTTTAGATTTGAGCCTATGTTGAGTACCTTGGATCTTGGCGCTAACTTTAGCAGGACCATCAAATCACTCGATATTATATTATTATATTGATCTAACTTTCAAAATCAAATAGTTATTAAAGTCTATATATCTCAGTTATGGGAACAACTCTTGATTTACTCATACTTAGTGATGAGTTTAGGCTTTAGAAGCATGCAAATGTATAGGTATATAGGCGCATGTAAAGGTATAGGTCTATACTAGTACAACTCACCTGCCTCCTTTCTTGCTTAAACATCTTCTTTAATTAACTATATAGAATACTTTGGAGCTTTTTTATATGTATTTTCATATAGTTTTGATTCTCTTTTGGCGATTACCATTAAAGAGCTGTGCCTCCCTCTTTGAGTCACCTCATGCATGCGGACCCTTCTCCTTTAACAGGCTAATATATATAGTAACTTTGCCCTTTCTGTCGATGATTGATAGTCAATTTTGGCTACCCCCAGATGAATTAGTTAGTTCACTTTTCTGCTCCAGATGCATGAAAGACTACATTAAGGGCTGCGGTCATATATGTCTCTATGTCTTTGGAAACAAGTCCCGACCTTTTTGAATATCTATTTTTCGTTGTCTCAAATCTCTCGTGCAATTACGACTGAGTGGATCATGGGTCTGAAGGCACTTCACTTTAAAGCTGAAAAAGCTGGCAGGGAAGTTGAACTGGCGGGGGCTATGGGATTCTTGGCTCCAGCACATGGGACAAAGAACAAGAGCATAGGATTGAAAAGGTTCAACCATCGCAAGAGAGAATGCAAGAGTACAAGTCCCTCTATGAGCTGAACCCACTTGTTGACTGGCATGCCCTCTCTGTTTTGAGAAGCAAACTGCTTGGAAGGGAAGAAGGCAGACTTCGCGAGCGACTGCTTTGCTTTGTATAAAACATAGGAGATTTGCAAAACATTAAGAAATGATCCAATCCATATGGTTGGACTTTTTATCGATTTCGACAATAACAACACATTACAGCAGACTCTGCTGTAAAACAAGTTTCAGCAAAGGATCTCCTCCACAGATTCAGACGCCCTAATAAGCCAGTGAAATGTGGCACAGCCTGCAAAGGCTACTCTACACCACTATGCCGTAGCCATATTAAGCTCCTCAGCAGCCAACCGGTTTGCAGATCATGTCTCCACCAGCTCACACACAGAGTAAGAGCAGCCACATGGGTTTTTTTTCCATATGACAGTATGGGGCACATCATCTGAGTGAAATAGTTATGACCTGCCATTTCTCATCATCTATTATCTATTACTCTCTTTAAAGCTGGGTTTTTCACCCATTTGAAGGCACGTGGCTTCATGGAAACCTTCCATGTTTACCCCCTTTTCTTCCCTGCACATTGTGGCGTTTTGCAGTTTCTCCCTCCAATAACCACGTAGCTTCTTGAAAGCCTTTTCCATTTCTCCCTTTCATCCCCTCGCAGGCTTTGTCATTTTACAATTTTTCCCTCCGTTGATTTTGTTGGCTGTTTCATCTCTTTCCCTTTTGGGCTTTTTACCTCCCACTCCACCCAATTTAATGCGTTGGAGCATCTCTTTCCCTTTTGGGCTTTTTACCTCCCACTCCACCCAATTTAATGCGTTGGAGCATGCTTGGCCATAGGTCTCTACAATAATAAAATTAACTTGACAAACATGATAAGGGTTATATCTTCTCCATTTGTGTTTTTCTCTTTTGACAGTCACCCAACTAACTAAAAAATGTTTTATAATGTTGTTTTATATATTTAAGTTATCAGTATTGATGCGTGTGTATTTTTTCTACATTCATATATTCAAATGGTTTCTGGATTACTGCTAATTTTTTCATGTATTGTTGTGTAAATATTTTTTTAAAATTTACATGTAATAGTAAATATACCCCCATTACGTTTGTATATATACGTGTAGCCTTTTTGAACCTTATATGATAGAATTTAAACACGTAAATGCTACAGTATCACACGGTGCACTGTTTTCATAATCCTACATAAAAAAATGAATTACGTGTTCTCCAAATTCAATAGTGATTTACAAGTCGTTTGTAATTTATCAATTCTTTCGTTCACATTAATCCAATATAACCTTTAATTAATGTTGGCGCCTTTGGTTGCAAACAATTATTTTCTGAACTTGATTTTATGAAAGTAGAAGCAATTTTTTGGTCATTTAATCACGTGTAATGGTAATAACTGGTGTGGTTTCTGCAACTATACCGACATCTAAGTATTAAAAAATAAATTTCAAAGTTTCATATAATTTTATATATCCAATTTTTGTAATACCGTCATTTTATTTTTCATTTTTCATTTTTTGCGACATTGTTCTCTTGCATTATGCTGAGTCAAATTTAAAAAAAGCATAATTATAAGAACGGTGATTTTCAGAATGTGTGGGGAGCTATTGGCAAGATGGAATGCTCCTCGAAACGTGTTCCTAATTACTTTGTTGGGTTTTATAAGTTGTGCCCCTCTGAGATATTGCAATATCAGTTATGCTTCTCTCTTTTTTGGAATATCAGTTGTGCCCCTACCTTCTTGCAAAATTCACAGTTTTGTCCTTCTGTTAAGGTAAAGTAAGGGCATAACTGATATTACAAAAGGGCAGAACTGTGAATTTTGCAAGAAGGTAGGGGCACAACTGATATTCCAAAAAAGGAGGGGCATAACTAATATTGCAATATCTCAAAAGGGTACAACTGATAAAAAATCACTTTGTTTCATCAAGTGTATAATGTTTCTAGAATCAGTTTTCCTTCGTCTAGAATGATTTGATCGTGGTGTTCTTGAAGTTTTGTAGTTATGTCACCAACAAAGTGTCTTGGTGTTTTTTATCTATATGTTTCGTATCTTTTGTTTCGCGAGTTAGTATTTATATCATTTGAGTTATTGAATAGATGGTTTCTATGTTATGGGTTAACATATTTCTAATTTAAAGTAATACTAGGAAATATAGTAAATAGTTTTGTTGAAAAAAATATTTGCATTAGTCGTCTATACTTTTGAGACTCGGATGGGTTAAATTTCAAGTTACTGTTGTTATGGTTTGAAAAAAATATGCTTTGTTATATTTCCTTTATATAGCCTATTCCCATGTTTATTCTATTTCTTGGAAATCTATTTATTAATAATCTCTAGCATGGATCGAGATACGAGCTTTGTTTGTCAAAGATTGTCCATACGGTTATTATTTTATACAATTTTACATAGAAAATGAATATATGCGATGACACAATACATAATATCTTTTTGTTCAGAATAAATTATACACATGTTAAAAATTTATAACTATTGGTGATGATATGGTAACTAAACAATGAACTAAGTCAATATTTATATCATCGGTATCAAGTAAATTTTGAAATTAAATATCTTTAGTTTGAACGTTATTAATCTCCATTTAATATTTCATATATCAAAGATCAAAGATTTGATGTCTTCCTTCCTAATAGAAGCTTCCTACAGCTTTTGTAATGTTACAATAATGGTTCCAGAGATCTTATATATATATTTCATTTTCCAACCGTTGTCCTTGCGTAATTTTATAGTGACTTTTAGATATAAGTATAATTTGTAACAATCACCTTCAGTATTAGTTGTTAATTTAACCTTCAGTATTAATTGTTAATTTAGGTTGCAGTTAATGGGTTTATTGTAATTCCTCAAAATCAAACCTAGATTATTGTAAATTTAAAAATATGTTCATGGACAATCAATAGTACTTTTATTGGTTAAGATCAAATCTTATTAGAAGCCACTTTCGTTTGTTTCTGCATTTGAGTTGTACTTTAAGAAACCTGCAGGTTTAAACCAAGGTTTTAAAAATCAGACCGGATATTGAACCGGTCAGTCTTCGGTTTGGTCCGATCGGGTCGCACCATCAGTCCAAATCGGTCGGACCGGTGATGATGTCAGCATGACGTCATCACTCCTATCGACTCGGAAAAAACTGGACCGGACTTAATTTACTGGTCAGATCAGTCGAACTAATTTTTTTAACCAATAAAACCGGATACATATATGTATGTATTTATATATCAATGAAATAATCATTAGAAATTTCAAATTTTTAAATAGAATAACATGACCGCTTATTTCGAGAAAACTCTACAAAGTTAGTCATATTTTCTAGAATTATATATGAATATAATATTGTAATCATTTATTTATAGTTGCTTCTAGATTACTTTAAGAAATTATTGGCACAATGTATATTCCAAAAGAGAGAGGGACATACCTTATATTGCAGAAATTAAGAAGGGTATACGTGATAAAAACCACATTATTTCATTATCTAAATCTTTATTTTTTGAAAATTACCAAACCATCAAAATTGGGTCAATCCGGGTCAACTCGGTCCGACCATTCGGGTCAACGTGGTCCGATCACTGGTCGGACTCAGTTTTTTATTTTTTATTTTTTTTTGAAATTAATTACAAAAAACCCGCCGAGCCAACCGGATCGGGGCCGGTTACTGGTCCGACCGGCCAGTCCGGACCGATTTTTTAAACCATGGTTTAAACTATACCTTTTTATTTGTGTTGTTTCTGGTTCTATTTTTACAATTTTTTCATGTCTATAATTTATAAGAGGCAATTATTACACCTCAAAACACGAGCATTTGTCCAACTTATTAATATTATCGATTTTTTATTATTTCATTGTAATTAATATTGGAAGGAATTTGGAATCATCAATATAAAGAAGATAGTAAGTCACACATTTATTAGGGTGCGTTTGGTTCGTGGTTTATCCAGGGATGGATAATCAGGTTTTGTGTTTGTGTGTTTGGTTGGTGGGTTAAGGGTTGAGGGGGTTTGTGTGATGTGATTGTATTGGAATTTAAAAAAGTTGGTAGTTATTATGGTATGATTGTATTGAAATTTGAAAAAGTGGGTGGTTGTTGTGATGTGATTGTATTGAAGTTTGGAATAGTGAGTAGAAGTTGAGTTTTTTGTGATTTTTAGATGATATGATGGTATAATATATATTTTTTTTGGTTGGAAAGAGAGTGGGCCCCACTAGTGGGTTGGGAGTATGGGTTTTGGGGGTAACCCGCCCAAAGTGGGGGGTAACCCCCCAACCAAACGCATCCTTAAGGTATTGTCAAAAAAAATCTTTAATTGCTTTTTCCTTAATATTTACCTTTATAATTAATTATTTATCTTGCAAATGTATTATGTATTTCTAACAAAACTTACTGCAACTTCTAAAGGTTCATTGTATATCTATTAGTTAATGGAAATTCTAAATATTTGTTGCTTTATCTTACATTCCATTTAATGCATCTTTGATAGAACATTATCTTCCTCTCTATACAAGAAAAAATCTAAATTTATTATTACAAAATAAAAATAACAATATCCACTCGCTCTCAAATGAAATGAATTTGTAGTGTTTATATTTAGTAGATATTTTCATTACTCATAATTTGAAATCAGAAAAACATGCAATTTGTTTGAGTTCTCCCACGTATTCTTTTCCCTTTCACGTACACACTCTTTTTGTACTAACTTCATGGTAAGCTGCCACTTTCAGTTTGTATACAAATACACGATGGCATATATCACTAACTTGAATTTCTAGAAGTTAGATTCCTGATTTTGTTTCCATTTATCTATGAGGTGAACTTTTATTACCACTCAAAGAAATTCTTTTCAATTTAGTTATAAATTTAGCTCATATATATTATATATATAGATATATATTCTTTGATGCTTTTATTTTCACATGCAATTTCACAAATTTTCTTCCAATACGTCCTTAAAATTAATCACCCAATTTTCCTTCTGCTGCGAAGCGCGGGTATCCTACTAGTTAATATAAAGAAAGGGAAGATACTGTTTACAATGACAAGTGGGATTCCAGATCTTGAACCTGCAGTTCACAATGACAACTGGGATTCCAGATCTTGAACCTGCAGATTTTCCATGTATCCTTTAAAAGTGAGAGCCCGATCCTTCTATATGTGTCTACGATCGTGAGAAGTATGTAGCAGTAAAGATGTTCTAATGTGGATTTGTAACCAGTAAAGATATAAATCCGCATAATTTCATGCCTAAAAGAAAGAAAATCCACATAATTTCATGCCTAAAAGAAAGAGAAAAAACTAGATTGCCAGCATGCAAATGAGATATCAATCATAGAGACCATCCTCATCTTAATCATATTTTCCTTCCTTCACAGGTGAAGGCTTCAGGTCTCGAAATGGTGAATATGTTAGCCTTAATCTTCTTCTTCCTCCTCCTCCTCTCAACGGTCATAACCGCCCAACGGTCAGCCTCCGACGTCCAGGTGCTCCTCGAATTCAAGAGCCGCCTCAGCGACCCCGGCCACAACCTCGACTCCTGGACGCAATCCGCCGATCCGTGCGGCTTTCCGGGCATAAAGTGCTCTGTGTATGGCGGTCAGGTCACAGCAATTTCCCTCCCCGGGATGTCGCTCTCCGGCGAGCTCCTCCCTTCACTCTTCTCGCTCCCTTCCCTCTCCGTCCTCGACCTCAGCCAGAATTCCCTCTCCGGCACCCTTCCGCCGACGGTCTCCAATTGCACCGGCCTTCGCTTGCTCAACCTCTCCAGCAATGTCCTCTCCGGTGAGCTCCCGAACCTCTCGCGACTACAAGATTTACGAATTCTCGACCTCTCCACCAACCACTTCTCCGGCGCCTTCCCCGATTGGGTGGTGGAGCTCCCAGCACTCACAATGCTCGGCCTCGGCGAGATCGATTTTGACGTGGGTCTCATACCTCCAGGCATCGAGAACTTGCAGAACTTGACATGGCTCTTCCTTGGCGAAAGCAACCGTGTTGGGGAGATTCCGGCCGGCGTCTTCCGGCTGCCGATGCTCGGGACCCTGGACTTCTCCCGCAACCGCCTCTCCGGTGAATTCCCACATGCCATCACCGAGCTCCGCTGGCTCTCCAAGGTGGAGCTCTACCAGAACAATCTCACCGGCGAGCTGCCAGGCGATATTGGCGTGCTCACGGCAATGCAGGAGTTCGACATTTCAAGGAACCGGATCGGCGGAAAACTCCCTAACGGCATTGGAGAGTGGACGGAGCTCACGCTGCTCCAAGTATACATGAATCAATTCGTTGGAGAGCTCCCACAGGATCTCGGCGAGCTCCGGCAGCTCCGACATCTCTCCGTCTATCAGAATAGTTTAACCGGCAACTTCCCTGAGAACATCGGACGCTTCTCCTCACTCAACAGTGTCGACATATCAGAAAACGGCTTCACCGGGCCGTTCCCGCGATTCCTCTGCGAAGGCCGGCGCCTCCAATTCCTTCTCGCCCTCAAGAACGGCTTCTCCGGCGAGTTCCCGGGAAACTACGCCGGGTGCGTGACACTCCAAAGATTCCGAATCAGCGGTAACCGCTTAACCGGAGCGTTGCCGGATGCAATTTGGGGGATGCCGGAGGCGGCCATCATCGATGTTGCGGACAACGGGTTCACTGGAGGTCTCTCGTCCGAGATTGGCAAGTCCAAGAAGCTGGTTCAGCTGTACCTGCAGAACAACATGTTCGACGGCAAGATCCCACTGGAGATCGGAGAGCTTTCAGTGCTTCAGCAGCTTGAAGCATACGGCAATTCTCTTTCCGGCACCATCCCTCGTGAAATCGGGAAGCTTCGGGAGCTCACTACGCTTCGTCTCGACGCGAATCACTTGACGGGATCGATACCGGCAGATATCGGGCAGTGCAGAAGGCTGGTTGTGCTGAACCTCGCCACGAACTTCCTCGCCGGAGACATACCTCAAACACTCGCCTCATTGGTATCTCTCAATTCCCTTAATCTATCCAACAACCAACTCCAAGGATCTATCCCAGTCAGGCTTCAGCTCCTCAAATTGAGCTCCATAGATTTCTCAAAAAACAAGCTATCCGGAACGGTCCCGCCGGGCCTCCTACTGATAGCCGGCGTTGACGCCTTCTCCGGGAACCCCGCACTCTGTGTCGACGCCAACGGATCACACCCAAATTCCCAATCGGGCACCTGCGTTTCCCCAGGAAGCCACCGGAGGCACCCAATCCTCATCCTCGCTGTGTCGGCTGCCCTCTTCGTGATCCTCCTCGCCGGCCTGGTATGCGTGTCTCACCGCAGCTTCATGGTCGACACCGCACGGCGCAAGGATACTATGCACGTGGTGGAATCATTCAGTGCGATGGAATTCGACGTGAAGTGGATAAGCAAGCTGGACGAGAAGGAGTTGGTGGGTAAGGGGAGGGTGTACAGGGTGGAGCTGGGGAAGGAGGCGGGTGGCGGCTGCGTGGCGGTGAAGCAGTTGAGGGAGGGGGAGGTAGGGGAGACAGAGATGATGGGGAGGGTAAGGCACAGGAACATAGTGAAGGTGTACGCGGTGGTGAGGGATGCGAGCAGGAGCTATCTGGTGATGGAGTACATGGACCATGGGAGCGTGCATGAGGCTCTGAGAGGAGGAGAGGGGTTTGTGTTGGGTTGGGAGAGGAGGAAGGAGATAGCTGTGGGTGTGGGGAAGGGGCTGACGTATCTCCACCACGACTGCATGCCGCCGGTGGTGCATAGGGACGTGAAGACGAGCAACATACTTCTAGACGAGGACTACGAGCCCAAGCTCGCGGATTTCGGAATTGCGCGGGAAATGGTAGGGGACGATGGGGTCGGAGTCGTCGGACCGCTCGCCGGAACCCACGGCTACATGGCTCCTGGTCGGTTTTTCATATTAAAAAATCGCTACTTGTTTAATTACCATATATGTCTGCGATGGACGTCATCACTACCGCAAACATGGAGACTATGCTTTACCATTTATAGAGCTTTAAAACTCGCCATCTTGAAAACGCAGAGCTTGCTTACTCCACGAAGTTAACGGAGAAGAGCGATGTGTATAGCTACGGAGTGGTCCTCCTCGAGCTCATAACGGGACGTGATGCCTTGGATCCCGAGTACGGCGAGGGCAAGGATATCGTCTACTGGGTGACCAAGCATCTAAGCGGCGGCGGCGGCGTGACGGAATTGCTCGATCAGCGCATGCCGGATGCTAGCGATCACTTGGCGGATGCGGCGAAGATGCTGAAGGTGGCGATGCTCTGCACCACGAAGCTCCCGTCGGTTCGACCCACCATGCGGGAGGTGGTCAACATGCTCAGCGATTGTGATCTATGTAGCCCCAGGCTCAGGAGTTTTCATTCTGTTTAGGTTGATTAAGCAGTATTAGGATGTAAATATTTCAGTAAGTATTTTGCTTAATTATGTCATGATTTATTTATTGTTGAGAAAGTTTTCCAGTAGCGAGTGATACAGGAGAAAGGGGATTTGGGCTTTCCCAATGCAAAAGAAAAGGACGGAAAGGATATCTATTTAATTAAAAAAATAGGCTGACTAAAATAAAAGATTTCAGAATTTAACGGGCGTTTTAATAGGGTCATTTCAGCCTTTTTTTCCATTTTTGGATATTTTTATTCCGAGAGTAGATTTCAAAATTATATGTGCCAATTTAACAACAATTAGTCGTAGAAAAGTTTCAGCATATGCTATATAGTAGCCTAATATGTTCCGAGAAACCAACAAGGAGCTGCATTTGGGCCACTGAGGTAACCAATAATTCAATATTCGTTGGAATGTTTTCCATAGTTAAATATATAACAACGACAATGAATATTTGTATTCATTGTTATATTCCCCATAATTAAGTATATAATAATGGTTATTCGTTAATCTTATTGTAATCATTGCTAAATTTAACCACGATTAATACAAATTATGACGAATATCTCAATGGAAAAATCATTGTTATATGATCATCTAATAACGAATATCATATTTGTTGCTAATTAGAAGAACAGATAATGATTTGGTAGCGAATAATACCCGTTGGTGTACCTTTACCATTAGAAGATATGGTAATGAGTGTTCAAATTATCAGTTGCCTTAGGTTAAATTTTTTGTATTGGGCACACATATATCTTAACTAGTATATTTGTGAGTAAATTATGTAAAAATCTCTAAACATTATATTTAATTGAACTGAATCATTCGAATTCAATTGTGATAAAATTTTGGAAAATCTTCAATTTGAAAGAAAATGAATTGAATTTGAATTTGACTTATGGATCCGATTCCCTAATGTATCGAATTTGAATTAACGTGAATTCGTTCAATACTAATTTGATTTGAGTTGATATTATATACATATGTATAGGCATACACATACACACACATATATATATATATATGTATGCATATGTATATGTATCAATTTACATAAATACATGAATACATATTCATGCTTGTATATGCTTGCATGCATATATAATTATATCAATTAATGACTAGATGTCCAATATAAAAAATAGAATGGAAAATATCAGTCATAATATCTAGTGGAAAATAATATATCTTTGAGATTTTTATCCAATACCCCACCTTACACTTATTTCAATGTTCCCACATTATTTTTATCTAAGAAATAATTTATAATAAAAATGATAATAATAAGTAGTTGAAACCTATATATATATATATTCACTTGTAAATAACTCAAACTTCACACACTTTTAATAAATTCATGTTAATTCGTAATAACTAGAAATAAACTCCATTCTGTATAAATCATTAATCTTAATACCAAAAGTATTAACTTATATATATATATATATATATATGCATATGCCAAATAAACCGAGACTGTAGTTTGGGGACAAAAGGTCATAAATATATATTTCTTCTCCGTACAATCTCCTATGAATCCAAACTCAAGTTTAAATTAATGCGCATTAACATCCCTCCAAAAAGAAACTAAATTGAAAGGACTTGAAGTTCATATGTGAAACTTGGGTTTTGGACCGATTTATATTCATTTATGTTTAATAACTTTAGTACGTGATTTCTATGTACAAAAAGAACTCCTTTCAATTAAATTCCTTTTCATTTATTTTCTTTCTTTTTTGTTTGAATAAAATATATACAAATTAAATTCTAAAAAAATAAAAATCAAAGAAAGTGTTGCATTATGTTATTATATAACCTTGTATATGTTCCTTTTTATTTTACTCTTTCTTATTAAAAATAATAATATTGATTAGTGTGTAATTTTATCGGTAATGTTTTATTTGATTTTATTTTTATATATTTTTTTATTAAAAAAATCAAAATAATAAAAATGATTTTTATACCTATAAAGAAGCTTCAAAGTTTTGTATCTTATACATAGTTTATTGCATTTGATGTTTAATTAAAAGGTACATCTTTTTATCATCTGCATTTTTAAATATTTTTTTGAATTCGTGTGCTATTTATTTTATTTTTATTTCTTTGGTCATGGATGATTGGTCAAATCTCACGTGACTTACATCCGTTGGTTGTTTTCAATCCTGCCTTACCCAATGGGAGGCTGAGGATAATTGGCCCCGAGTTCAACTGAGCCATCCCCATGATTCCCTCAATTTCCCTCTCCAGCACCTGGAAGGTCAATTTTTATGAGTTTTAATTTTCTATTTTTAATGCTGTGTCATTGCAACTTTCAAAACTGATTAATAAATACATTTTTACCTAGTACATATTACAGGTCGATCATAAAGGCAAAATTTTAATTAAGGTATATTAGTATATTATTAATAATTAGAGTTTGCTATGTATTCGTAGTATTTTTAAGTGTTTTATGTGTTTTTAGAAACGGATTTGTATTTTTAAGTTGTTTTAGGGATAAATGGGGTTGCCCCCTAGGGAGCTAATTTAGCCCCACCCCCCCTCTGTCCCATTTTCTCTATTTTTTTATTTTTTTGAAAATTTTTTCCATGAATATTCATCACCATATCCCTATATTATGCCATTCAAATTTCGTGTGAAACAGAGACTCCTACGGTTTCCATCCAGACAATCATTTTAACGGTCACATGATTTTTTAAATTAACCCCGTCTGAATGGAGAATGTAGGAGTCTCTGTTTCGCATGAAAGTTTAATGACATAATATAGGGATTTAATAATGAATTTACACGGTTTTTATTTTCAAAAAAATTAAAAAAATACGCGAAAAATGAGGCAGGGGAGCTAAGTTAGCTCCCCCTAGGGGGCATACACATTTTCCCATATATATGTTGTCTATAAACACACAAACATGGGACCAAGGAGCCTACATCGGCTAATGTAGGTAACTTACCTACATCGAGCCATTTTTTGATTATTTTTTATGGGATTTTTACACCCATAACCTGAGTAATTCCACAATTACAATTATAACCCTGAATAATCTTGAATTACATGAGAAATCCTGGATAGTCACTCCGTCTCACACTCATAACCCTCCGTTAATTTAATATGTTAACTCAACCATATGAATAAGTTAATCTAACTCATCTCCAATCTAATGGTTAGGAAATAAACAAAAAAACCTTCAACCTCCATCCACCTTCTCCCTCTGTCCACCTCAACCTCCTCCCCGCAATGGAGGATCGGCGACGGGCTTGAGCAGGGGAGGAACTCAGGCTTTTTCGGTGGGAAGAGGGGAGTTGTTTCGATAGTGGGATTCCGAAGGGAGGGGATGAGCTCGACGACAGGGAAGGATCGGCGGGTGGAGGGTGTGGGGCTCAAAGCTCGGTGCTGCGTGGAGGGGGGGAGGGGGGCTTCAACCAGGGGGAGGATTGGCGGCGGGCTTGAGCAGGGTAGCAGAAGCCCCGCGCGGGTCGAGGGGCGGGCTTGAGTAGGGGAGGAGAAGCTCCACGTCGGGGGGATGGGGGGCGAGCAGGGGAGGATTGACGATGGGCTTGAGCAGGGGAGGAGAAGCCCCACGCGAGGCGGGCTTGAGCAGGGGAGAAGAAGATCTGCGTCAGGGGGTTCCAGTGAAGCTCCACATCGGGGGGGGGGGGCTTCTAGGAGATCTGGGGGGAAGGGGCTTCGTGCTCGGGGGGGTGGGGGGGAGCTCTCGTGCTCGGCAGGTGGGCCTTCCAAGAAAGCTTAGCAGGGGGCGGGCTTGAGCAGCGGAGGAGAAGCTCCGCGTCGGGGGTGGGGGGGTTCCAAGAGAGCTTCGGCAGGGGTGGGGGAGGGGCTTCATGCTCAGGCGGGGGTAGGGGGAGGCTTTGTGCTCGGCGGGTGGCCTGCTCGAGGTCTTCGAAGTCGAAGGAGTGCTCGGCTGGAGGAGAGTAGCAGGCTTCGTGCGTCGTTCCATTCCCACCGCCAGTAGGAGCTCCTCCAACACATGCAACCGACGAACATTTCCTCCAACAGCCTCCGCCTCCCTGCGACCTCCAACCTCCGCGCCGACCACCTCCGCCTCCCAGTTCCTCTCAGATGATGGAGAGAACGATGGCATATTTTGCAAATAGGAATGGGCTTTAAGGGTATTTTTATCTTTTTCAACGGAAACCGTCAAGTATAACAGGTATCCCAAATGGAATATAACACAGGGTTATGTCATTTAAGAGTTAAGCATTACTTGGGGTTTCTCATGTAATTCATCATTATGCAGGGTTATGATTATAATTGCGAAATTACTCAGGGTTATCGGTATAAAAATCTCTTTTTTTTCGAATGAAACCTCTGTGGGATTCACTTAATATATAGAGTGGATTAAGCGATTCAAATTCCGTGGGAAAAATATTTCTAAGATGCCCATATGAAAGGGGTCAAGTTCAGGGATTTTGAGACCATTAAATTTGACTATCTTGATGGATGGGATAGAAGTCTCGAATTAAGTTAAATTTGAAATGACATAGTGGTGGTATATTGTGATGAAAATACCCCGAATTCATTTCAAGAAATTAAAAAATAATGAGAAAATGACCCGATGTAGGTAAGTTACCTACATCACCTGATGTAGGCTCCCTTTTCCCTATATATATTAATTTTTTTATAGTTTCAATTTTTTTATTATTAAGTCCTGATTTTAAATTATATTTTGTATTTTGATTAACTTTTAATGGGAGAGGTGAATTAGGTTTAAGAAGGTTATATAAAGAAAAATAAGTGGTCTTTTTTGGATTTTAAACTATGTATATAATGCTTAAAGAGCATGTTTTATAATATTTTTATGCTTTAAATGGTTTCTACTACTTTGGTGTTTTTAAGTATATATACACGATTTTTAAATATTTTAAAATTGATTTAATAATACAATAACAAATTTCTTTCAAGAAGTATTGTTTTCCTTATTTTTGAAATAATGAACAATAAGAAAATTTTTGTTTTTAATTTTTAACATCTAGAGGATTTTAGTCCCTTTAAAACGATATTGTTGGGAAAAATGAGCAAGTTATTTATTCCATAAGCCCTAGGCTTTCTTATATAGGAGAGTAGCCTATGGGTAAATTACATAAAGCATACAACTAAAAATAAAAATAACGAAGGGATACAGAAACCAACTATATGCGTCTGTTGAAAAACATAAGAGGAAGCATAAACATGGATAAAAGATAAACAAGAATAAGAACGCAGGATTTAACGTGGAACCCTACTCCGAGAGGAGCGGGATGAAACCACGAGAGAAGCCCCTTAACTGGACGGATATTCTATTGTAATTCTCTCAATGAGTACAGGGGGTGTGGCGATCCTTATATAGGTGCTCAAGGGAGAATATTCTATACGATATTCTCCATAGAATATTCTCTTAATAAATGGCCACAAAGAATATTCTCTAACACTCCCCCTCAAGCTGGAGCTGAGAAAGCTGCAGCTTGCAACAAGAAAGTATACATCACATCTTCACCCAATGCATCACAAGAAGAATATGCCTACTGCTGGTAGAAGATCTCGCACGAGGACGGGTCTGCGCCTTTCAGGACATCGGAACGTATCTCTGTCATGCTTGTAGAACCGCTGCGATATCAGGTCACCGGAACGCATCTCTGTCGTACCTGCAGGTCACCGGAACGTATCTCTGTCATGCCTGGAGAAGAATCGCTGCAGAATAAGTCCAGTGCAGAGTAGTAGTCGGGTCGCAAAAGAAGAAGTATGCGCCTTGTCGAAAAAGTTGATGCTCGGTGAAGACGGATGATCTGTAAAAAGTTGGAGTGATGATCTGTCAGTCGTGAATGGACAACAGAAGTTGTGAAGAATACATCTCTGACTCCCCCTTTCTCCCATACTTGATAGAATAAAGAGCTTAGAACATCAAGTTGGGAGAAACAAGATCAATAAGGGTAAACATGAAATTTACGGCTTTTCCATTTTTTTTAATTTTGCGTACGGCTTTTCTTTGTACACGCCTTTTTTCTTTTCTTTTTTTTCGAAATACGTGCTTCTCTCTTTTTTTTAATCATTTCACGTGCCTGCTCTTTTTTTTCATTTTCTTTGAGCCCACCTCGGCTCACGCAAATGACCCCACAATGTTTTTTTTTTAAAACCATAGAGGCCCATCGGCTCCCTAGGGTTCTCACGGGGGACACCCTTTTTATTTTCAAAACCACGCCGCCCCCACTGGGGGGTCTTTCGTTTCAACCTAGCGATGGTCCTGCACCGCCGCAACACACGAACGGAATCTGCCAAGAGATAAGGCGCGATCCTGCGAGAAGGAGATCACGCGGAGAGGAGGCAAGCCCGGCGGGAAGGCGCGAAGGAGCACGCCGCCTCCGCCTGCAGAGGATGCGCCGCCTGTGGGCGCCTGGGGACTTGGAGATCTGGAGAGGGGGTGTGCCTGGAGCCCTTGTTTCACCGCAGGAGTTTATGAATAGCGCCGCCAAGCATCTGGGATGCATCACGCGCCGCCGAGATGCTGAAGGTGCTAATGAGTCGGGAGCGCATCGCCATGACTGAAAAAGGGGCTGGAGGGTGGCGCGTTGGGGTTACGCACAGAGGAAAGGGTAACGCCTGCTGAGGCAATGGATCCGATAGGGTTCCTGGGGCAGTGCGATAGGACCGAGCACCGCCTGTGGGCTGCGACAGGGCTGGTGTCGCCGCCTGATGATGCCGCCTCCCTCTTGATGATGCCGCCTCCCGCCTGATGATGCCGCCTCGGGGCCTTCTGCTGAGTTCGCGTAGATGTGCGCGATGGGGCCTGGAGCGGCTGTTGCTGATGCAGAAGCCCCCCCCCCCCCCCCCCCGTTGAGGAAGATGACCAAAGTCGCGCGAGGTACGCGCGTGATGCGCCAAGAGGGAGCCCCCCTACGCTGCCTGCACCGCCTCGTGCCTTGGCAGGAGATGAAGGGCTTCACGCGGGCTGGAAAGATGCATCGCACGAGAACAGAAGTGCACGATTGCACTCCATCTTTATGTTAGACATAGAATAGGGTTTTAACAAAACCCAAGATGAACTCCATCTTTCTTTGAACCAAGAACAGAATAAGGAACAGATCTCCGTCTTTAACAGATCTCGAGTAAATAAGCAGCGGAGATTTCCAGAACATATCTCGAACATAAAAAAACAACGAATCTCGAATATGAACATGAAATCCTCGAGAAACGAACCCGCTCTGATACCATGTTGAAAAACATAAGCGGAAGCATAAACATGGATAAAAGATAAACAAGAATAAGAACACGGGATTTAACGTGGAACCCTACTCCGAGAGGAGCGGGATGAAACCACGAGAGAAGCCCCTTAACTGGGCGGATATTCTATTGTAATTCTCTCAATGAGTACAGGGGGTGTGGCGATCCTTATATAGGTGCTCAAGGGAGAATATTCTATAGCATATTCTCCATAGAATATTCTCTTAATAAATAGCCACAAAGAATATTCTCTAACAGCGTCAACACTCCCCCTCAAGATGGAGCATAGATATCAATCATGCTCAGCTTGGACGCACACTTCTAGAATGGGCCTCGTAGTAATGCCTTGGTGAATATATCAGCAGCTTGATTCTCTGAGGTAACATGAGATGTAGCTATGAATCCCTTTTGAATCATGTCACGTATGTAGTGACAGTCAATCTCAATATGCTTGGTCCTCTCATGGAATGCTGGGTTGTTTGCAATGAACAAGGCAGTCTGATTATCACATTCCAAGTTCATAGGAAGCGGTACATCAAGACATAGATCTGTAAGAACAGCTTTCACCCACATCATCTCTGTGCTAGCCTGGGCCATAGCCCTATAATCGGATTCGGCACTGGACCTAGCTACCACTGTCTGTTTCTTGCTCCTCCATGAGACTAGAGCATCTCCAACATAGACTGCAAATCCTGAGGTGGACTTCCTGTCCTTGGGACATCCTGCATAGTTTGCATCCGCACATGCTGAGATAGAAATCTCCTTTCCCTTCTTGAATAGCAAACCTGCACCTGGAGATGATTTGAGATATCTAAGAATCATGTGTATTGCGTCCATATAGACCTGACGTGGTTGCTCCATGAACTGGCTCACACGACTCACTGTAAATGATATATCTGGTCTAGTGATCGTGACATACAATAGTTTGCCTACCAGTTCTCTGTATCTTCTCCTGTCCACCTCCTCTGTGTCATCATCATAGAGCTTCATGCTGGGATCCATTGATGTCATAGCAGGCCGACACGCAAGCATACCTGTTTCACTCAACAAATCTGTAACATATTTCCTCTGCGACATTACTAATCCATATGGATTTCTAGCAAATTCCAGCCCCAGAAAGTATCTAAGGGCTCCAAGGTCCTTAGTGACAAATTCGGTTCCTAGCTTTTCTTTCGCCTGCTTTATGCCCTGCTCATCATCTCCTGTAATCAAGATGTCATCTATATAAACCATGATTACAATAATACCTCTAGCAGTCTTCTGTACAAACAAGGAATGATCAGCATTGGAGCGTTTGTATCCTTGTTTCTCAAAGAGGTCTGAGAGCTTCTGAAACCATGCTCTGGGGCTCTGCTTAAGGCCATAGATAGCCTTATGTAATCTGCATACCTTGGAACACTCCCCCTCAACAGCAAAACCAGGTGGCTGTTGCATATAGACTTCCTCCTGCAAATCTCCATATAAGAATGCATTCTTCACATCCAGCTGATAGAGTGGCCAGTCTCTAGCAACTTCAACTGACAACAAGATCCGGAGAGTAGAATGATGGGCTACAGGCGAGAATGTGTCAAGGTAATCCACCCCGTACGTCTGTGTAAAGCCACGTGCAACAAGTCGTGCCTTGTATCTATCAATAGAGCTGTCTGCATTATGCTTCACTGTAAACACCCACTTACAGTTCACCGTGTTCACATCTGGAGGTATAGGAATTAGACTCCAAGTTCCTCTGGACTGAAGTGCAGCCATTTCTTCCTCCATTGCTAGCCTCCATCTACTATCCTGCAGAGTATCTTGATAATTTCGTGGAATATCTACAGCTGACAGTGCCACCACAAATGTCCTGAAATCTCCAGATAATCTCTCAAAAGACACAGATGCTGACAGTGGATATGTAACACAGCTCCTCTTCGATTTGCGTAGAGCAATGGGAACATCTAAATCTATTGTAGCCTCATCTGGCCCCTGCAACATATCCTGCTCAGAAATGTCATCAGATCCATCAATAGAAATATTTTCATTACATACCATAGGCGAGCTAGGAGACAAGTCATGACCATGAGCGGGAGGAGGCCTGCAGGTATAATAGAACGGTAGCGGTGAGACAGGTATATGTGGTGGCGGCGGTGGTGGTGGTGGTGGTGGTGATGTTGATGACGGCATTTGAGGTGGTGGTGTCATGTATATGGCATCAGTAGATGGAGGTGGTAGCTGCTGGTCTCCCGAGGCTGAAAATTACATAACAGATTCAAAAAATGTAACATCTGCACTGACCGTATACCGCCGACGCAGAGGATCGAAACACTTGTACTCCTTTTGAGTTCTGGAGTACCCAACGAAAACACACTTGACAGCCCTAGGAGAGAGCTTGTCAGTACTAGGCGACAACTGATGGACAAAGGCAACCGAACCAAACACACAAGGAGTAAGAGTGAACCGATCTTTCTCGGGATGGATGAGGGAAAACTGAATCTTTTCATTCAAGACAGAAGAGGGCATACGATTGATTAAGTAACATACAGTGAGAACGGCATCACCCTAGTAAGAGTAGGGAACATGACTCTGTATAAGAAGTGATCTTGTGACATCAAGAAGGTGACGGTGTTTCCTTTCAGCAATTCCATTTTGTTGAGATGTATGAGCACAAAATGTTTGGTGAATAGTCCCTCTTGAGGAGTAATAATTGGCAAGGACATTGGTGCACAGTTCTAAAGCATTATCACTTCTCACAAACTTCACAGATGTGGAGAAAACATTTTGTATTTCATTCAGAAAATGGATAATGATATTTCCTGCTTCAGATTTATTTTTCATCAAAAATACCCATGACACTCGAGAAAAATCATCCACAAAAACTATATAAAATCTGTGTCCCTGATGATCAGGTACACGACTCAGACCCCAGACATCAATATGAAATAACTCGAACTTGGAGGTACTACTCCGACCTGGATGACTGGGAAAGGTCGACCTGTGATGCTTTCCCAACTAACACGCCTCACATTGGATAGGTGTGTGAGGAAGACCATAAGGTATCACGCGACGCAACTTCTGAAGCGGTAAATGTCCAAAGCGCATATTCCACAATAAAGGAGATACTTGTCCAGTGGGAATGGATGAGGTTCCAGCGAAGGGGGTCTGATTCAAGCGGTAGAGGCCTCCTTGCTCATAGCCACGACCAATCACGTTGCCCGTATGGATGTCCTGAAAAATCAAAGAAGATGGATCAAAAATTGCCCGACAATGTAGATCCTTCGTAATCTGACTAATTGACAACAAATTCATTGAAAAATGAGGTGCATGTAACACATTCTTGAGCGACATAGAAGATGTCAATCGAATCCCCCCTGTCCAATAATGGGGGAATGTGTCCCATTGGCAATTACTACTGTTCTGCCTGGAGGAATCTGAGTGTATCCTGTAAGTAAATTCTGGTCGCCACATAGGTGATGTGTAGCGCCAGAGTCCATAATCCATGGTAAAGTATCTGATCTACTGGTACAGGCAAGTATGCTACCTGAAGCACCGGTCGACGCAGAAGCGGAAGCAGCATCATCATATTGACTCTCGGTAGTCGGTGCTGGACCAGATGGGGGAATAATGCCCCTCAGACGGGCAACTAGATCGTCGAACCGCTGATCCAAAGTGGCAGCAGAAGGAGGCTCTATCTGCTCAGCGACTTGTGCAGATGCAGGGAATCCATGCTTTGAATAGCATGTGACTTCATTGTGTCCTACATGATGACAGTAGGTACATGTTGGCCTAGTACAACCCCCTCTTCCACGAGGCCCACGTCCACGGCCCTGATTATGAAATCCGCGACCCCTGTTGGCTGCCATGGATGAAGTATTCTGATTCGTAGCCGTGGATGGAACTGTGATCCGACTCAATCTATGGAAAGCTTCCTCCATGGGAGGAATAGTGGAGTCGGCCAAAATCTGTGATCGTGCCGCCTCATATTCTGGATCAAGTGCAGCCAGGAACACGCCCACCATAGTTGCATTACTGTATGTCTTCTGTTGTTCTGGCGTGGCTGTCAAGGGCATGAAGCTGTAGAGCTTCTCAAACATCCCTCTCAGTGATGTATAGAGGGAATGTAGAGGGCGACCATTCTGCTTGATAGTGAATATATCATGCTGGAGTTGCAGAATCTTTGTCTCGTTCTACGCCTGTGAATATGTAGCCGCCAAAATGTCCCACGTATCCTTCGCTGTGGGTTGATGTAGAATGTCGTTGGCAATCTCAATTGCCAACGTGCCAGATAGCCTAACCTTGGCATATGCGTCATCAGCCTCCCAAGAGGCATTGGTTCCAGTCTTCTCAGCAGGCTCTGGTTCGGTAAGAATGTGCTTCTTACCCGTTGACTTCATCATGCTCATGAACTGCATTGCCCACAGTTCATAGGTGGTACCGTCCATCTTTACAATAGGCGCTGGACCATGAAATGCGCCAATAGATGGGATATCTGCCTTGCTTTCTGACATACTGGATACTGAAGACTGGAACGATTGACAAAATATGTGATTTGTCTACAATGACATAGACGGGTTTAGTTGCACGTGTAGACCTCAAGCAACTAAACACGTGTAGACGACGATGCTCGCTTTAGGGCTTTAGCACGTGCCCCCGTACAGTCGACCGGGAGAAGTAGGTGCACTGGTGCACTGGTGCGCGATGCGCGCACTGGTTAGCGCGCTGGAGTGGCGATGAAATGCGTCAGGTGCACTGGTGCACTGGTGCGCGATGCGCGCACTGGTTAGTGTGATGGGGTGGCGCTGATATGCGCTGGAGTGGCGCGCAGGGGATAGGGAATACGCGCAGCGCTACAGGAGCACATCGCAGCACGCTACCGCACGCTAGCGCTGGAGCACCGCACGTGACCGCACCGCAGCACAGCGCACGCTACGCGCAGGAGGCGGCGCACCGCGATGCTTCAGGAGGCGTGCGTGCGGCCCAAGAGAGGGCGGCGCCGATCGAAGAGAGAGAGAGAGGCCGGCGGGTGGGGTAGGGTATGGTTAGGGTTTCGAGAACTCCGGTCTAGGACCATCGCTCTGATACCATGTTGGGAAAAATGAGCAAGTTATTTATTCCATAAGCCCTAGGCTCTCTTATATAGGAGAGTAGCCTATGGGTAAATTACATAGAGCATACAACTAAAAATAAAAATAACGAAGGGATACAGAAACCAACTATATGCGTCAACAGATATATTATACACATTTTAGGATTTCTCTATGATTTTATATGAATTTTAAAAACCTTGAGTAAATTAGAAAAAAGTCCCTAAACAATACAATCAATTTCAATGTCATAGATAAACTTTAAATTGTGATAATGTGATATCGAACTTTAAGATTATTCTCATTGTGGGCCTTAACTATGGAAATTTAGTTGATCATTTCGTCTTTCCAACATTAAAGTTCAATAGTTAAGGGACACAAGGAGACAAATCTTATAATTTGGGTACCACATTGTACATTTTAAAGCTCTGGCATGATATTGAAATTGATGTACAGTTCATGGACTTTTTTTTAGTTAGCTTAAAATTTGTATTTTTATTATTTTAGTATTTACATTGTGTATTTTTAATTATTTTTGGATATGTATTCCTATGTTTTAATCTATATGTAATATCTTTTGCAAGTTTATACTGTATATTTAATTTCTAAGGATTTTTATATTAAAAGGTATGTTCTAATGTTGTTTTTTGTCTATTAAAAATGGTAAATATTTATAGTTTTCAAAACTATATATGTATATGATATAGTGTGCTATTTTTAATATACGTATATTTTTATTTTGTTTTACTTAGTTGAATGAATATAGAATTAATATTATTTTATTTAATATAATGTGCCAAATGCATGTATTTGTAATCCAATGAAACTAATACGCGTGCGACAATAATTGAAAGCTCGCAGGATCAATCACGCAGAATGTCCGGACTAACGTGTGCATTCACGTGAGTTGCTTAGATGGAGGAACAGATTGCAATTAGAATAAAGTTGGGATATATCCTGTAAAATATTCTTGTCACATGTGAAACACGTGCTTGTGTTTGACGGTTGCGGCTGAGATGAAGCGTTGGAAATCTGATCGAAGGGTTTGAATTCGGCCACGTAGCAATTCTGTAGTGCTGCTATCGAATTTATTCGATCCGATGGTTTTGAAGAACAGAACGTGGCTTCCTTTGAAGCATTGGATTGCGATATGATCGAATGGTTGTGACATGACTTAATCTAACGACTGTACATCATTGGTCGGATCTGATCGTGTGGTGTCTGTGCGATCGAGCATTTCCATCGTGTTCTTCCCCAAATGCATTCGACTCCATGCAGTGGCGACCGATGGTGTCCTTTGGAAGATTCTCAGAGATCGATCTCGATAACAGGCATTGGTGTATGTCTCTAGTTGCCTCTCGATGAATATCTATCTCCAGGTGGTTCTGAATGTAGATGTTGGCGGTGATGCTCATTGCGGTGCTCCTTGCCTGCAAGTGGTCTCCATCTCCCTCCAGGAGTTGGATTTGCAATGAACAGGGAGCTCGAGGTTGGTGAATCTCGGTCGGGCGTTAACGATATAAGGGAGATTGACTGAATGGGAATGGGATTGGATCTAATGATGAACGGGAACAATAGTGGAATCGGATGTGAGTGTGTGCAATGGTGCTGTGGATGATGATGAACGATGGGATTGGATGTATGATCGAATGGACAACATCTGACAAAAATAAGGTCTCTGATCAAAACTGATCGGAGACGGAACTCAGAGGAAATAGAACGAAATCAAATGAAAAGGAGTTTTAAGTCAATTATTAATTAATTAAATAGGTAATAATTTTAGATATTTAAAAATTTCACAATCAGTTACGTGTTGATTTCAGAAGCAAAGCCAAATCGGCACCTCATGTGCTGATTTGGAGTGAAGTTGCAAGGACCATCTTTCAAATCGGCGCCGATTTGGGAGGGGAATGTTGGGGCGATCGATCTTGATGAGAGCGCTATCCTTCACGGTAAAAAAATACTGATATCGGTTGTAGTGACCGCGGAGAGAAGAGCGTTCTGTCAACCAAAAATATAAAATAAAAGAGAGAGAGAGAGAGGGAGAGAGAGAGAGAGAGTATAGGAGAATAGGGAAATGATAGGATGCTCTCTCTTTTAATTTCTGTTATAAAATATGAAGAATGCGGAAGCGAACATGGAAAAGATAAAGAACAAAATAAGAACGCGGGATTTTAACGTGGAACCTTACTCCGTGAGGAGCGGGATGAAACCACGAGAGAAGCCCTCCAATAGGGCGTGTTTGTCTATTGACTTTCTCATCTGTTACAGGAGGCCTGGGGCTCCTTATATAGCTTCCACAGGACCTCCAAGTCCCACCACTAGGTGGTATGGGACTAAACTCAGTGGTGGGGTAAATGGACCCTGGAGGGATCCATTTACCCACCTATTACATAAGTGACGCATGCTCCAAATACTCTAACACTCCCCCTCAAGCTGGAGCATGCAATGCTCAGCTTGGACAAACAGGAAGAAACTCAACTCACAATACATGACACTACAGACAATATCAACCCAACGCGCACAGCTGCTGCAGTCGAGGACGTTGCTTCTCATGGCGTGCATGTGAGGAGGACGAACGGGGCTGGGGTGTCTATCTGGCTCAGAGAATGGTACTCTACTGTGGAGTCCCTATGATACCACATGAAAACCCTTGCCCTTAATGGCATAGGGAATAGTCCTCTGCAATGGAGTCCCTATGGCTCACATGAAAGCTCTGGCCGACCAACAAGAATGATAAATGATTGGCATGCGTCATCGTCGAGTCTGAATCTGAAATTTGTAGAGTCTGAATATCTGACCGGTCTGCAGCATATGATACCTGAATCTTAGAACAAGACTTGTGACTCTACATATACTCCCCCTTTCTCCCATACTGGTCGGAATGACATTATATGACCACGTTGGGAGAAGATAAAAATAATACATAAACATGGGGATGAATAAAACATCACTAGCCGATAATGATTTTTTTTTGAAACACATTTTTTTTAAATTTCGTACGGCTTTTCTTTGTACGTGCCTCTTTCATTTTTTTTACTATGCGTACGGCTTTTTTTTAAATGTACGCGCCTCTTCCTTTTTTTCTCTTTTTTTTCTCTCTCTCTCTCTTTTTTAAGAAAATACAATAGCTCATTTGGGCTTACAATAATGTAGAGCTCTCTTCCTCTTTCACTCCCTTTTTTTAATTTTCCTCTCCCTTTTTTTTTGCTATTTCTTCGCACAATTTCTCTCTCTTTTTTTTTTCATACGGCCCACCCCCCCCTTTTTTTTACAAACTCTTCTTCCCCCCCTTTTTTTTAGCAACTTCCGGCCCAAATTTCGGGCCCAACGAAATGCACAACTCATTTTTTTTTAAAAAAAAAAATTACCGAACATCTCGGCCCACGTTTTGTCTGACGTTGAGGTTCCATTTTGGAAACCCCCTCTTTTAGGGTTACCCGATGGAACCCTTTATTCTTGCGATGTCGCCGCCCCCATCTTCTGCACTTGCGGCAAGGGCACGCCGCCAGGAAGACGCAAGCTCGCGCGATGGCAGAGGAGTTGCGCCACCGACCTGGGGGTTGCGCCATGCCTGGGGGCTTTGCTGCGACTGGGAGGAGGGCGCGCACGACTGGAAGGAGCCGCCTGGGAGGAGGGAGGGCGAGGGCGCCTGGAGTGCGCGCGGGACTAGAGGAGTCGCGAGGCTGGAGGGCGCGCGCTGCAGGGCGGAAGGAGCTGCGCCGCCTCGCCTGCTTGTAGGGGCTCGCGCGCATATGTGCTCACACGCGCGCAGGGGGTCTGCGCCTGGGGAGAGCGCCTGTGAACTGACTGGAGCCCCGCCTGGGCTGGTGCGGCTGGAAGTTCAGGGAGGCGCCGCCTGTGGTTGGGGGCGAGGAGATCTGGACCCGCACGACATGCGCGACTCGTGCGGAGGAGGATGAGGGCGCCGCCTGTTGCGGCATCGAGTTGCGGCGCCGCTTGTTGGCTGCTGGAGATTCTCGTGCGGGGTGTTCGTGCGGCTGATGGCACCGATCTGGAGCTAGGGTTTCATCAACCCTAACAAATTCTCCATAGATGCCGCAGTTGACTGGAGATGCGTGTGCGTGCACAGGAGATCCTTGGTGTTTCGTTAGAAACCCTTAACAATCTCGAACTGGAACAAGTCTCGAACATGGAGAACACAAAAACGAATCTCGAATGAAAAATTATTTCTCCAGATCTAGGGTTGCAGAAACACTCTCAAGAAGAGCTCTCGAATCTCGGAAAAGATAACGAACATAAAAAAAACCCCGAGAAACGAACCCGCTCTGATACCATGTTATAAAATATGAAGAATGCGGAAGCGAACATGGAAAAGATAAAGAACAAAATAAGAACGCGGGATTTTAACGTGGAACCCTACTCCGTGAGGAGCGGGATGAAACCACAGGAGAAGCCCTCCAATAGGGCGTGTTTGTCTATTGACTTTCTCATCTGTTACAGGAGGCCTGGGGCTCCTTATATAGCTTCCACAGGACCTCCAAGTCCCACCACCAGGTGGTATGGGACAAAACTCAGTGGTGGGGTAAATGGACCCTGGAGGGATTTATTTACCCACCTATTACATAAGTGACGCATGCTCCAAATACTCTAACAATTTCTCGTTAGAAATTTACTAGGTAAGTGTCCCTGGGTCGAATGCAAGAAGGTAGAAAATAGACTCATATTTCGAGATTAGGGATTCTGTAATTGATTTTTCTTCTTTGAAAAGTTGTTTTTGTTGATTTTAATTTTTTTACAATTTTTATTTGGTGTTTATTTTTTGCGAATTTTTTATTTTATTTTTATTTTGTAATTTTTACTTGTTTTTGTAAAAAATGATTAATTTAGAAAAAAAAGTGGTGATACTATATAATAGGTGGAATAAAGTGTAGTGTATTATTCTAATATAGTGGAAATAAAAAGAAAATGATTTTTTTATTTTCAAAAAGGTGAAACATATTTTACAAGGCAATATACGATATAATAGATATATGTGGAATATAGTAGAGGTGATATTATATAGTAGAACGAGGATGAAAAGAAAACCTAGTAACAAGCTCGAAGACACAAAAAAAAGAAAAATCAAGACGGAGCTCAAAAAAATCACAACACAACAAATGATCGATGAAAATCTGCGAAAAATACAATAAAAGCACGCTAGAGTAGTTGGGTAACTACCTCAGAAAAATAGATGAAAAATAAAGTCCAAATAGTGTCTAAATGTTGCCTATAGTACATGGGCACAATTGCAAATAGAAGAAATATATGTTCTGCAACTAGGTCCTCGAGCAGGGACTGAAAAGTAAGGAAATTCAGGGTTTTTTGCAATTAGATCCCCGCATGGGAACTTAAGTGTAAATAACAAAACATCTAGAGGTTCTCTAAAATACGGATCTTCAGTTACACTGAATGTGCAAAAAGTCACCGTTTCACTTTGAACGGTCAAGATCAGATAAAACACAGTGATCTCAATCATCTGTTGGTGCCACACGTCAGCAAACTGCACTCTGGATGTTCTTGTGTCTATTCTTCCCAAATTACTGAGTGACGGTGGCAGTGGAGCATTCCTGGCGACGATTAAACGATTGGCGGTTACCCGTGGTGCTCCAACTGATCGGAAAAGTAGGAGGTAGGGCTAGAAAAGGGGATCCTTCCCCTTCGAGCTCGCCTACTGAGAAAGGAAGGCTCGAAGACAAGAAGTCCAAGGCTATAAGATTTCCAGCGATGGCAAAGATCCATTGTCTCGAAGATGGTCATAGATGCTGCTCAAATCGGAGCAGAGGGTCGCTCCAGATGTTGTTGATAGCTTCTCCGGAAGGTAGGACAACCTGCAAGAAATGTTTGTGGCTCGATTCGAGAGGAATCAGCCGGGAGATTGTTGTTCTTGTTCCAAAATAGAATACTAAGAATGAACACTTTTAACTCACAAATTTCATCAAACCGGTCAAAATTGGAATCAGGCTTTACTTATTATCAAGAGAAGAGTGATTGATGGATCTAAGAAGGTGATTAAAGAAGATAAAAACTAATTGAAAATCGAATTAAAGATGGAGGAATTTCACCAGGGAATGGAGGTGTAGGACCTCTGGTGATTGCTCGACGGACGACGACTTCCTGGAGCTGTACGCGACGACGGTGGATACGATACAAGGTTGAAGAGCCTTGGAATGACTCCCCGAGGTCTCCTCTTCCACGCGGAGGTGCAATCCCCGTCGGAGTATTTATGTATATATTCAATAAGCAAGTTTGTGCTTAAAAGTCAAAGATTCATGTGAGCCTACATCTGGATGACTTGACTACACTGGTAAAACATCCTAAGAAAGGTAGCTACACTAACTATAATCCATTCTCTTCTTCACCTCCTCTTCTTGAACCGGTTGCACTTGAACTTAGAATTAGAAGACAATCTCTCGCTCTTTGAGGAAAGAGTTACTGGATTGGGGAATTAGGGTCACCATGTTGAATAAGATTGTCTCTTTACTGCTTCAACCGAGAGTATCTACATATCACTTACGTTGTACAAGATAGACTCATAGTCACAAGGGACTATGCGTGATGTATACTTGTTATGACTTAGCTTTTGAGGATACTTGGACATTGTTTTTGTAGTTCATAGGGCTTGTTGAGTTTCAAGTCCGCTTCCCAATAAGGTTCTGACCAATCCTAAAATCTCAAGGTCTGATAAAGCTCCAAACTTTGGTTTTATGAAGACAAGTTTAAAAGTTAAAATCAATCCAATTTATTCTTTTTATTTTCTCTATTTTATTTTTTTGCACTTATTAGGATAACTGTTTGATAGAGACTAGCAAAGGCAAGTATATGGGGCGATGAATCTCCATTTCATCACCTTTATTCTTTCATTTTAGCCTTTAATCTCTAGCTAAATGCATGTAAATAACATTAATTTGTACAAAATAATAATCAATGCTTGATATTTAAATATTGTATAAAATGTTGTATTTAATTCTAAAATTCATGAATAAGGAAAAGAAGAGAAAGAATGAAGTGTCTAAGACACTGAGGGGCCCTAGATCCGGAGACCCGGTCATCATGATGACTTGATCGATAAGGAATAAAGTAGGGGGAGATCGGGCAGACCAATTGTATATAGAACAACTCAAAATCCTAATTTTTATTCCTCAATAAATGTATTTTGGGACCTATTTTATTTTTATATTTGTATACCTCAAATAACAAAACTATCGATATGAATATTGTACATAAAAATACAAAGAAAAATACAAATTTGATTTCACAAAAAGTTGATACATAGTGCCCCCAAGACAAACAAAATAAAAAGTCATAAAGAAAAATTTCCAGACATGCATCTCCTCCATACATACTCAAAATTGACCAAATTCACTTTTATTGTTCATAAAATTTAATTATCTATTTAATGAATGTAGTTTCATTTAATTTGAAGTTGAGATTCAAAAGTTAGCTTTTGGGCCCCTATTGTAATGTATACCTATATATAATAATCAATATATTTATTCTTTATATTTTTAGGCTTCTTGTATTATTTATACTTGTAAATATTATTCAAAATATATTTCAATAATAAACTTAAAATTAAATCATTAAAAAACACTAAAATAACTAATGCACTAAAATATATAGATGAACTATACATATATAATATATGTACCTAATTAGTTAAGTAAATAAATTTAGAAAAATAAATTAAAAATATGTAAATATGTAGTTAAATAAGTTATAAATCTATAAAATACATGTACATAGTACTAAAATACAAACTAAAAATAAAAATAAAAACAAAAATATTCTAAATACATGCATATATATCTATATATGCATGTAAATATTTACACTTTATATATAACTTCATAAAAATAAAAATAAAAATAAAAATATTCTAAATACATGCATATATACCTATATATGCATGTAAGTATTTACACTTAATATATAACTTCGTAAAAATAAATAAAAATCATAAAAAAACTGCATAAAATAATACATATTTTTATGTTTGGCTTTAATTTAATTAACTCGTTTATTACTTTATTTCTAATTATTTATTTTTTATTTCTGTTTTGTCAATATCTGGCAGATGTGAAACGATGTGATCTTGAGGATTGTTGACCTCGGGTCAACTATCTCTCCCTCCCAAGGTTTGCATCTGTCAGATGTTGACCACTCTATTTCTCTGATTTCTCGTCCATGATACACTGCCCTTGGCGCATCGACTTTTTCATGAATTGTCACCTCTGTACATTTGTATTCCATGCCGAGCCATTGCCTTGGTCAGCCGAGCATCGATCCTCTCAAAAACTCTAGATTTTGAACCCGTCCTCGCATGTGCATAAATAAGGAGCTCTGCTCCATTTTTCATCCTTCTTTACGCATTGAGACCTCATATCCCCGCATAGATAGATTGAGCTTGGTGATAGTGATGACATGCCTGATCACTCGGGTACAAGGTAATCAAGGGTCGTTGTGACCCAAGTCACCAAGCGCAGTCGATCGAGAAAAATAGACCACCAAATCGGATAAAAATCGAAGAAACACAAGTACCGGTCTCGCTATTATATTAACCTGGTATAGCGACCAGGGTCGGACTCAGGGAGCACGTGATGGCCTTGCGGCCTACGAAGTAGTCTAAAAAAGGAATAAAATAAAATCAAAGTGTTTTTGGTGGATTTTTACTTTTTATAAATTTTTTGTGGATTTTTAATTAATAAGGAAAATAAAGAAAGTCAATAAAACAACCAATGCAAATAATTATTAAAGCACTCAAAAATCAACCAAAAATTCAAATAAAATGTTTTTATGTATTTTATGTTTTTTACTGTTTTTGAGTATTTTTTGGTATTTTTCTGATTTTTATTTAATTTTCTAAAAATAAAGCAATGCAAAAAGACAACAACAATGTCCATCCAAGCTTGGAGGACTTAGATAAAATATCTAAAAGTCCCTAAAAAGCCTAGAGGTAATTTTCCAGTATAGTAGAAACTACAAAGAAAATTTGGCCACTGGAACTATTATTTTTGGATTTTTCAAATAATTATTAGAATTTTTATAGGGTTTTTAGGGTTTTGTAACTTTTAAGGGTTTTAGATATCCAAAAATGACCAAAATTGGTCAGAAAATCAAACAAGGTAAAACAACTACTGTCTAATTTTTTTGTAATTTTTAGAGCTGTTTTAATATTTTTTTGATTTTTCAAGTTAGACAATAAAGAAAAAGCTTGTTTTTGAATTTTTAAAAATATCAAATGAAATAAAAAATGTCTCCAAAAATAGGAGAAAAATTTACATTATGGCAGGAGCCATGTATCCAATTTTTATCGCATTTGGATTTGGTTTGATATTTTATTAAACATCAAAATTAGGGTATAGTGCACAGGGACCTGTACGTAAATAGTAGAAGTTCCAGGGGGTCCGGTGCAAATTTTCTAAGAAAACACGCGCGAAGTGCGTGACTTGGGCAATCAGGGACCTAATTGCAAATAAACTAAGGTTCCTGGACTATTTAATAACAAGTATTAAAAGTCCAGGGGCCTCAGTGTAAATAACCCAATAATACACGCACATGCATAATAAAATCACGCACAGGGGTATATCTGCAATTTACGAAAAACTTTCATTTATTCAGTAACACCCTAGAACAACAGGTCTAGCCATGCAATTAACCCAAACAAACACGTGTCGATGCACGTGATCCACTACAGGCAGGGGCATACATGCAAATAAACTAAGTACGAGGTCCTAAATGCAAATGTACCAAAATAAAAACAACTAAAAGATATATTTATAGGACTAACTACGAAATAAAATAAATAGAGGGGGCCTAAGAGCAATTATCCCTTTATTAAATCGAGGGACGGATGGCTGCCACGTGTGGATCGGACGGTGGAGGGAAGGGTGGCGCCTCAGAAGGATCCCTTGGTGCTGATCGACGGCTGGGGCCTCGCCACGGGGTGGATCAGACGGGTATGAGGTGCTGTGGCTAAGCCTCGCTGAGCCAACGGTCTGGATCGCTCCTCCAAGGATCGAACGGTGGTGGCGGCTCCTGACGTGGACGGCTGTGATGCGAACTGGAGCTGAAGAGCGATCGGACGGCTGCGGAGGATGGAGGATGAACTGATCGCCGGCGAACTTTGCCGGGCTCGTGCTGGTGCTGGAGTCCTCCTCGCGGGCCACTGAAGATCGGAGAAGAAGCGTGGAGGCCTTCCGCGTCTACTAGTATCCTCCGATGGCTCGACGGAGCTCTGGGGAGCTCAGGCGAGTCCGGCGGAGGTCGAGCTACTGCACCTGGATGTCGAAGCCCTCATATGGGCTTCCTGGGACCTGCAAAGACGTGTAACGAACTCGCAGGTCGAGGGCAAAGTGCCTCGACCCTGTAAGCGGGGGGTGACGGTGATCGGTGCGGCGAGATGGTCGAGCTCCGGCGGTGCGACGGCGGAGGAGCTCGAAACCCCAGCTCCTGTGCGAGCTGGGTTGAATGGATGGGCGGAGAAGATGCACGAGGGGAAGGCGGTCATGATAGGATGCTCCGATGATCGAGTAGGCGACTGGGACGGACGGAATCGAAGCAGAACGGCAAAGGGGCGAATTGGGCGAAATGCGAAATTAGAGAAAAGGAAAGAAAACCACGGCTACCTGGGCGGATGGGTCGACTGGGCGTGAGCTCTGGGAGCTCTGGATCGTCGCCTCGTGGGTCATCGAGGCCCGAGGCTCGAGCTCTACCTTCAGGCGGAGCACGGCGGCGCTAAGACGCCGGATCTGAGGTCCGGGCACCCTCTCCTCTCTGCGACACTGCCAACGGCGAGCTGTCACCTCGAGGATGGCAGTGGAGGTCCTGGGATGAAGGAATGGGGAGCCAAAGATCCTGAAAATGGAGGCGGAGCTCGGAATTTATACAGCCAGGGGTCCGGCTAAAATCGATCAGGTAGGGCAGCTCAGAGCGCGGACCCCGAGGCGGGCATGCCGGCGAGGGTGTCGGATCTGGCAGGAACGAATTGGACCCTAGGTTTGGGTGCGAGGTGATCGGGTCGTGACGCTAAAATGCTGAGAAACCGGGTCGTGCATCACAGACCCGTGGGAAGTGGTCCAAGGGGGGGAGTTGACCGGGGGGTCAACGTCCCCCGTGGACCAATGAGGATCAACCACGTCAAAATGATTTGGAAATTAGAAATAAAATAGGAAATGGCCGATTTATTAAAAACTCAAAATACGAAAAATGTTTGTTTTAATTTTTTTCTATTTTTTGTGATTTTTAATTAATTTTTCAAAATAAAAATAAGGTATTTACACTAGGGTGCTATATATAGGTATATATACAATATAGGATTTTTATTTTTGATTTTTAATTAGTTATTTTTATACATTTTTATTCCCATTTTATATTTTATTTATTTATAGCATGAAATTAGGAATAAAAGGGTATTTTTATTTTATTTTTATTATTTATATAAAATGGTTAAATAAATAGATGTGTACATCTATATACATGGTATATTTACAAGGCTCTTTTTGGTTTTTAATTTTATTCTTTTTATTTTGTTTTTTTGTTTTAATGGTTTTTATTTTATTTATTTACACCATAAAAGATAGAATATATACAAATTTTATGGAAATTAATTTATTTATTTATAGGGTGAAATAAATATAGATAGGGGAATATATACATGATAAATATGCACAAGGTAGAGTATTTTTGTTTTCTTTTTGATTTTTCAATTTTTGTTTTGATTTTGTATTTATAAATATTTACAAATATGCACAAGCCACTTTTATTCTATTTTTAGAGGAAAATATATTTATTGTATTTACATGGATATTTACACACATGAGTCCCTATCTCTCTCTACTTTGGCTTTTATGCGGTCAGGCCCATGCTGAGCCCTCCCTTGGGATTAGGTTGCTCAATATTTATTCTAAATATTTCTCTCTTTTTCTTTTTAATCTTTATTCTTTTATTTTTGCACAAAAACATGCTAATTATTAGTTTTTACACCATGCATGCTTTTGGTAATTATTTGTATTTACAAACATATACATGCATTTGCAAAGGTTTTTGTAGCTAAAATATAAGAATAAAGAGTGATGAATGAGTATTCATCACCCCCCTATACTTAACTTTGCTAGTCCCTTAGCAAACACTTATTTGAAAAAGAAGTGAAAAAGAGAAAGAAAAAGAAAAAGAGGAGAATGTACATGGATCAAGGTTGATTATTAAACTTGCCTTCATTAAATTGAAATATGGAGCTCGATCAGATCTTTGGATTATTAATGTGTCGGAACCTTATTTGGACTTAAGCTTAAAACTCAACAGCCTCTAAGTTCCACCAATCTGTAATCAAGACTCCTCAATAATCCAGATCAGAACAAGTCATCAAACACAAACCCTGAAGACCATGAATCTTTCCTTGTACTGTGAATGTGAGGTATAAGCTCTCCACCTCAGAAATGGCAACTTGACAACCCTCCCCAACAAGGTAACTCTATGACCCCAATCTGGCCACTCTTTCCTCAAGGAGCGGGGTATTCCCTTCTAAGTTCAAGTTCAACCGGCTCAAGAAGAGGGGGAAGAAGAGAATGGACCATGGCCAGTGTAGCCATGTATCCTTGGGAGCTTGACCAGTGTAGCCAAGTCTCCCTGCTGCAAGCTACATAAGGTGGGACATGAATCTCAAGCTTTGCTTATTGCACTATATACATACTCCGGTGGGATTATCATTTTCTATCAGACCCACCACTTTTTTGGAGTTATTTTCTTTTTGCATTTTTTTTTCAAGTGCATCTGTACAACATATACATGTGCAGCATATATACAAGGAGTTTTTCCTCTTGAGCCAGTAGGCTATCCCTCTTTTGAAGCATTATCGCAACCCACAACTCCCGTCGTTAGACCTCATGGCAACCAGACCAAGTTGAGACGCACTTCCTTCACTAAAAGAAGAAGAGAGGTTCCGCCTAGAAGTACTACCCTCATATGCTACCCCAAGTCAAGGAAGATTGCCTCCTCACCACCTCATCCGTAGATAGCCCGGTGCTAAGTGCGCTGTCCAAGTAAAGTCATTATCCCTATGAGTCATGTGTTGTTGTTAAGTGTTCTACTTAGGCTTATTGAGATGATATGCGATCATAACCTAGTGGACTCAAAGAATTAAGTCACCATGGACCTGAAAAGCCTTAACCCTAAGCCCTATAAGGTTCCTCTTAGAAATTAGGTGGATTAAGATCTTAATCAAGCTCCATTTCCCAATTTAATTCCAGGCTAGTTTAAATGTGAACTATAATCCAGGAAAAACTATATACATATATACAAAGATGCTATTTACACAATTTTTACACACATGCAAAATTTTTGAAAAATGTTTTGAAATCATGAATAGATGAATGCATGAAGTGCAAGTTTTGCAAAAGTATTTACACAAATTTACACAAGATTTTTGCAAACTTTTGATTTTCAAAACATTTTGGAAAAATTTTGTACTATATACATAATTTTGATAAGAAAATATTTACACAAACTTTACACAAAAAGATTTTTGAAAACATTTTTACAAAAAATAATTTGTACACTAGCTATGTATGTGCAATAAAAGAATGTTTATTTACAGGGAAAATTTTTAATTTTTGTGGTTTTTTAGGGTTTTAGCCATTTTTATTTATTAACACACTCACACAAAGTACGAGTTATGGCTAAAGTATATATGGAATATATACACACCCCCCTATACTTAGCTCGAACGATGTCCTCAGAGTCAAGAGCGTTGAAGAAGATATAACTCGTGCTATGTATAGGGAAGTGAAAAGGAAGGCTATATACAAAGACGAATGAATGAATAGGAAGTCAAGAAGATCTCGGCTTTTCCCCCTATACTTAGGATCAAATAATCCTAAGTATAGCAGGCTATACACAAAAGGGAAAACCGAGTGGAGAATGTACAGGGTCTACCCCCCTATACTTAGGGTAAAATATCCCTAAGTATAGGCAGCAAAAACAGGGGTAGAAAGAAACAAAAGAAATACCCAAAGGTCCTACATCTCCCCTATACTTAGGGTAAAGTACACCCTAAGTATAGCGTAATCAAAAGATGAAGAAAGGGATGTGGGACTAAAGAATGTGATGATATTGACATCTGGATCTATACAGGTCAGAAGAACAATGATAATCAGGCGTGAGACGCAATAGATGTGAGTCAAGAGACCACATCTCACGCAAAGTGAATAGGTGCAACATCAATGACCCGCGGCTCATGATCTAGAAATGGCTTGAGCCGCTGGCCGTTCACTCGAAAGGTACTCTCAGAAGACAACTCGGATATATCAATGCTACCGTTGTCGTGTACCTTTCTCACCAAGTAGGGTCCCTTCCATTTGCTCTATAGCTTCCCTGGAAATAAACGAAGCCTAGCATCAAATAGCCATACTCTCTGTCCAGGCTCAAAATGCTTGTGGCTGATGTGATAATCATGCCACTCCTTCACTCTCTCCTTGTAATGTAGGCTGTTTGAGAAGGCGGTATCTCTAAGCTCCTCCAGGGCTGCTAATACTGTCCTCCTCTGGTCTCCCACACCATCTGGATCCATAAGTATCTCAGTGACTGCCCAAAGTGACATGTGTCTCAGCTCAACAGGCAAATGGCACAGCTTGCCATATACGAGGCGAAAGGGAGATGTGCCCAATGGTGTCTTGAAAGACGTCATATATGCCCACAAGACCGAGTCCAAAAGCTGTGACCAATCCTTTCGGTCAGGGCGGACGACTTTCTGCAGAATAGTCTTGATCTCCCTGTTCGACACCTCGGCTAGACCATTCGTCTGTGGATGGTAAGGTGTAGCAACACGATGGTCTATGCCGAACTCGCTAGCAAGGGCCTTCACCCGGTCGTTGATGAAATGAGACCCCTCATCTGAAATCAATACTCGAGGTACCCCGAACCACGTGATGATGTGCTTCCTCAAAAATCTACAAATTGTCCTCGCATCAGCGGCTCGGGCGGGGATAGCCTCAACCCAACGACTAACATAGTCTACGGCCAACAGAATGTACTCAAATCCCTGACTCTTAGGGAATGGACCCATGAAATCGACGCCCCATGCATCAAAAACCTCATAGAAATGAATGGGCTGCATCGGCATCATATCACGCTGTCCACAAGTGCCCATCCTCTGACAGTCAGTACACCTCTTCACGAACTCATCAGAGTCCTTGAAGAGGGTAGGCCACCACAAGCCGGATTGGAGCACTTTCTGTGCCGTTTTCCTCCCAGAATGATGTCCTCCTGCCTCAAGCTTGTGGCAGTAAGTGAGGACGCTATGGTGCTCCTCTTGAGGAATGCACCTACGCCGGACGCTATCCCCTCCTTCGTGGTAATGGATGGGATCCTCCCAGTGGTAGGACTTGGCCTTCGCGAGGAAGGTCTCAAGCCTCTGCCTGGGCCAATGATGACACCAAAAATTCCCAAAGACCCGGGTGAAGGTAATAAAACAAGGGTCGTTGCGACCCGGATCTCAGAGGATGTGTCAATCAAAAAAAATATCGGACCACTCAATAAACCAAAGATCAATCAAAACAAAGCAAATAGCGGTCCAGCTATGAGATTAACCTGGTATAGCACCCAGGGTCGAACTCAAGGAGCACGGGTTGGCCAAAGGCCTACGAAGTAGTAAAAATAAAATAAAATAAAAGACAAGTGTTTTTAATGATTTTTAATGATTTTTATATTTTTTTGGATTTTTAATATAGTGAGAAAATAAAAGAAAACAAAGACAAGCACACTTTAGCTATTTATTTAATGTGTCAAAAATCAAACAAAAATTCAAACAAAAATGTTTTTATGTTTTTTAGGTTTTTTAGTGTTTTTGGTTTATTTTTGATAATTTTCTGATGTATATTTTATTTTCTAAAAATCAAACAGTGATAGAAAAGCAAGGTACTATCCAGCCAGGACCAAAATCCCTAAATAAAATATCTAAGGATCTCAAGAGGGCCTGGAGGTATTTTTCCTGTATACTAGATAAAACAAGGAAAATTTGAGTACCAAAATTATTGTTTTTGGGTTTTTAAATTATTTATTATGATTTTTATGAGTTTTTAGGTGTTTTTAAGTTTTTATGGTTTTTAAGCAATGAAAAATAGCCAAAATTGGCTAGAAATTAAAAGAGCACAAAAGAAACAGTACCTAATTTTTATAGAATTTTTAAGGGGGTTTTTATATTTTTTGGGATTTTTAAACCTAGACAGTGGCTAAAATAAAGGTTTTTGAATTTTTAAAAATAACAAATAAAATCAAAAATGTCCTCAAAAATTCTCAAAAATCCTACAACATGGCAGGAGCCATGTGTCAAATTTTCATCGAATTTGGAGGTGATTTGATATTTTATTCAAAAATCAAAAGAGGGCACTGTGCACAGGGACTAAAATGCAAATACCCGAAGTTCTGGGGGTCCAGGTGCAATTAACCCAGCAACGCACGCGCGCGACGCGTGCCTGGGGCACTCAGGGACCTTTTGGTAAGAAAAACAAGTCCGAGGACCTTCTGGTAACTCGTACCAAAAAGTCCAGGGGCTGTATTGCAAATAACCCACTAATAGACGCACATGCGGAATTAAAACACTCACAGGGGCATTTATGCAATTACTAAAAACATTTCATTCATTAACGAACATCCAGAACTACAGGACTAAAGTTGCAATTACACCAAATATACACGTGACGACGCACGTGGCTCACACAAACAAGGGCATAAATGCAAATAAACTAAAGTACGGGGTCCAGTGTGCAAAATACCCTAAAACTAAACAACTGACGAAAGTAATTACAGGACTAAAACGAAATAAAAACAAAAGCTGGGCCGAAGGGTAATTTACCCTTTATTAAGCGGGACGTCGGATGCGCTCCACGTGGCTGATCTGACGGGTCTGGCTGGTGGGCGCTCCAGATGGCGTCTCCTCAGATCTGACGCTCGAAACAGCTCCTCAGATGGACGACTCCGATCACACCTGGAGCGAGGAGACACGATCGACGGTCTGGGAGGATCCAGGAAGAACAGGTCGCCGACGACTTTCGCCGGCCTCGTGCGAGCGCGGTGGTCCTCGTCTGTTGCCTCTGAAGATCGGAACAGGTCCGCGGTGAAGCTCCGCAGCTGATGGTGGGCTCCGATGGCCCAGCCGAGCCCTGGAGGGGCTCCGGCGAGGTCGGCGGAGGAGAGCTCCTGGTCGAAAGTCGGGAGGCCTCAGATAGCCTCCTCTGGTCCTGCAAAAAGGATCAGAAGCTTCGCGGGTCGAGGGCAAAATGCCTCGACCCGGTTAGGCGGCATGAAGGTGGTCTATGCGTCGGGATGAGCGAGCTCCGGCGAGCGACGGACGGTAGAGATCGAATCCCAGCTCCTGTGCGAGCTGGGTTGGATGGTTGTATGGAGAAGGTGCGCGGAGGGACGGCAAAGGTGAATCTGGGTTCCGATGATCGAAATGATGCGCGAGGTGGACGTAATCAACGGAATACGGCGGCGGAGCGATTTGGGGCAAACTAGAAATTAGGCGAAATAGGAAAGCTAAGGGATTACCTGGGTGGTCGATGAGACAGTGCTGGAGCTGAGGTAGCTCCTGGTCGTGGCCTCAAGGGGTGTCTCGACCCGAGGCTCGAGCTCCTGCTCTGGGCGGAGCTGCGGCGGTGCTTACTCGCCGGATCAGTGGTCCGGCCACTCTCGCCTCACTGCGACACGGGCAACCGAGAGCTGTCACCTCGAGGGTTGCTGTGGAGGTCATGGGATAAAGAATGGGGAGCCAAAGATGCATGAAAACGGGGGCGGAGCTCGGAATTTATATGGGTGCAGGTCCGGGAAGAAGGGCTCGGGTCCGGCTCGATTGAGCACGGATCCCTAGGATCAATGTCGGGCGAGATTCCCGGATACTTGGGGAGTGATTAGGACCCTGGGTTAGGCTAAATGGTGATCGGGTCTGGCGGGAATAAATGGGAGAAGTCGGGTCCGCGAACCAGACCCGTGGGAAGTGGTCCACAGGGGGGAGTTGACCGGGCGGTCAACAACCCCTGTGGACCAATGGGAATCAGCCACGTCAGAAAAGATTTAGAAATTGAATTAAAAATAACAAATGGCCGATTTAATTAAAACTCAAAACATGAAATATTTTTGTTTTAATTTTTTCTATTTTTTGGTTATTTTTAATTAACTTTTGGAAATAAAAATAAAGTATTTACAATATATAGCTATATATAGGTATATGTACAATATGTTGGTTTTTGATTTTTGATTTTTAATGATTATTTTTGTACAATTTTATTCCTATTTTATATTTTATTTATTTATAGAATAAAATAAGGAAGAAAAGGGTATTTTTATTTTGTTTTAATTATTTATATACATAGGTGAAATAAATAGATATATACATTTATATACATGGTATATATACAATGTATTTTTATATTTTAATTTTGTAATTTTTCTTTGATTTTTGTTTTGCTTCTTTTTATTTTCTTTATTTACACTATATAACATAGGATATTTACAAAAAGTTTAGAAAATAATTTTATTTATTTATAAGGTTAAATAAATATAGGAGTATGGTCTATGTACATGGTGAAAGGGTGTTTTTGATCTTTTTAATTTTCAAATTTTTATTTTGTTTTTAATATCTTCTAAATATATACAAATATTTACAACATATTTTTGAGTGAGGAAAACATTTTTATTTATTTACAAATATTTACACATGAGCCCCTATCTCCCTCTACTTTGGTTTTTATGCGGTCAGGCCCATGCTGAGCCCTCCCTTGGGTTAGGTTGCTCAATATTTATTCTAAATATTTCCCTCTTTTTCTTTTTAATCTTTATTCTTTTATTTTTGCACAAAAACATGCTAATTATAGGTTTTTACACAATGCATGCTTTTGCTAATTATTCCTATTTACAAATATCTACATGCATTTGCATAGGTTTTTGTAGCTAAAATATAAGAATAAAGAGTGATGAATGGGTATTCATCACCCCCCTATACTATACTTTGCTAGTCCCTTAGCAAACACTTATTTGAAAAAGAAGTGAAAAAGAAAGAAAGAAAAAGAAAAAGAGGATGTACATGGATCAAGGTTGATTATTAAACTTGCCTTCATTAAATTGAGGTATGGAGCTCAATCAGATCTTTGGATATTAATGTGTCGGAACCTTATTTAGACTTAAGCTTAAAACCTAACAGCCTCTAAGTTCCACCAATCTATAACCAAGACTCCTCAATACTCCAGATCAGAACAAGTCATCAATCACAAACCCTGAAGACCATGAATCTTTTCTTGTCCTGTGAAAGTGAAGTCTAAGCTCTCCACCTCAGAAATGGCAACTTGACAACCCTCCTCAACAAGGTAACTCTATGACCTCAATCTGGCCACTCTTTCCTCGAGGAGCGGGGTATTCCCTTCTAAGTTCAAGTACAACTGGCTCAAGAAGAGAGTGAAGAAGAGAATGGGTCAAGGCCAGTGTAGCCAAGTACCCTTGGGAGCTTGACCAGTGTAGCCAAGTCTCCCTACTGCAAGCTACAACAGGTGGATCATAAAACCAAGCTTTGCTTATTGCACTTATATACATACTCCGGTGGGATTATCATTTTCTCTCAGACCCACCACTTTTTTGGAGTTCTTTTCTTTTTGCACATTTTTTTTTCGAGTGCATCTATACAACATATACATGTGCAGCATATATACAAGGAGTTTTTCCTCTTGAGCCAGTAGACTATCCCTCTTTTGAAGCTTTATTGCAACCCACAACTCCCGTCGTTAGACCTCATGGCAACCAGACCAAGTTGAGACACACTTCCTTCACTATAAGAAGAAGAGAGGTTCCGCCTAGAAGTACTACCCTCATATGCTACCCCAAGTCAAGGAAGACTGCCTCCTCACCACCTCATCCGTAGAGAGCTCGGTGCATAGTGCTGGTGTCCAAGTAAAGCCATAATCTATATGAGTCATGTGTTGTTGTTAAGTGCTCTACTTAGGCTCATTGAGATGACATGTGATCATAGCCTAGTGGACTCAAAGAATTAAGTCACCATGGACCTGAAAAGCCTTAAACCTAAGCCCTATAAGGTTCCTTTTAGAAGTTAGGTGGATTAAGATCTTAATCAAGCTCCATTTCTCAATTTGATTCCAGGCTAGTTTAAATGTCAACTATCATCCAGAAAACTATGTACATATGTACAAAAAGATGCTTATTTACACAATATTTTACAATCATGCAAAATTTTTGAAAAATGTTTTGAAATCATGAATGATGATGCATGAAGTGCAAGTTTTGCAAAGAGGTATTTACACACATTTACACAAGATTTTTGCAAACTTTTGATTTTCAAAACATTTTGGAAAAATCTTGTACTATATACATAATTTTGATACGAAAATATTTACATAAGCTTTACACAAAAGATTTTTGAAATCATTTTTACAAAAATAATTTGTACACTAGCTATGTATGTGCAAATAAAAGAAGATTATGTACATGAAAAATTTTTAATTTTTGCGGTTTTTAGCCATTTTATTTATTAACACACTCACATAAAGTACGAGTTATGGCTAAAGTATATATGAAATATATACACCCCCCTATACTTAGCTCGAACGATGTCCTCAGAGTCAAGAGCGATGAAGAAGACATAACTCGTGCTATGTATAGGGTAGTGAAAAGAAAGGCTATACAAAAAGAAGAATGAAAAGTCAAGAGGGGCTCAGGTCTCCCCCCTATACTTAGGATCAAGTAATCCTAAGTATAGCAGGCTGTACACTAAGGGAAAACCTGAGTGCAGAATGTACAGGGTCTACCCCCCCATACTTAGGGTGAAATATCCCTAAGTATAGGCAGCAAAACAGGGGTAGACAGAAACAAAAGAAATACCCAAAAGGTCTCACATCCCCCTATACTTAGGGTAAAGTGCACCCTAAGTATAGCATAATCACAAGATGAAGAAGGGGATGTGGGACTAAGGAATGTGATGATATGGACATCTGGATCTATATACAGCGGAAGATCAGTGAAACTCGGGCGTGAGATGCATTAGATGTGAGTCAAAGACCACATCTCACGCAAAATGAATAGGGGCAAAATCAACGACCCGCGGCTCATGATCTAGAAATGGCTTGAGCCGCTGGCCGTTCACTCGAAAGGTACTCTCAGAAGACAACTCAGATATGTCGATGCTACCGTTGTCGTGTACCTTTCTCACCAGATAAGGTCCCTTCCATTTGCTCTGTAGCTTCCCTGGAAATAGGCGTAGCCTCGCATCAGACAACCATACTCTCTGTCCAATCTCAAAATGTTTGTGGCTGATATGAGAATCATGCCACTCCTTGACTTTCTCCTTAAAATGTAGGCTGCTTGAGAAAGCTGCATCTCTAAGCTCCTCCAGGGCAGCTAGCTCTGCCCTCCTCTGGTCTCCCATACCATCTGGATCCATCAAAATATCTGTAACTGCCCAAAGTGACTTGTGCCTCAGCTCAACAGGTAAATGGCATGGCTTGCCATACACGAGGCGAAAGGGAGATGTGCCCAAAGGTGTCTTGAAAGACGTCCTATATGCCCACAAGACCGAGTCCAAAAACTGTGACCAATCCTTTCGGTCAGGGCGGACGACTTTCTGCAGAATAGTCTTGATCTCCCTATTCGACACTTCGGCTAGACCATTCGTCTGTGGATGGTAAGGTGTAGCAACACGATGGTCTATGCCGAACTCGCTAGCAAGTGCCTTCACCTGGTCGTTGATGAAGTGAGATCCCCCATCAGAAATCAGAACTCGTGGAACCTCGAACCGCGTGATGATGTGCTTCCTCAAAAATCTGCAAACTGTCCTCACATCAGCGGCTCGGGCGGGGATAGCCTCCACCCAACGACTCACATAATCGACGGCCAACAGAATGTACTCAAATCCCTGACTCTTAGGGAATGGACCCATGAAATCGATGCCCCATGCGTCAAAAACCTCACAGAAGTGAATGGGCTACATCGGCATCATATCACGCTGTCCACAAGTGCCCATCCTCTGACAGTCAGTACACCTCTTCACGAACTCATCTGAGTCCTTGAAGAGGGTAGGCCACCACAAGCCGGATTGGAGCACCTTCTGTGTCGTTCTCCTCCCAGAATGATGTCCTCTTGCCTCAAGCTTGTGGCAGTAGGTGAGGACGCTATGGTGCTCCTCCTGAGGAATACACCGACGCCAGACGCTATCCCCTCCTTCGTGGTAAAGGATGGGATCCTCCCAGTGGTAGGACTTGGCCTTCGCAAGGAAGGTCTCAAGTCTCTGCCTGGGCCAATCTTGTGGGACTTTCCCAACAACGAGAAAGTTCACAATATCGGTGTACCATGGGAGTGAGGCGATAGCAAGGATCGCCTCATCTGGGAAGGTATCTCTAATAGGGTCAATCTGCTCAGAATCCTCAGGCTGCTCTAGTCAGGAGAGATGATCCGCCACCACATTCTTGACTCCAGGCTTATCCTTGATCTCAATGTCGAACTCCTGGAGTAGAAGGATCCATCTAGTCAGTCTGGCCTTGGCATCCTTCTTTGCCATGAGGTACCTGATGGCGGTGTGATCTGTAAACAAAGTCACTCTAGATCCGATGATATATGATCTGAACTTATCCAGGGCGAACACTACTGCTAGCATCTCCTTCTCTGTGACTGTATAATTCCGCTGGGCAGAATCCAATGTGCGGCTAGCATAGTGTATAGCAAATGGCACTCCATCCCTCCTCTGTCCCAGCACTGCTCCTACGGCAAAATCGGAGGCGTCCGTCATGATCTCGAATGGGAGAGACCAATCTGGCGGCTGGAGGACAGGAGCCTCAATAACGCACTGCTGGAGAGTAGTAAACGACGAAAGACACTTGTCATCGACAAGGAACTCGGTGTCTTTCGTCAAGAGGTCGGTCAACGGTCGGGCAATCCTGCTGAAATCATGAATAAATCGCCTATAAAATCCAACGTGCCCCAGAAATGACCGTAGCTGCCTTAGATTGGACGGCGGTGTGAGTTTCCTAATGACATCAACCTTGGCCGGATCAACCTCCATGCCCCTGTTGGAGATGATATGGCCAAGCACCGTCCCTTGAGTCACCATGAAGTGACTCTTCTCCCAAGATAGCACCAAATGATACTCAATACATCGCTGGAGTACTCGATCAAGGCAGTCAAGACAAGAATCAAACCCGTCACCGTAGATCGAGAAATCATCCATGAAGACCTCCAAGCACTCCCCTACCATGTCAGAAAAGATCGACAGCATGCACCTCTGAAAAGTCGCAGGGGCATTGCATAGCCCAAATGGCATGCGTCGAAAAGCATATGTGCCGAAGGGACAGGTAAAGGTGGTCTTCTCCTGGTCCTCAGGAGCGATGGCCACTTGGTTGTAGCCCGAGTACCCATCCAGGAAGCAATAATGGCTCTTCCCTGCCAGTCTCTCAATGATCTGGTCAATAAAAGGTAGGGGGAAATGGTCCTTCTTGGTGGCTTGGTTGAGTCTCCTGTAGTCAACACAAACCCTCCAAGAGGTGGGTACTCGTGTAGCGATCTCCTCTCCCGATTCACTGATCACAGTCGTGATGCCCGTCTTCTTGGGCACCACATGCAAGGGGCTAACCCACTTGGAGTCGGAAATGGGATAAATAAAACCTGCACCCCACCATTTTGATATTTCCTTCATCACAACCTCTCTCAGGTTGGGGTTCAGACGCCGCTGGAACTCACGCGACGGCTTCGCCCCTTCCTCGAGATAGATATGGTGGGAGCACACTGATGGACTAATCCCATGGAGATCTGCTACGCTCCATCCGATCGCCTTGCGGTTCTTTTCAAGAACCCCCATCAAACGGGATTCCTGCTCTCCAGTCAACTCGGCGGAGATGATGACTGGGTACATCTCTGGCTTGCCCGCAAGGAATCGATACTTCAGCGAAGTAGGGAGCGGCTTCAGCTCTGGAATGCTGGGTGCCGGCAAATCTGGCTGCGGAAGAAACTGAGTGAAAGTTGCAAGGTCGGCCAAATTTGCCTGGGAAAGTGAAAGCGTACTCTCGCAAACTGGATCGGGGGAAGGCGGCTCAACTGTACTGTCTCTAGCCTGTTCTGCCTCTACCTCCTCCTCATCTGTAGGCTCAGGTGGAATCAGGTCTGGCATCTGATCATCACAATCGGCCCAATCAGACTCTGAATCCGAGGGATCTGTATCAACCGCAGTGGCATCAGTACCACCGGAAAACAAGGTGGCCTCAGCACCACCATCACTAAACATCGTGCTGCGATCAAGGACCGGCTCTGCTGCCTCTATGGTATCCTGGTCCAAGGCTGTGCTCTCCAGACTCTCCTCTGCTATCATCTCGGCATCAGCTGTATCTGAAAGTGAGAGGGTGGTATGTGTCTCAAGATCTGCCCAAGCTGCCTCATCATCTGTGATCACAAAATCACAGTCCTGGTGGATGTCTGGCTCTGCGTCTGTCAGCTACTCTGAATCTGTACTCGCATCTGAGCGGGCTCTGACTCTAGCTCTGTAGTCCTCGACCGTCTCTATTTGTATACTCTCGCCCTCGACGCGAAAGTACACCTTCCCGCTATCATGATCAGTCACCGCCTTGGCTGTGGCCAAGAACGGACGACCAAGGATGATGGGGGTATCGGCCACTGACTCAGGGATCTCCATGTCCAACACTACGAAGTCCACGGGGAATTGCAGGCCCTGAATCGTGATGATAACGTCTCGTAATAACCTCTTCGGCCTCTTGACAGATCGATCAGCGAACTAAAGGACTATCCTGCTCTGTCGAAGAGTGCCCAACTCGAAGCGGTCGAGAAGGGCTGCCGGAAGAAGGTTGATCGACGATCCGCTATCTAGAAGAGTACGGTCGAACCTCTGCTCACTAATCTGGCATCTGACATACGGGGCCCCTGAATCTGGCCTCTTGGCTGGCAGGCGGTTCTGGATCGCAAAACACGTGGCTTTGGTCAGCACATGGATCTCGGAAGTGTGGTTCCTCCTCCTCCTCCTGACTGTAGTCCTCTCTCTCAAAGATCGCTGGAGAAGGGGGATGTGCTGCAAAGCCTCCTGGAGGGTCAGCTGGATGTGGAATCGATCGATCATGCTCTGGCTGAACTCCTCAAGCTCTCTCTTTTTTGGATCATTTTTCTTCCCCTTCCCCATCTGAAGGGCTCTAGGGAAGGGGATCACTGGGTCCTTCTCAGATGAAGGACTAGGAAAAGGTCTAAGCGGTTCAAGGACCGGATCCACACATACATCATGCACCACAGTGGGACCAGAAGAAAGTAAACCTTTTCCTTTATTCACAACAGAGTTCTGAGATACAGGAATACGAGGAAAAACATCAGCTCTATCTGTATAAACACAAGTGGCCTCAGTACCACCACGGGCTGGCTCTGCTGCTGCTGCTGGTAGACGTAGTGCGGCATCAGTACCGCGGGCTGGCTCGGCTGAACGGGTGGCATCAGTACCACCTCCTAGATCTGGTGAAGCGGCGGCCTCAGTACCGCCGGTGGGATCAGCATCCTTGGTGGCCTCAGTGCCACCGTCATCGTCTGGAGCGGCCTCAGTACCGCTCTCCTCCTCCTGTGGCGCCTCTGGGATGTCCTCGTGGTGAAGCTCAGATGAGGCGCCACTGCCTGCTGGGGTCCTACCGCTCCTAAGTGTGACAAAATCAGCATCAAATAGATTCGAAGATGTATCATCAAATGGGTCACTAGGAGTGGCTAACTCAGTATGTACTACCTGCTCAGATTTCCTCTTGAGGTTTTTTGGATTCGGCTCTATCTGGGCTGGTATGGCAGCCTTCCCTCTCACCAGGTCCCGCATCTCCTGGCGGAACTCGTCCATCTCCCGTCGGAATGTGGCCTGCTGGTCCGTGAGGAGGCGGGCGATGTCATCCAAAGCGGGGCTCTCGTGGGAGCCCGACGGGTGGCCTCTCTGTGGGTGAGGCTGCTGGAACTGCTGTGGCTGGTGCTGGTAAGAGGGGTATGATGGAGGTTGCTGCTGCTGGTATCCCGGGCGAGCCTGCTGCTCACGTCTCCACAACTGTCCCTGCTGCTGATAGGGACGCGGACCGAAGGATGACTGGTGCTGCTGATATGCTGGGGGCTGCTGCTGCGGCTGGTGCCGGCCTCTCTGCTGGGAGTACTGCCCTCCCTGTCCTGACGGCTGCTGCTGGGGCTGGGTACCACCACTCCCCCACCTGAATCCGGGATGGTCTCGTCGGATCCCAGGCTGGGGACAGTCGTACCAAATCCCGTTGACATCCATCAACGGCTCGGCATCGAAGGGGGCTGGCGGGAGTACTGCCAGAGGCCGGTCCGGCTGGTAGACCACCATCTGCATCTCTGGAGATGGTGGGGACTGGTAGGTGGGCTGCGGCTGCTGATACGGCTCCGCCTGTACAAGATGGACCTGTCTAGGCTGCACGTGGGTGCTGGAGCGCTGGGACGAGCTGTTGCTGCTGCCGCGTCGCCTCGCGACTGAAGACGGGGCTGAGAAGCCGTCTGTGCCTCCTGGAGACACATGAGCTGTGTCTTCTTGTCGCTCAGAACCTGTGCCATCTGCTCCATCTGTGTGATACCCTGGCACTGCTTCTTATCTATCAGCTCCATGAGGTCCAGCTTCTCGCTAATAATGCCCATGTCCGCAGCTGATGACTCTGCCTGTGCTGTTGCGGCTGCGGACGAACTGGATGGACCTGCATCTACCCGTGCTATCCGCTGGTATTGCACGGGTCCTGGCTGATGTGGCTGGGTCTTCTGAGTATACAACATGGTCTGGGACATCACCATGTAGTTCTCAGTCATCTCCTCGAAGATGGCCCAGACCTGGTCGTGGTCCTTGGCGAAGTAGGACCCGCCGTAAGAAGCATTCACCAGGCCCTGTAGCTCTGGTGTCAACCCACTGAAAAAGCTCTGAACTAAGTTCGGCTTGGAGATGTCGTGGTGCAGGCATCGGTCCAGGAGCTCTCGAAACCTCTCCCAAGCCTCATGGAACTGCTCGTTGGGGAACATGGAGAAGTTGCTGATCAGGGCCCTCGCTGCATTCGTCCGTCCGAGTGGATAGTACTTGTTCAAGTACTCGGTGCGGAGTTGCTCCCAGGTATAAACAAACCTCCCAAGGTGCTTCAGCCAGGTGGCTGCTCTATCTGCCAGTGAAAACGGGAAGGCTATCATCCGGATCGTGTCCTGGTCCACATGCCGGTCGTGGACAGTGCTGCAAATCATCAGAAACTCCTGGAGGTGAAGGTGGGGCTCCTCAGTGGCGAGTCCGTGGAAACGAGGAAGCATCTGCAGGGTGTTCGGGGGGAACTTGAAGTCCCCCACGATAGCAGGTACCACCACCCAATGGTGCATCAGTGTAGATCCGGGGTTGTGCAACTCCCACATCGGTCTAGGTGGTCCTCCTCCTCCCGCGGCTGCTGCGGCTGCGACCGCGGCTGCTGCTGCTGCTGCTGCGGCTGCTGCAGCTCGTGCCTCTGCATCAGGTCTGTCCTCAGGCTCGCTCTGCTCATCTCGCTCTGCTCTGAGCCTCTCCAACTCTCTCCTCATCTCAATCATAAATGCTCCCTGATCGCGTAACTGCTGCTGAACTGCATCTAATGAGGCGATCAAGGTGGAGTTGATCGCTCCCTGATCCATCACAACATGCTCAGTGCGGGAACGATCCTCAGAACTGCCGGCCATGGCGACGTCTGCAAAACCAAACGAGCCCAACTCAGGTGCGGTCAAATGAATCAATCTCTCCTCGGGCTCGTGTCTCTCAGGAAGATCAGAAAGGGGGTCGAGGGGGAACAGAGTGGAATCGTACTCGGGCTCGGAGAGCGGGTCTGGGCTCTCGCGAGCCAACCTAGATGACGAGGCAGACGCGCCCGAAAGCGGTGCAGCCAGAGGCTGCCTAAGAGACCGTCTACCCATCATCTTGATCTGGCGAGTAAGGCGGATGAGATCTGGAAAAATTACGATCAGAAAACAAACCCCCGGTTAACCAACGCAACGCGAGCTGAAGACCGTGAAAGTTCGGTCAAATTATCTTGTCGATTTTATTTTGGTGAACAAACAGAATATCAGAGCGCTTACGTGACCTGTTGGGATATCCGATGCTAACCCAACCAACTGGCCCGCACGGAAGAGTCGGTAGTCAGTCGGGACTAGCAACGGGGGGCTCTACCTAGGGTGCGGGTCACTCTCTCGCGCATCCAAACCAAATAATGAGGGGGTTGCTCTCCCCAAGACAGAATTTTTAGGGTGAGCAGGTTTTAAGATCAATAAGATTAGCAGTCCCAATTTTATGGTTTCACTTTTTTTTAATATTTTTCAAAGCAAACAAAAGGCCTAACGAATTTTTCGGTTCTCCTAATTATTAAGTCCAAAACAGGGGGGAGAAGACGAAAAAGCCGATGCACGATAAATCAATGATGCATGCAAAGTCAGAAATGCGTACCTGTCTCCAGCACTCTACATGCAAGATGATCCGCGCATAAAAGTAAAGACAGAAATAAAACTAACCTAAATGATGCAGCGGGAAAAGCCGGGTCCTAGACGAGCAGCTTCTAGAGAAGAACCGTCTAACCGGTCACCGACCTCTAAGCCAAAGAGTCCGGTCTTGGCCCGTCCCTCCTCTGTCCGACAAATCGGGGGTAGGAGTAAGCGCTTTACAGGACGGGCTACGGCACGTAGGCTACGGAGGCTAGCGAGTCGGTTATTTTTATTATTGATTTTAAGTAGGTCCAATTACGGTCTATAGGAACAGATATGCAATTAGGTGTGTGGATCCTACTAATTACGGCACATTCACCAGAAAATCCTAAGTCTAGGGGCTCGAGCAAAAACCGTGAAAAACCGGAAAAGACAGAAATAAAAGAAAAATAAAACCGCGAAGAAAGCCGCGAAAAACCACGAAGGTCCTAAAGGGTCCCCCGAGCACACCGGTGCTCGGCGAAACAGACCCGCTACGGTCAAGAAGTCCAAGAGTGTCTAGGTCCCTGTATTATTACAATAATAATAATAAATGAAATAAAAACCTAATCTATCCTCACCCACTCAACTCTCTCTCTCTCGCTCTCTCCTGCGGCTTCGTAAAGAAGGAAGCCGCCTCCAAGTTCCTCGGCTGCACCGGTGATGAACCTCAGTTTCATCATCTTTATTTCACATAATTAACCCCCTTGCTTAAAAGTTTGTCAATAATTCCCTGTTAAGATCTCATAATTAACAGAGTCCTAAATATATTAAAAACCACAAAAAAAATGACAAAACAAAATTCGTGGTATTTTTAGACTTAAAAATACCCTCAAAAATATTTCGGGCCCTTGTTTGATCTCTTTTCGAGTTTTGGTCAACATGAAACTTGTGGATCTCATCAAGATCTACAACTTTCATGTTTTGAGTTTTCTCAAATTCGGCCAATAGGGCCCTCAAAAATAAGAAAAAAACCTCTGAATAATCTGATTGGGCCACGTGGCCCATTCTGGGGGCGCCACGTGGCCCGGCCTCTTTGTCTTATCCTAGCCCTCAGATCTTCCCCCCCGCTTCATCCGCACCATCCGTTAGCGCCGCGCCCACAGCTTGACACGTGGCGCGCTGTGTGCCCTTCGATCGCGCCCTGGATCTCACATCTAAGCCGCTCAACCCGCTCATTGTCCTCAGTCGTTCGATCACCTCCCACTCACCATCTTTACCGTCCATTAGCGCCGAGTCCTTAGCGTGCCACGTGGCAGCGCCTGATCTATCCGATCATATCGCCTCGATCTAATTTGGCCCGTCACTTAGCGCCTAAATGTCAACCGTTGGATCTCAAGATCCAACGGCCGACAGACCGTCGTCAACCTCCAGCCCACTCCTCTCTCTCCCACGTTCCTGCTCGACGACCACTCGCCCTTCCCATTTTCACAGCCACTCCCGTGGACCTCTTCCTTCGCCAACCGCTCCATGGTCCTCCCCAGTCATCCACGACCATCGCGCACTACTCCACTACCCACAACTCCCTTCCAGTCGCCCCACAGCTGACCGCAAACCCACGCCGGCCACCATTATCTCCGCCACTTCTCCCTTCAAATACACCTCCGCCCCCACTATTCACGGTTGTCCACCTTTACGCGGGGAGGGGCCCAGCCCTCCTCCGCCTCCCTGTGACAGGGGGAGGCGTCGGATAGAGCGAAGACGACCTCAAATCCCCCGGTGAGACCCTCCGCCATTCACGGTGGAGTTGCGGCGCTCCGGAGACCGCTCGAGCTGCGTCGACCGGCTGGCGACGTCCAGCGAAGACCCGATGCTCCATCTGAGCTCCAGCCCAAGCCTCCGCTCCACCCGACCAAGGTAAGTACCTCTTCTTCTTCCTCTGTAATTTTCTTTAATTTCTTTGAATTTTCTAGGGCACTTCGTCCATCTTCACCCTCCGATAACCACCCAGTTAGCTCCGCCAACAACTCCCCCTTCTCGCGCACGTTTCTGACCACCCTTCCGGTTCTTCGCAACCCCAGACCACTCCTACCCATCTCCTCCGCCATCCACGGCGGAGGAGCTTCGAGCTCACCACTCTCTTCACCTCACTGAGCTCCCGTTCCATTCACACACGCGACCCACTCTTGCTTCGGCTACGTACTAACAATGCAGGTCCACGAATCTCTTAATAAATGGAGCTTCGCCGGAGCTCACTTCGTCAAGTTCTCCTGCAACTGCCGAGCCCCGTTGATCAACGCCAGCAGCTCCTGGACCTTCCCCGAGCTTCGAGCTTCTCCGACGTCTATCTGGGGAGCTCTGGGGAGGTCGCCATCAGCCGATATCGAGCGGCGGAGAGGAGCCCCCTTCGCCGGAGACCCACTACCGCCGCCAGCTGAAGATGGTGGAGAAGGAGCAACAGCCGTTGGATGATCTTCATCTGACGGCACGGATCCAGCCACGTCGCTCAAGACCCGCCTCTCCAGCGACCGTTGGATCATCTCGATCCAACGGTCAGAGCACAGCCACGTCGATCCTTCAGAGGCCCACAGCGACCATCCGATCACTACAATCGGATGGCTCATATGCAGCCACGTGTCCTCTCCATAGCAGCACCGAGCCTCAGCCACCGAGCCAGAGGCTTGGATCCGCCGAGCCTTGTCCGAGCCTGCATCGAGCCAAAGCCTACGCCCGAGCCACGCCGAAGCAACCCGGGCCTCCTCCGAACCTCCGATCGACCCGAGCCTGGGGAAGCGCGTGCCTGGCACGTGCTTCTTGGGTAATTTGCAAGGAAGCCCAGCCGCCTTCTTCAATTTGCAAACAGGTCCCGATCACGTGCAGCGGGCGTGCACAGTGGGTATTTTACAGGGAAGGTCCATCTACTTTACGTATTTACATTTTAGTCCCTCCCTGGACCTGTTTGTAGTTATCTTTTCATGTTTTTATTGCATTTATGCCCCTGTCTTCTTTTATGCGTATCTTGAGCTACATAGCTCCAATCGAGTTGATTTCAGTTTCATTTTGAAGCTCTTCTCGTCCTCTACATTATGGCATGGTTAAATTTCAGATTTGATACTATGAACTGTGATGTATTATTTTATTATCTAAGTGTCTTGATCTCTTTATTTATCATGCCCACTTGCTTAATGAGAGTAGAATGCTTCTTAATGCTAACTCTGTTTAACTTGCATTTTTTTGCTATGGTTCAAGTGACTTTTATATTGGGCATATCATTCGCTTTGCATGCTCATTTAATTGCATTATAAAAATTGATAAAAAAATGCATGTTTAATTTAATGCATTATCTTGTCATGTGTTTTGTCTTTGCATATTTTGACCTATATGCTTCAACTCTACACTTAGTTAAACAAACTTAAATCCGAATAATACGAGAGAGGCTCGTGTCCCTGAGTTCGACCTTGGTATCTTGCCAAGTAAAAATAATTAACGATCACCTCATTTCGATTCATTATGGCATATATCTAAATGAGGTGATCGCTTTGACGACCCAAAACCGGCCCGACTACGATGATGATTCCATGCGCTAAAAACACATTATTAAAGGGCCGATTTTGCGGTTCGTCAACCGGCTCCTCGAAAGTCGCCTCCGCGGTCCTCGGGCCCTCGCAAGACAAAGAGAAGAGTTGTCAGACCGGCAAAAATAATCAAATAATAAAGAAAAGAAAGGAAAATGAAAGTGAGGGTATATATGCAAAAATGGAAAATGAAATAAACACACAAAATAAAACAAAAATAAAAATAAAAGAAAATCAAAATAAAACAAAAAGAAAATAGATACAAAAGCCGCGAAAAGCCGCGAGCTCCAAAGAGCCACGAAAAGCCGCGAAAACAAAAACGAAAATAAAAACAAAAAGAACTACTAAGCCGTGCTCCCCGACAACGGCGCCATTCTGATGACACCAAAAATTCCCAAAGACCCGGGTGAAGGTAATAAAACAAGGGTCGTTGCGACCCGGATCTCAGAGGATGTGTCAATCAAAAAAAATATCGGACCACTCAATAAACCAAAGATGAATCAAAACAAAGCAAATAGCAGCTATGAGATTAACCTGGTATAGCACCCAAGGTCGAACTAAAGGAGCACGGGTTGGCCAAAGGCCTACGAAGTAGTAAAAATAAAATAAAATAAAAGACAAGTGTTTTTAATGATTTTTAATGATTTTTACATTTTTTTGGATTTTTAATATAGTGAGAAAATAAAAGAAAACAAAGACAAGCACACTTTAGCAATTTATTTAATGTGTCAAAAATCAAACAAAAATTCAAACAAAAATGTTTTTATGTTTTTTAGGTTTTTAGTGTTTTTGGTTAATTTTTGATAATTTTCTGATGTATATTTTATTTTCTAAAAATCAAACAGTGATAGAAAAGCAAGGTACTGTCCAGCCAGGACCAAAATCCCTAAATAAAATATCTAAGGATCTCAAGAGGGCCTGGAGGTATTTTTCCTGTATACTAGACAAAACAAGGAAAATTTGAGTACCAAAATTATTGTTTTTGGGTTTTTAAATTATTTATTATGATTTTTATGAGTTTTTAGGTGTTTTTAAGTTTTTATGGTTTTTAAGCAATGAAAAATAGCCAAAATCGGCTAGAAATTAAAAGAGCACAAAAGAAACAATACCTAATTTTTATAGAATTTTTAAGGGGGTTTTTATATTTGTTTGGGATTTTTAAACCTAGACAGTGGCTAAAATAAAGGTTTTTGAATTTTTAAAAATAACAAATAAAATAAAAAATGTCCTCAAAAATTCTCAAAAATCCTACAACATGGCAGGAGCCATGTGTCAAATTTTCATCGAATTTGGAGGTGATTTGATATTTTATTCAAAAATCAAAAGCGGGCACTGTGCACAGGGACTAAAATGCAAATACCCGAAGTTCTGGGGGTCCAGGTGCAATTAACCCAGCAACGCACGCGCGCGACGCGTGCCTGGGGCACTCAGGGACCTTTTGGTAAGAAAAACAAGTCCGAGGACCTTCTGGTAACTCGTACCAAAAAGTCCAGGGGCTGTATTGCAAATAACCCACTAATAGACGCACATGCGGAATTAAAACACTCACAGGGGCATTTATGCAATTACTAAAAACATTTCATTCATTAACGAACATCCAGAACTACAGGACTAAAGTTGCAATTACACCAAATATACACGTGACGACGCACGTGGCTCACACAAACAAGGGCATAAATGCAAATAAACTAAAGTACGGGGTCCAGTGTGCAAAATACCCTAAAACTAAACAACTGACGAAAGTAATTACAGGACTAAAACGAAATAAAAACAAAAGCTGGGCCTAAGGGTAATTTACCCTTTATTAAGCGGGACGTCGGATGCGCTCCACGTGGCTGATCTGACGGGTCTGGCTGGTGGGCGCTCCAGATGGCGTCTCCTCAGATCTGACGCTCGAAACAGCTCCTCAGATGGACGGCTCCGATCACACCTGGAGCGAGGAGACACGATCGACGGTCTGGGAGGATCCAGGAAGAACAGGTCGCCGGCGACTTTCGCCGGCCTCGTGCGAGCGCGGTGGTCCTCGTCTGCTGCCTCTGAAGATCGGAACAGGTCCGCGGTGAAGCTCCGCAGCTGATGGTGGGCTCCGATGGCCCAGCCGAGCCCTGGAGGGGCTCCGGCGAGGTCGGCGGAGGAGAGCTCCTGGTCGAATGTCGGGAGGCCTCAGATAGCCTCCTCTGGTCCTGCAAAAAGGCTCAGAAGCTTCGCGGGTCGAGGGCAAAATGCCTCGACCCGGTTAGGCGGCGTGAAGGTGGTCTATGCGTCGGGATGAGCGAGCTCCGGCGAGCGACGGACGGTAGAGCTCGAACCCCAGCTCCTGTGCGAGCTGGGTTGGATGGTTGTATGGAGAAGGTGCGCGGAGGGACGGCGAAGGTGAATCTGGGTTCCGATGATCGAAATGATGCGCGAGGTGGACGGAATCAACGGAATACGGCGGCGGAGCGATTTGGGGCAAACTAGAAATTAGGCGAAATAGGAAAGCTAAGGGATTACCTAGGTGGTCGATGAGACTGTGCTGGAGCTGAGGTAGCTCCTGGTCGTGGCCTCAAGGGGTGTCTCGACCCGAGGCTCGAGCTCCTGCTCTGGGCGGAGCTGCGGCGGTGCTTACTCGCCGGATCAGTGGTCCGGCCACTCTTGCCTCACTGCGACACGGGCAACCGAGAGCTGTCACCTCGAGGGTTGTTGTGGAGGTCACGGGACAAAGAATGGGTAGCCAAAGATGCATGAAAACGGGGGCGGAGCTCGGAATTTATATGGGTGCAGGTCCGGGAAGAAGGGCTCAGGTCCGGCTCGATTGAGCACGGATCCCTAGGATCAATGTCGGGCGAGATTCCCGGATACTTGGGGAGTGATTAGGACCCTGGGTTAGGCTAAATGGTGATCGGGTCTGGCGGGAATAAATGGGAGAAGTCGGGTCCGCGAACCAGACCCGTGGGAAGTGGTCCACAGGGGGGAGTTGACCGGGCGGTCAACAACCCCCGTGGACCAATGGGAATCAGCCACGTCAGAAAAGATTTAGAAATTGAATTAAAAATAACAAATGGCCGATTTAATTAAAACTCAAAACATGAAATATTTTTGTTTTAATTTTTTCTATTTTTTGGTGATTTTTAATTAATTTTTGGAAATAAAAATAAAGTATTTACAATATATAGCTATATATAGGTATATGTACAATATGTTGGTTTTTGATTTTTGATTTTTAATGATTATTTTTGTACAATTTTATTCCTATTTTATATTTTATTTATTTATAGAATAAAATGAGGAATAAAAGGGTATTTTTATTTTGTTTTAATTATTTATATACATAGGTGAAATAAATAGACATATACATTTATATACATGGTATATATACAATGTATTTTTATATTTTAATTTTGTAATTTTTCTTTGATTTTTGTTTTGCTTCTTTTTATTTTATTTATTTACACTATATAACATAGGATATTTACAAAAAGTTTAGAAAATAATTTTATTTATTTATAAGGTTAAATAAATATAGGAGTATGGTCTATGTACATGGTGAAAGGGTGTTTTTGATCTTTTTAATTTTCAAATTTTTATTTTGTTTTTAATATCTTCTAAATATATACAAATATTTACAAGCATATTTTTGAGTGAGGAAAACATTTTTATTTATTTACAAATATTTACACATGAGCCCCTATCTCCCTCTACTTTGGTTTTTATGTGGTCAGGCCCATGTTGAGCCCTCCCTTGGGTTAGGTTGCTCAATATTTATTCTAAATATTTCCCTCTTTTTCTTTTTAATCTTTATTCTTTTATTTTTGCACAAAAACATGCTAATTATAGGTTTTTACACAATGCATGCTTTTGCTAATTATTCCTATTTACAAATATCTACATGCATTTGCATAGGTTTTTGTAGCTAAAATATAAGAATAAAGAGTGATGAATGGGTATTCATCAGCCAACCTTATGGGACTTTCTTAGCAACAAGAAAGTTAACAATGTCGGCATACCACGGGAGTGAGGCGATAGCAAGGATCGCCTCATCTGGGAAAGTCTCACAAATGGGAACAATATGCTCAGACTCCTCTGGCTGCTCTAAACGGGAGAGATGATCCGCCACCACATTCTTGACTCTAGGCTTATCCTTGATCTCAGTGTCAAACTCCTGGAGTAGAAGGATCCATCTAGTCAGTCTGGCCTTGGCATCCTTCTTTGCCATGAGGTATCGGATGGCGGTGTGATCAGTATACAAGGTTACTCTAGATCCAGTGATGTAAGATCTGAACTTATCTAGGGCAAACACTACGGCTAGCATCTCCTTCTCTGTAACTGTATAATTCCACTGCACAGAATCCAATGTGCGGCTAGCGTAGTAGGTAGCAAAGGGGACTCCATCCCTCCTCTATCCTAGCACGGCCCCCACGGCAAAATAGGATGCATCCATCATGTTCTCGAATGGGAGAGACCAATCAGGCGGCTGGAGAACAGGAGCCTCAATAACACACTGCTTGAGAGTCTCAAAGGACAAAAGACACTTGTCATCGACAAGGAACTCGGTGTCTTTCGTCAGTAGGTCAGTCAGCGGCTGGGCAATCCTGCTGAAATCATGAATGAATCGTCGGTAGAAACCGACGTGCCCCAGGAATGACCGTAACTGCCTCAAATTGGACGGCGGTGCAAGTTTTATAATGACATCTACCTTGGACGGATCAACCTCCTTGCCCCTGTTGGAGATGATGTGGACAAGCACCGTCCCTTGAGTCACCATGAAGTGACTCTTCTCCCAAGATAGCACCAAGTGAACCTCTATACATCGCTGGAGTACTCGGTCTAGGCAGTCAAGACAGGAGTCGAATCCGTCGCCATAAACCGAGAAATCATCCATGAAGACCTCTAAGCACTCCCCTACCATGTCCGAAAAGATCGACAACATGCATCTCTGAAAGGTCGCAGGGGCATTGCATAGCCCAAATGGCATGCGTCGGAAGGCGTATGTGCCGAAGGGACAGGTAAAAGTGGTCTTCTCCTGGTCCTCAGGAGCGATGGCCACCTGGTTGTAGCCCGAGTACCCATCCAGAAAACAATAGTGGCTCTTCCCTGCCAGTCTCTCAATGATCTGATCAATAAAGGGCAGGGGGAAATGATCCTTCTTGGTGGCCTGGTTGAGTCTCCTGTAGTCAACACAGACCCGCCAAGAAGTGGGTACTCATGTAGCAATCTCCTCTCCAGACTCGCTAATCATTGTAGTGATGCCCGTCTTCTTGGGCACCACATGCAAAGGGCTGACCCACTTGGAGTCGGAGATGGGGTAGATAAAATCGGCGCTCCACCATTTCGAGATTTCCTTCATGACAACCTCTCTCAGATTCAGGTTCATCCGTCGCTGGAACTCACGCGACGGCTTCGCCTCATCCTCGAGATAGATATGGAGGGAGCACAGGGCCGGACTTATCCCCTGGAGATCTGCTACGCTCCATCCAATTGCCTTGCGGTTCTTTTCAAGAACCCCCATCAAACGAGATTCTTGTTCTCCAGTCAGATCGGCGGAGATGATGACTGGGTACATCTCAGGCTCACCCACAAGGAATCGATACTTCAGCAAAGTAGGGAGTGGCTTCAGCTTTGGACAGTTGGGTGCTGGTGGATCTGGCCTCTGAAAAGTCTGCGTGAACGCTGCCAAATTTGCATGGGAGAACTGAAACTCTCTCTCAATCTCAGAAACTGGAGAAGGCTGCCCTGATGGATTGTCTCTGCTCTGCTCGGCATCTACCTCCTCCTCAGTTGTAGGCTCAGTGGGAATCAGGTCTGGCATGTAATCATCACAATCTGCCCAATCAGACTCTGACTCCGAGGGATCTACATCACACAAGGTGGCATCAGTACCACCATCATCACAAAAATCTGTGCCGTGGTCAAGAACCGGCTCTGCTGCCTCTGAAGTATCCTGGACCTGGAATGTGCTCTCCAGGCTCTCCTCTGTTGTCGTCTCTGCATCAGCTGCATCTGAAAATGAGAGGATGGCCTGTGTTGCTGGGTCTGTCCAAACTGCCTCATCGTCCGTGATCACAAAGTCACAGTCCTGGTGGATGTCTAGCCCAACATCTGTCAGCTGCTCTGTATCTGAGGTGGTCTCTGAGCATGATCTGTCTCTGGCTCAGCTATCCTCGACCATCTCTATTTGTACACTTTCGCCCTCGACGCGAAATTATACCTTCCCGCTATCATGGTCAGTCACCGCCTTGGCTGTGGCTAAGAACGAACGATCGAGAATGATGGGGGTGTCGGTCACTGAATCAGGGATCTCCATGTCCAACACTACGAAGTCCATGGGGAATTGCAAGCCCTGAATAGTGACGACAACGTCTCGCAACAACCCCTTCGGCCTCTTGACAGATCGATCAACAAACTGAAGGACTGTCCTGCTCTGTCTAAGAGTGCCCAACTCGAAGCGGTCAAGAAGGGCTGCTGGGAGGAGGTTGATAGACGATCTGCTATCCAATAGAGTACGGTCGAACCTCTGCTCTCTGATGTGGCATCTGACATAAGAGGCTCTTGAATCTGGCCTCTTGGCCGGCAGACGGTTCTGGATCACGAAACACATGGCTTTCGTCAGCACATGGATCTCTTATTGGTGGTTCCTCCTCTTCCTCCTAACTGTGGTCATGTCTCTCAGTGAACATTGAAGAAGGGGAATGTGCTGCAAAGCCTCCTGAAGAGTCAGTTGTATGTGGAATCGATCTATCATCTGCTGGCTGAACTCTTCCTGATCTCTCTTTTTGGGATTTTCTTTTTTCTTCCCCTTCCCCATCTGAAGGGCTCTAGGGAAGGGGATCACGGGGTCCTTCTCAGATGAAGGACTAGGAAAAGGTCTAGATGGCTTGATGGCCGGATCCGCACATACATCACGCACCACAGTGGGACCAGAAAAAACCAAACCTTTTCCTTTATTCACAACAGAGTTCCGAGATACATCAGAAGTAGGAAAAATAACAGGTCTCTCAACAAAAGCATGGGTGGCCTCAGCACCACCATCAGCTGGATCAACTGGACGACTCGTGGCCTCGGTACCGCGCTCTGGCTCGGCTTAACGGGTGGCCTCAGTACCACCTCCTCGAACTGGTGAATTGGAGGCCTCAGCACCGCCTGTGGAGTCAGCATCCTTGGTGGCATCAGTACCACCGTCATCATCTCTAGCGGCCTCAGTACCGCTCTCATCCTCCTCGTCGGGTGCTCTGGGTGGATCCTCATGATGTGGCTCAGACGAGGCGCCGCCTGCTGGCATCCTACCGCTCCTAAGTGTGACAAAATCATTATCAAAAAGATATCCAGTAATATCATCAAATGCATCACTAGGAGTGGTATACTCAGTACAAGCTACCTGCTCAGATTTCCGCTTCAGGCTGTTGGGGTTCGGCTCAATCTGGGCAGGGATGGCGGCCTTCCCTCTCACAATGTCCCGCATCTCCTGGCGGAACTCGTCCATCTCCTGTCGAAAAGTAGCCTGCTGGTCCGTGAGGAGGCGGGCTATATCATCTAAGGCGGGGCTCTCATGGGAGCCTGACGGGTAGCCTCTCTGGTAGTGAGGCTGCTGGAACTGGTGCTGCTGCTGCTGAGAGGGGTATGGGTGCTGCTGCTGCTGCTGGTGAGGCTGATCTCGCCTCCAAGACTGTCCCTGCTGATAGGGACGAGGACCATAGGACGATTGCTGCTGCTGCTGTGGTGGGTACGCTGGGGGCTGCTGCTGCGGCTGGTGCTCTCTCTGATGGCTGTACTGGCCTCCCTGTCCTGACGGCTGCTGCTGGGGTTGGGCACCTCCGGTCCCCCAACGGAATCTGGGATGGTCTCGTCGGATACCGGGCTGGGGGCGGTCATACCAAATCCCGTTGACATCCATCAACAGCTCTGCATCGTACTAGGGTGGCGGGAGTACTGCCAGAGGCTGATCCGGTTGGTATACCACCATCTGCAAGTCTGGAGATGGTGGTGACTGGTAGGTGGGCTGCAGCTGCTGGTACAGCTCCGCCTGTACAAGGTGAACCTGTCTAGGCTGCTGGTGTGAGCTAGAGCGATGGGACGAGCTGTTGCTGCTGCCGTGATCGCCACGCGACTGAAGACGGGGCTGGGAAGCCGTCTGTGCCTCCTGGAGACACATGAGCTGGGTCTTCATGTCGCTCAGAGTCTGTGCCATCTGCTCCATCTGAGTGATGCCCTGGCACTGCTTCTTCTCTATCAACTCCATCCGGTCCAGCTTCTCGCTGATGATCTCCATATCCGCAGCTGACGACTCTGCCTGTGATGCTGCTAATGCGGACGAACTGGAAGGACCGGCGTCAACCCGTGCTATCCTCTGGTACTGCACGGGTTGTGGCTGCTAGGGTCTGCCCTGAGTGTACAACCGGGTCTGGGACATCACCATGTAGTTCTCGGCCATCTCATCGTAGATAGCCCAGACCTGGTCGTGATCCTTGGTGAAGTAAGACCCGCCACAAGAAGCATTCACCAAGCCCTGAAGCTCTGGTGTCAGCCCCCTGAAAAAGCTCTGCACGAGGTTCGGCTTGGAAATGTCGTGGTGCGGGCATCTATCAGTCAACTCTCTGAGCCTCTCCCATGCCTCCTGGAATTGCTCGTTGGGGAGCATGGAGAAGTTGCTGATCAGAGCTCTCGTGGCATTGGTCTGCCCGAGTGGATAGTACTTATGCTAGTACTCGGTGCGGAGCTGCTCCCAAGTGTAGACAAACTTCCCCAGATGTTTTAGCTAGGTGGCTGCTCTATCTGCCAAAGAGAAGGGGAAGGCAATCATCCTGATGGTGTCCTGGTCCACCTGACGGTCATGGACAGTGCTGCAAATCATGAGAAACTCCTGGAGATGGAGATGGGGCTCCTCGGTGGCGAGCCCGTGGAAACGGAGGAGAAGATGCAAGGTGTTTGGGAGGAACTTGAAGTCCCCCACGATGGCTGGAAGTACAACCCAGTGGTGCATCAGTGTCGATCCAGGGTTGTACAACTCCTGCATCGGTCTCGGTGGCTCTCCTGCTCCTGCCGCGGCGGCTGCCGCTGCGACGGCGGCTAATACGGCTGCTGCGGCTGCTGCTGCATCATCTGGGATCCTCGGCCCGTCTCTGCGCTGCTCGCGCTTTGCTCTCATCTGCTCCATCTCTCTCCTCATATCTAGCATGAACGCTCCCCGATCCCTCAACTGTTGTTGTACCGTCTCAAGGGAGGCGATCAGGGTGGAGTTGATCGCACCCTGGTCCAAAATAAAGTGCTCGGGCTGTGGACCTCTAGAGCGATCATCAGAACTGTCGGCCATGGTCTCTGCAAAATCAAATAATCCAAACTCAGGTGCCGATAAATCTGCTAATCTCTCCTCTGGCACTGGTCTCTCAGAACCGAAAGAAAGGGGGTCGAGGGGGAACAGGGTGGAATCATACTCGGGTTCGGAGAGCGGGTCTCGGCTCTCGCGAACCAACCTAGATGAACGGGTAGACGTGCCCGAAAGCGGTGCAGCCAGAGGCTGCCTAAGAGATTGTCTGCCCATCATCTTGATGTGGCGAGTAAGGCGGATGAGATCTGGAGAAACTATGATCACAAGCAAACCCCAAGTTCACCAACGCAACGCGAGCTGATGACCGTAAAGGCTCGGTCAATTTATCTTGTCAAATTTTATTTTGGTGAACAATCAAAATATCAGAGCGATTATGTGACCTGCTGGGATACCCGATACCTTCCCAACCGACTGTCCCGCACAGAAGAGTCGGTAATCAGTCGACAATGGCACCGGAGGGCTCTACCTAGTGTACGGGTCACTCTCTCGTATAATCAAACCAAGCAATGAGGGGGTTACTCTCCCCAAGACAAATTTTTAGATCAGGTGTCTTTTAGTGATCAATAGTTTTAGCAGTCCCAATTTTATGGTTTTTCTTTTTAATCTTTTTCAATACAAACAAAGCGGCCTAACGAATTTTTCGGTTCTCCTAATTATTAAGTCAAAAACAGGGGGAGAAGACGAAAAAGCCGATGCATGATGAAATCAATGATGCATGCAAAGTAAGGAAGGCGTACCTGACTCCAGCACTCTACATGCAATATGATCCGCGCATAATGTAAAGACAGAAAAGTAAACTACCTATATGGTGCAACGGGAAAAGCCGAGTCCTAAGCAGGCAACTTCTACACGATAGAACCGTCTAGCCGGTCACCAGCCTTCGATCCTGAGAGTCCGATCTCGGTCTACCCCTCCTCCTCCCGACAAATCGGGTTCAAGAGCAGCGCTTGGCAGGGCAGGCTGCGGCACGTAGGCTCGAAGGAAAATGAATCAGCTATTTTTATTAATATTTTATTAGTAGATCCAATTAACGATCTATGGGCACAGGCAGATAATTAAGTGTGTGGATCCTACTAAGTACGGCACAGTCAAGCAGAAAGTCCTACTGCTAGGGGCTTGAGAAAAACTGCGTAAAACCGTAAAAGGCAGCGAAAAACCAAAAAGCCACGAAAAAGCCGCGAAAAATCTAAGGGTCCCCCGAGCACACCGGTGCTCGGCGAAACAGACCCGCTAAAGAGTTCCAGTCCTACTGAGTGTCCCTGTATTATTACAATTCAAATCAAATGTGCTAAAATAAACCTAAACTACTCCTCTCTCACTCAGCTCCTCTCTCACGCTCTCTTGTGGCTCCGTGCAGAAGGGAGCCGCCTCCGAATCCCCCAGTTGTGCCGGCGTCTCGAGAATCGCTGCCTCGGTCCTCGGGCCCTCGCAAGAAAGAAGACAAGTGTCACAGATCAAGAATAATCAAATAAGTGCAGGAAAAATAAAGGAAATGGAACAAGGGTATATGTGCAAAAATAGAAATAAAATACACAAGCAAATTAAAAATAAAAGAAAAGAAAAGAAAAAGAAAATTAAATGAAAATAAAAAATAAATGAAAAATACAAAGCCACGAAAAGCCGCGGACTCAGAAAGAGCCACGGAAAGCCGTGAAAAATAAAATGAAAAGAAAATGAAAAATAAAAAGAAAGACTACTAAGCCGTGCTCCCCAGCAACGGCGCCATTCTGATGACACGCCTGATCACTCGGGTAAAAGGTAATCAAGGGTCTTTGTGACCCAAGTCACCAAGCGCAGTCGATCGAGAAAAATAGACCACCAAATCGGATAAAAATCGAAGAAACACAAGTAGCGGTCTCGCTTTTATATTAACCTGGTATAGCGACCAGGGTCGGACTCAGGGAGCACGTGATGGACTTGCAGCCTACGAAGTAATCTAAAAAAGGAATAAAATAAAATCAAAGTGTTTTTGGTGGATTTTTACTTTTTATAAATTTTTTGTCGATCTTTTATTAATAAGGAAAATAAAGAAAGTCAATAAAACAACCAATGCAAACAATTATTAAAGCACCTAAAAATCAACCAAAAATTCAAAAAATGTTTTTATGTATTTTATGTTTTTTACTGTTTTTGGGTAATTTTTGGTATTTTTCTGATTTTTATTTAATTTTCTAAAAATAAAACAATACAAAAAGACAACAACAATGTCCAGCCAAGCTTGGAGGACTTAGATAAAATATCTAAAATTCCCTAAAAACCTGGAGGTAATTTTCCTGTATAGTAGAAACTACAAAAAAAAACTGGCCACTGGAATTATTATTTTTGAGTTTTTTAATTAATTATTAGAATTTTTATAGGGTTTTTAGGGTTTTGTAATTTTTAAGAGTTTTAGATATCCAAAAATGACCAAAATTGGTCAGAAAATCAAATAAGGTGAAACAACTATTGTCTAATTTGTTTGTAATTTTTAGAGGTGTTTTAATATTTTTTTGTGATTTTTCAAGTTAGATAGTAAAGAAAAGGCTTGTTTTTAAATTTTTAAAAATATCAAATGAAATCAAAAATGTCTCCAAAAATATGAGAAAATTTTACACTATGGTAGGAGCCATGTGTCCAATTTTCATCGCATTTGGAGTTGGTTTGATATTTTATTAAAAATCAAAACTAGGGTATAGTGCATAGGGACCTGTACGCAAATAGTAGAAGTTCCAGGGGTCCGATGCAAATTTTCCAAGAAAACACGTGCGAGGCACGTGACTTGGGTACTCAGGGACCTAATTGCAAATAAACTAAGGTTCCTGGACTATTTAATAACAAGTATTAAAAGTCCAGGGGCCTCAGTGTAAGTAACCCAATAATAAACGCACATGCATAATAAAATCACGTACAGGGATATATCTGCAATTTACTAAAAACTTTCATTCATTCAGTAATACCCTAGAACAGCAGGTCTAAACATGCAATTAACCCAAACAAACACGTGTCGATGCACGTGATCCACTACAGGCAGGGGCATACATGCAAATAAACTAAGTACGAGGTCCTAAATACAAATGTACCAAAATAAAAACAACTAAAAGCTATATTTACAGGACTAACTACGAAATAAAACAAACATAGGGGCCTAAGAGCAATTACCCCTTTATTAAATTGAGGGACGGATGGCTGCCATGTGTGGATCGGACGATGGAGGGAAGGGTGGCGCCTCAGAAGGATCCCTTGGTGCTGATCGACGGCTGGGGCCTCGCCACGCGGTGGATCGGACGGGTATGAGGCGCTGTGGCTAAGCCTCACTGAGCCAACGGTCTGGATCGCTCCTCCAAGGATCGAACGGTGGTGGCGGCTCCTGACTTGGACGGCTGTGATGCGAACTGGAGCTGAAGAGCGATCGGACGGCTGCGGAGGATGTAGGACAAACTGATCACCGGCGAACTTCGCCGGGCTCGTGCTGGTGTTGGAGTCCTCCTCGCGGGCCAATGAAGATCGGAGAAGAAGCGTGGAGGCCTTCCGCGTCTACTGGTATCCTCCGATGGCTCGACGGAGCTCTGGGGAGCTCAGGCGAGTCCGGCGGAGGTCGAGCTGCTGCACCTGGATGTCGAAGCCCTCAGATGGGCTTCCTGGGACCTGCAAAGACGTGCAACGAACTCACGGGTCGAGGGCAAAGTGCCTCGACCCTGTAAGCGGGGGTGACGGTGATCGGTGCGGCGAGATGGTCGAGCTCCGACGGTGCGACGGCGGAGGAGCTCAAAACCCCAGCTCCTGTGCGAGCTGGGTTGAATGGATGGGCGGAGAAGATGCGCGAGGGGAAGGCGATCGTGATAGGATGCTCCGATGATCGAGTAGGCGACTGGGATGGACGGAATCGAAGCAGAACGGCAAAGGGGCGAATTGGGCGAAATGCGAAATTAGAGAAAAGGAAAGAAAACTACGGCTACCTGGGCGGATGGGTCGACTGGGCGTGAGCTCTGGGAGCTCTGGGTCATCACCTCACGGGTCGTCGAGGCCCGAGGCTCGAGCTCTATCTTCAGGCAGAGCACGGCGGCGCTAAGACGCCGGATCTGAGGTCCAGGCACCCTCTCCTCTCTGCGACACGACCAACGGCGAGCTGTCACCTCGAGGATGGCAGTGGAGGTCCTGGGATGAAGGAATGGGAAGCCAAAGATCCTGAAAATGGAGGCGGAGCTCGGAATTTATACAGCCAGGGGTCCGGCTAAAATCGATCGGGTAGGGCAGCTCAGAGCGCGGACCCCGAGGCGGGCATGCCGGTGAGGGTGTCGGATTTGGCAGGAACGAATTGGACCCTGGGTTTGGGTGCGAGGTGATCGGGTCGTGACGCTAAAATGCAGAGAAATCGGGTCGGGCGTCACGGACCCGTGGGAAGTGGTCCAAGGGGGGGAGTTGACCGGGGGGTCAACGTCCCCCGTGGACCAATGAGGATCAGCCACGTCAAAATGATTTGGAAATTAGAAATAAAATAGGAAATGGCCGAATTATTAAAAACTCAAAATACGAATTTTTTTATTTTTTTTGTGATTTTTAATTAATTTTTCAAAATAAAAATAAGGTATTTACACTAGGGTGCTATATATAGGTATATATACAATATAGGATTTTTATTTTTGATTTTTAATTAGTTATTTTTATATATTTTTATTCCCATTTTATACTTTATTTATTTATAGCAAAGAATTAGGAATAAAAGGGTATTTTATTTTATTTTTATTATTTATATAAAATGGTTAAATAAATAGATGTGTACATCTATATACATGGTATATTTACGAGGTTCTTTTTGGTTTTTAATTTTATTCTTTTTATTTTGTTTTTTTGTTTTAATGGTTTTTATTTTATTTATTTACATCATAAAAGATAGAATATATACAAATTTTATGGAAATTAATTTATTTATTTATAGGGTAAAATAAATATAGATAGGGGAATATATACATGATGAATATGCACAAGGTAGAGTATTTTTGTTTTCTTTTTGATTTTTCAATTTTTGTTTTGATTTTGTATTTATAAATATTTACAAATATGCACAAGCCACTTTTATTCTATTTTTAGAGGAAAATATATTTATTGTATTTATAGGGATATTTACACACATGAGCCCCTATCTCTCTCTACTTTGGCTTTTATGCGGTCAGGCCCATGCTGAGCCCTCCCTTGGGATTAGGTTGCTCTATATTTATTCTAAATATTTCCCTCTTTTTCTTTTTAATCTTTATTCTTTTATTTTTGCACAAAAACATGCTAATTATTAGTTTTTACACCATGCATGCTTTTGGTAATTATTTGTATTTACAAACATATACATGCATTTGCAAAGGTTTTTGTAGCTGAAATATAAGAATAAAGAGTGATGAATGAGTATTCATCAGACAGCTCGCACCCTATCGGGTTTGCAGCGAGCTAAAGGTGTCTTCGGAGTGATCCACTCTTCGCTGGAGCTTTGCTAGGGAGAATTCCTGCTCCTTGGTCTCTAGGTGCGAGCTGTCCATTTTCTTTGCATTCTAGGTAAATTTTATTTCAGTTTTCGTTTAGTATTTTATTCCGTGCCTTTACTGCCGTCTTAGCATAGATTTTTTATTCAATTCACTGGAGCTCTAGAGCTCCGACAATTGTTTCCATCTGTTTAGTCACTGTTATGACCTCACATCACCTCCATCATCTTCCTCATCACCTTCTCTATCCTCCAGCACTCCCAGATCATCTTACCCAGCTAGGATTTAGCCACCAAGGTTCTCTCCCCCACCGTCACTAAACCTCTCCGCCCCACTCCATTTTATGCACCTTTCCACCCACTAAGAAGGGCCTCCCCATTGCCCTCGTTCCCTTAAGATTTCTGTTGGGTGCCATAGGACCCCATATGGGTTCGATTTTGTTATTGCACATGAGCTTGTAATTGCTCCAGCATCCTTAGAGCCCCAAGCCCCCAACAACGGGGACTGTACCTAATTGAATGCACCAGACACCGCAAAAGCGTCTAAGAGTGATTTGGACTCATCCATTGCTGAGGAGACCATGGGAGTTGCGAGAGGGAGCAGATCGAATCTCCCCATGGAATTGTTCTTCCGACGTTCTTCGTGAGCCTCTCATCATCGTTCGATCAAGAAAAGTTACTCCAGGCGTGCAATGATCATCGGATTGAAGCCAACAATCATCATTAGATATATACAATGATCTAAACTCGAGTTTCCATTGACGAAGGGGTATCAACCATCCATCGCGCGATGCGTGTCCAAGTGCATCGAGAGGCATCGTTGGATGGCGTACTATTTTGGATAAATATCATAAGGTCCCTGTCGTCTTCTGTATTTGCTATTTTTCCTGTAAATATTAATTTGAGTTCAAAAACTTTTGTATAATTTACTAAAAACCCCCTTACTTGGTGCAAATTACATAAAGGTCCATACGTTGTGATATTTACACCCGTGCCCTTGCGGCTTTTATTAAATATTTTAGATTTTAAAATTGTATATTAAGTGTAAAACTTTGGGGAAATATGCATGCCAGCCCAGAAACTTTAATATTATTGCACTAATACCCATGTTAGGCTTGTAATTATTTTTTTGCATTTTATTTTTCTTAATTAGCACATGTACTCTATAAATTTTGGACAAATTGTGGGATATGCGTTAAATGATATTGATGCATGTAAAAACTTTTATTTATCATTTTATTGCATTTTCCTAATTATTAGAAATAGAATAGAAGATATTTATTCCCTATTTGGATATAAAAAATACAAAAAATAGAAAACTAACTTCAAAAATTCTAAAAAATAATGTAATATATTACTATATAATATAACTCCAGAGCTATAGTCTTATATATTATTTATAATAATTATATTGAGATTATTACTATATAGTTGCATATACTTAATATTCTTAAAAATAAAAAGAAAATAAAAAGTTAAAATATAAAAATATAAAACATTAAAAATACATAAAAATTAAATATAATTCGATACCCACAAAATACTCAAAAAGCTAAAAAAGTACCAAAATATTTATTATTTATTTTAATTCATTAATATTATTAATTATACCTATCCCCATAGCTCTCAGTGGTTCGACCCCTATACTTGCTGTCTATACACATCTTTATGTATGTTATAATAATCTTCACTCCGCATCCTTTATAGTTTATCTTTATTATGGGTTGATTGTTTGCTTGTTTTGATTGTTCTGAAGTTGAGTGCCGAGAGAGGGCCGATATAACAATTGTCGGATCTGACTTGTCGGACACCGCGAGCTCCTTCAAGATCGGACGTTAAGCTCCTCTGAAGAGTCTATCACCAGTACCCACACATGAAAGGGTTGTATCAATTTCCTTATTTATTTTTGATAACAATGCTAGCTTGCTAGTGTGATTTAGTCCAACAATTTTCCTAGGCGGTTTCTTCAGTTTATTACTCCTCCCACTCTGTCGTAAGTGCTCAATTTTGTAGAATTTTATCCAATTATAGCGAGGTGTAAGTGGTCCACTTCCTTCTTCCAAAGGTGTAGTTTTATTTGATTGATTCCAAGGGATCTGGAATCTCTCTTTTATCAAATAATCTCCATTCAGTCTATCCTCTTGAGTAATGATTCTTTACCATATACAGTGGTCTTAGAGCATACTTTCCCTAATTTGTTTATCCAATTTTGATTGCCATTCAAATATTCGAGCCACTGCATTTTTTTGTCAGTCAAGGGGTCAAAACTGTGAGATCCCTCGTATTAGGACCCAATACTTTAGATTTGATTCAATAACCAAATAGTACAAATGACAACATTCTTGTAGTGCTCTTCGAGACCTTTCCAAAGAACCTGAGAACATTGAAATAGAAATCCATATGAGAGACTTACATGTAAAATACAGTCAGATTGCAACTATTTGGATTCAGATCCAAATTAAATCTGTTTAAGGTTGAACCCCTACATAAGGGGGTGGTTGAGCCAATGGTGAGACAACTTGACCCATTGCTTGCACCACCACTGCCACCCTCTTGCCAGAGCTCTGTTGTCGGAGCAAATTCCAGCCACCGATCAGAAGTTCTAGCACACAAAGAGCATGGAAAGGATCATGGACACATTCATGTTGCATATGAAACATCGCGAAAATCTTGTTCCGAACGAGGGAAAGTCATGGGAGAACATTCCCATATGTACGCTCCAAGTGAAGGAAAGTCGTGGGAGAATATTCCCATATGTACATATTTTATCCTCCTCTTGTCGTTGGATCCACACGTTTTTCACACCATGAGTTGTTGTTAGTGTTTTAGAACCATAAGCGACATCAGTTTCGTGTTTGGATGAGTTTTAGACCAAAAGTCGGATTTTATCGCATCACGATATCGTGATTTCCCTTTAAATGGATGAATGCATTGGATAGATAAAAACATATATTTGTGATGTGGGTAACCACTGGAACATAGGTGAGTAAATAATTTTGCGATCAGAGCAACTTTGTCGGACAAGGCTAGAATGATTTCTGCCATTGTTACAAGTATATAATCATCCAATTGGATGATCGATCATGTAAAATGGATGATAGATCATTTGACATCAAAATGACATATTATAGTTTTTTATTGATCGATCATCAAAGTTAGATGATTGATCATTCTGAAACTATGGACTAAATGGACCTTAAAATGGTGTAAATTGACTTTAAAAAGATGTAGAACCATCTAAGACATTATGTTATATGATAAATATATGGACCAACAGAAATGAATTGATAAAGGAATTGGGTCTGTTTTGAGTAAAATAGGTTAAACCTTGATGTGGTGAGTCTTGGTGAGTGAGAAAATCTTAAGCATTGAAATGAAAAATGAAGGAGGAATATCCAGATCTGTATAGTTATATCTTGTATCAGCGGGCCTTTCCTGCTGTGTTCTTGTCCATGCCGTAATAAATTATCTTTAAGTGGCATGTGACGAGTGGAGTAGTTACCACCAAAGAAGGGGCATGCACCCTTGGGGCCCTTGGTAGAAGCTTAGACACCACGATCCCAACAGGCATTGACTGGAAAAGATGTTGCTTCGCACACTGAGGAGTTACCACACGATGTTCAACCTCAGTACTTGCATGCCTTCATCCTAGTACTTAGAGAGCGAGTCAAGTAGTCATGATTGGTGATCTATTGCTTCTCTTTTTCACTCAAGGTTAATACTTGTGCACTAGCTGATGTAAGCCACATTGGTATCACGGATGGAAGCACTAAGAGTGAAGTTTCAAAAATGATGGTTACGGAAGTACATAAATGAATCAAATCTCATGTTTATAAGGAGGATCGGGGATATTTGTAAGGATTCCGACTATAGTATGAATGATCTTAGTGATCAGTGCATTGACTCGTGGCCTACATCATCACAGAATCTTACAATGGGTAGCGGACTTGAGAGGTCCGCGATGATTCATAGGTTGGAAATTGATTAAGGAACCATATTTATGGTGAATCAAGTGGAATACTTGGGAGTTTAATATGGAGTCACAGTTGGTATGTGAAGTTAGTGGGCTTGTTGGAATTTAGTGTGAATGCATTGTACCCCCAACATGCCTACGAAGGTACCCTAACCCTAAGGTTACTTGGTACCACATAATCATAGTGTGAGATCCCACATGGGCCGATTTCCCAAAATATCCATAAAGCTTGGGTTATTCCGGACAAATGAAAATGATTAGAGCATTGTCTTCTTCGTGAGGATGGTTTTCCCAACTATTTTGTTTTGCACGATTTCTTAGCACCTTACTTGTTATATTTTTAGCACCATATAGAGCAACTTTTCTCATAGCGCACCTTTGCATCGGATCCATAGGTTCTCAGGAGCAACCGCAGCAGTGAAAGGCTCGTACTTGGAGTTTCTCTCTTTGTGGAGATACACCTTTGTGGTACAATACTTTTAGCTTTTACTACTTTTACTTTGTGGTTTTTGAGAGATGTGTATGCATGAACACATTTTTGATGCATACATGGTACATGTGGGCTTTTTGTGGACATGGATTGTAACCAATGATGGATATGCTTTGAATGGAAATGAATGGAAAGTAAAATTTAAATTCTATTTATTTGTGTTATTTTCTCCTGCTTATATTATCATCGATGTTTTGAATGTGGAATGCATGTGCTTGTAATCTATTTGCCGAGTACTCGAATCCTCAGGGTTCGTCACAAAAATCTCCCCGACGATATGGATTAACTCTCATGAGTTCATACATACATGTTGTTGGCTTCTCTTGAATCTTCTCCCATAAATCTATAAGCACTGAATTATTGTATGCTTCCAAATTTGTTAATTAATTGTCGTTTTCTTTCAAACAACAAATATTTCCCCACCCAGCCTCATGACTACATTTAGCCGGTGTGTTTCCCTGCAATACGAAGTATCTTCTTATTATGTCAATGCAACTTATCATTTTATGGGGAAGTTTTAAGGAAGCGATTCTTGAAGGTAGTGATAACATTTTTGCATTCCAATTCTTTAGGGTGTGTTTGGTTCATGGGTTATTTAAAGGAGGATAACCCCTTTTTGAGTTTTGGTGTTTGGTTGGTGGGGTTAGAGTTGTGAGGGTTTGTGTGATATGATTGTATTGAAATTTGAAAAAGTGGATAGTTATTGTGATATGATTGTATTGAAATATGAAAAAGTGGGTAGTTGTTGTGATGTGATTGTATTGAAGTTTGAAATAGTGAGTAGAAGTTGAGTATTTTACGATTTTTGGATGATATGATGATATAATATATATTTTTTGATGGAAAGGGAGTGGACCCCACTAATGGGTTAGGAATAGGGGTTTTGGAGGTAACACACCCAAAGTGGGGGGTAACCCCCAACCGAACGCCTCCTTAGTTCATTTGCAAACTCATGTATAATGCCATGAATTAGCTCTAAGAGATGCCAATGAGAGAGTGGGATTCTAAGGGAAATTCTCAATTTGCCATACTAAAATAGAACAAGCATGAGCTTTTTCTTGCTATAATAGAATTAAGCTATATATAGAAGATTTTTCTTTTCTGAGGGCCAAATTTTGGGAAAATATTTTCATGGTCAAATTGATGCATCAAATGGCCACCTATCGTATTTCAATAAAATCAATATATCACTGGTAATTTGGATATTCGTGATGTTAGGGGCAACATTTGCGATGGGAAACCCTTTTATATGATTTTTTAACTAAATTTGTTTCAGTATTTCAAAATAAATATTTACAACATTTATGAATAGGAGTGGAGAATATGGGTCTCCTTGTCGAACACCTCGAGTGGGCTTAAAGAAATTTACCGAGACACCGTTCATTTTAACGAAGATAGTTGTAGATTTGAGGATACCAATCACCTAGGAGATGAAATGGTTTTGGTAGCCTATTAATTCCAAGCTTCGAGTAATTAGATCCTAGCTAGTTGTGTCGAAAGCATTTTTAGATCAATTTTAAGAAATAGTGCCTTTGTTGTGTGTGTGTATGTGTGTATATATATATATATATATATATATATATATTTGTGGGAATCTCTAATGTGATAGAAAAATAGTCTTTTACACCTTGACCCTTAAGGAAGGTGCATTGGGATGACGGAATATATTCTTGGAGCCTCATGGCCCAACAATTTGCTACATTTTTTTATATAATCATCATTTATATTGATGAGATTAATTGGTTGGTAATTCTCATATCCCTATGGTGTCCCTCTTCTTAAAAATTAAAGCAACTAGGGAATTGTTAATGATGCGAGTCTTCCTAGCGTCAAAATCTTGCTAAAAAAGATGAAATAACATACTCATGAAGTCAACATTAATTCTACTCTAAAATCTCTTTATAAACTCCAGGATACAACCTTTAGTTCCCGAATTTTAAAGGATTTCAACCTACGGATAACATGCTCAACTTCCTCCTTAGTAATCGGTGCGATAAGGAATTCGACACCAAACATTCTCCCTACTAGAGAAGGACAAATGGAAAAAGGTATGGAGTGCATTTCACGAGGCTCATAAGGCTCGTTTGGTTACTGGGGTACCCCGGTGTATCCCCCTCCAAACTTGGGTTGGAAATCTATCACAAATCAATGTCATATCACATCACATTCCTTATTCCAACCCTCTCCCAACCCTCATAACTATCCAAACACCTACTATTCACAAGTGGATACCCCAACCCACCCCATCCCACTAACCAAACAGGCTTATAGTAAAGTTTTTGATATTATTGTTGGACTGAGAGCAGGTCCTCTGCAGGACTGTTGTAAAACGAGACCAAGCCTCAACCGCTCGATCTTGATCGAGTAGTTCACACGAAAAGGGCTCAGAAAAATCCGAATTTCATGCGAATCGCTCGATCAAGATGGAGCGGCTGGAGCTTGATCTCGATTTACAACAGTTCTCTGCATTACTGGAGAGGATCTGGTCGCCTGTTGGGCTATGCTACAAATATTTGGCATATCTGAGTATCCGCTTAGTCATGATTTAGGGCTAGAATTTGATTTTTTTTCCGCTTTTCGTGATGGAGCCCATAGTTTTTAGGGATCGAATATTTCATTTACTTTCTTTTATCAACTTAATCTTGCTATCTGATTTCATCGTAAGAATCCATCGATCTTTTAGCATTGACTCGAGAGTTGAGTGAAGTGTGGATGGGTGTTGAGTGCTTTCTGTGTCTAGACGATCATTAACCAAGTATGTTTTCAATTCTTTAATTTCCTATACAATTTTTGTAGTCATCCATGAATCAATTTGTTGGAATGACTTACAATTCAATTTTTTTACAAAATAAACCCAACTTTATTATGACTTTAATTTTTGTTGTTATATTCTCTTTCTTCTGTGTCTCTTTCAGCCAATTAATTACTTTCCTTCTTCACACCTTTCTTCCTTATACTCCTCGTTCTCGACAAACTGTAGTACCCCCATTACTTCTTTTTGACGGGAGGAAGCGAGAGAAAGAAGAAGACAGAAGAAATGAAGAAGGAGAAGAATGAACGAGAGTACTAAAAACATGCGAGATTGTTAGTTATTTCGTAAGTTTATTATTGAATTTAGATTGATATTCACATTGTTGACGTTAATGGCAATGACACCATCATGAATATAGACCATTCATAGAAATCATCCTATGACTATGGAATAGGTAGTGAAACTAGTGTTCAGAAATTTTGGAAGAATGTGAAGAGAAAATCCTTTGGAATTAAATAACATAAAGGGGAAGAATAATTATAAAATAGAAAAAAAAAACGTTTTATTTAATATTATTTTTCTAAAATCTTTGGCTTGATGCGGAAGATATGTGAAGTGTCAAGAGTAGGGACCCTCCTTGATTTTTGGCTTAAAATCATGACGCCATCATAAGATGACCTAAAACAAATGCACTTCAAATAATACGCTCACCACAAACCTTGTATCCCTATCCATGAATACACCTCCATTCATGAATCTCTTTGTTCAAGAACAATATTTGGTCGTGGAGTTACTTGTCACATGTGTATTGAATTCAAAAGTTTACTCTAGGAGTAATCCAACAACCAAACAGAACAAAAGCTTCCGTCTTTTTTGCGTTATAGGAGCTCTTGTTGGACTAAAAAATCTTGTTTTTTTTTTGTTTTTGAAAAAAAGTTCATGTAGAAAAGTATAAAAGAGTTCGATAAGATGACCTAGTCTAAGGCGATAGCCTCCACATCCGCAAGGCAAAACAATGAATGATATGCTTTTATGCTTTTCTTTGCTAGATGGATGAAACATGATCTCTTTTTTTTTGAAAGTTTTGTAATGGGTGTGCAGAAGCTCCAAAGAGTTGTTCAACTTCCATAGAAGGCAATAAATGTGAAGATCATGAGGATATCTATGCACATCTGTCTCCAGCTTATATTGGCCAAGGTAATCAATAATGGATCAAATGAAAGAGACTAATAGAGCCTTTTAAACCATGAATATTCGTATGTTCCAACATCTTATCCTGGTCAGAAAGAAAATAGCTGATAAGAGAATTTGTGGACTGTTGAAAATGCCTGCATATATATATATATATATATATATATATATATATATATATATATATATATGTTATGTTTAACAAAGTCCAAGTGAATGATACAATATTATTAGTCAATGTTCATAACCATACCACACTCAAACAAACAAAAAAGCATGCGAATTATTTTACTATTAAGAGAGAAACGTCTACCCGTTTCTTACTGTTGACAAAAATGGGTTGTATAGAACCACATGATTTTTTGTTGCAGCAAATATTTTTTTGGTAAGGATGTAGAAGTCGTTGCATACCATTCCCTAAAGCCAAATTGATATTGGAGTAGAAAATAGATATTGTATATTCAAATACCAGCTCCCATTTATTACAAATAAATGTTCCTACCATTGGTAATAAAACGAGAGGAGAGTTCTTTTTTTTCCTTCTCAAATTTAAACCCTTAGGAGAGAATTCAACGAGAGGCGGAACTAGTATATGATCTGCAAGGGACATGATGCTTCCTTGATTATTATATGTCACTTTTACAATATATTAAGTTTTTAATATATCCTCTCTTAAATTATATAATAAATAGTATTGTTAGAGAAATGTTGTAAAGTTATTTAATAGTTTAGTGGTATGGTATCTTGCTTTTTATTTTAGATACAAGGGTTCAAATCTTACCTTCAAATCATTTTAATTTCTTATATATAGTTTATCCAATCACTTCCAAAGTATCAAAATTCTAAGAATAAATTGATATAAAATTGTATTCGAGTTTATTTATCTCTCCAATTGGTTCTAGCACTCCTTATAAATAAAAAAATTATTGTTTTCTTTTAACCATAAACTTTTTTATTTCAAAGTTTCACTTGATAATTTAGCCTTTTATAACGGATTTAGAGAAGCTTAAATTAATAGATTGATCAACTTTTCAAAATCACGAAAATAGAGGAAAGGGATCCTAATCTATAGAATAGGTAACTTACCTACTCCACTTTCTTTCCTTTTTTCAATTTTTTTTATTTTTTTGAAAAATGCTTCCATAGATTTTCATAACTATATCCCTCTAATATGTCAATCAAATTTCGTCAGAAACAGAGACTCCTAAGGCCTCCATCCAGAACATGAAAAATACAGCAAATATGTGACCGTTAAAAAATGACTGTCTGGATGGAAGCCGTAGGAGCCTCTGTTTCTGACGAAATGTGAATGACATATTAGAGGGATATAGTTATGAAAACTCATGGAAGCATTTTTCCAAAAAATAAAAAAAATTGAAAAAAAAGAAAATGGAGTAGGCAAGTTACCTACTCCATGGAGTAGGATCACTTTTCTCATGAAAATAATAATCTATTTGAAAATCTAACCCTGATAATATATTTAAAATGTAAAACAGAAAGAGGTTCATTTTAAAAATACTAACTCTATATAAAAATATCATTTAAAAATACAATGATTTTTCTATTTTTGAGCATACTTAATAGTTGTATACTTGATTCCTCAGTAAAATTCCTGATTTCATCCCTGAATTCAACCCATGACTTGTTGGGTGCAGAACCAAGCACATTTTTAAATACGTAAGAACACAATTACAACATAATATTTATAAGTTCGTTTGTAAGTAGGCCACGTCCTCGACAACGATGATGTTGTATCTCACAATATGGTGAAAGAACTGAAATAGAGAGGATGGCTTAAAATACCAATTCTCTTAGCGTTTACATAATATCTACATAGAGACAAATCTTCGTAAATGGGGCAGTGTCTCAAATATGTCAGAACATGAAGGTTTTCCAAATTTCACTAGATGATAAGATGTCCAGGGATGAAAATGATCGGAAATAGATACAAATATAGATGTAATTATATTCTTATCCATTTTACAATACTAATGCGGATACAAATATAGACGAATATGAAAAATATGTTATCATATCCTTAAAAAAGAACACAAATATAGAATGATTACGAACCGAATACGGATAATAACATACGTACTTTAAAGACGGATTAAACTATACATGTTTAGGATAGTTTATTCATAAAATAGATATATTAAATATATTCGTCGCATAACAAATATATCAACGGTAGTGAATATGAACATAAAATTTTGTTACACATGGTTGGAAACAAATCTACATCTATATTTATGTACTAAAATATATATACAAATATGGATGCAAATATTCATGAATGACAAATTGATATCCCTATCCGTGTTTATTTTTAAAATGAATTCAAATGCCAAAAAATATATAAAATTATACCACAGTGGATCGGATACGAATTCTTATTCTTGTTCATCTCTATCCCCAATTCTTCCTAGCAGGGATAAAAATGATCGAATACATGTACTGATATCGGTGAAATCATATCTTATCAATTTAAAATATGAATACGAATGTGAGTACAAGTATTGACAGATATGAAAAATGTGTTACCATATCCTTAAAAATGTTTACGAATATAAAACGAATATAAATCAGATACGAATAATAACAGAAATATATAATAGATTAATTAGAATATACATGCCAGGATGATTTATACATAAAAATAGATATACCCTATATATATTTCATAAAAATTATACAAACAATGGTGAATGTAATCATAAAATATTGTTACATACAATTATAAATAAATATACTACTACACTTATGTATGAAAATAGATACACGAATGCAAATATTAGTGAATATCAAAGTTATATCCGTATCCGGATATATTTTAAAACTAATACTTATACACATATCAAAATATGTATAAAATGAATAAGATAGCAGATCGGATAGGAATATATTTATATTCATTGTCATAGCTACTCCCCAGTGAGAATAACAAATAGATTTAGAAACAATGAAAATGCAATAAATATGAAAAAAATCTATTTAACAAATAGATTTAAAAACAATGAAATTTCTGATAAATCATAATATGGACGGGTTCTCTGATCCATCAGATGATGGATATCAGAGTAGGGTTGGATCTCTCGTCAATCGAGATTCAAAATACACTTCAAAGCATATCAACAAGGTCAACTAAGGATACAAAAATGAGGAGTATGGATTGCAACTTAGGTACGTATATATGTGGTGCACTGACTACACTATAGGATCATTGATTTAAATAAGTATCACATCCATCTCAATTGACCAAATATCCTAAATAAAGTAAGGAAATGGTGAATAGCTGTTTTTCAAACGAAATGCGTAATGTTGAAGAAATTTGAAGAAAACAGGAAAGGTTGAATGACATCGTATGGACCACAATCTTCTTCAATGAACTCACTTTGGTTTTTTGAAAATGTCAAAGTCAAATACTTTATATGTCATCAATCACGATGAAAGAGATTGGATGGACCATCATAAATACAGAGAATAAGGAGCATCTTTTCAAGAAGAGGTAACCTCCCTCCTCCTTACTTTTAATTTGTTGTAATTTGTTGGATCGTTTGTTGGATCGAATCCCCTCCTGTCATTTGATTCAATCCCATCTCAAGGGACTGAGTCCTCTACTGTAGCATTTCCTTACTGTAACGCAGGGGATGCGTCCGATGGAGAATAGATGACCTGGATATGGGGTCGGTTATACAGGTCCATTCTCCATCGACGCATCCCCTACGTTGCAACAGGGGATGCACACGATCCGCGCTCCCCATCCCCATCCCCTCGTTTGAATATTGTACCGGGCTACTCTTTCAGGTTTCATCATGGTTGGGATTTCGTAGGTCTCCCCTGTGAATCTGAACCACGAGCGTCCCTCTGCCATTCCTGTAAGATCCATCAACGACAGTCCATCGTCCTCCTCCCACCAAATCACCGCTCCCGCTCCGCCGCCAGCCTGTCATAAGGAGAGATACATGCTACCGGGCAAACGTCCCTCTCCGTTGCAACCTCACTCCGCAAACATATCATATAGATATGTAAAGAAGATTCGATTGGAAAGACCAATCCGTATTAACTGCTTTGAAAAGCATCCCTGTTGAAATAAGAAAAGTCACTTGGACTAGATTTGATTGATTATTGCCTTCAAATGCACATATTTCCAGGCATGCTCAAATGTAGATTGAATTCCGAAAGCACCATCACGACCGGGTAATTTCGATCAGATAATATCAAATCTGATGTTTATATGTTAAATAACCTTACGTCTAAGTAGAGATATTTTTTCTAATGACGGATGCTGATTGTAAAATAACGATGATTATATTGTTTTATAAAATACAGTATCCGTAGTATAACTAATATTTTTATTCAATATAATAATATTTTCATAATTTTTTTGATATACAAATTATGTTAATATTTATTATTAAATGTATGGAGTTGGAAACTGTAAAATAAATAAAGAAATACCTAAATTAACGTGGTTTTTCATGCATCAAGGAAACACCCACATCATAGGAAGTTTCCCCTATATGTATATATTCTTTTTTTATACAAAGAGGGTGATCTCCCAGTGTGGGAGTCACCACGAAATTATATTAAGTCAATAAAGCTTGAGATTACATCTTAAATTATCGAGACTCCCAGAAACTAAGTAAAGCCCTAACATGTGATACGACATTTTTTGAGTAAAAATTCTGATTCTTGAAAATGAACTCGTTTCTTGCTAGCCAGATCGTCCAGAGTACCGTAAAATGTTTTGAAACATCGTCTATGGAGCTTCCTCCCACCTTCCTTATTGCCTCCCAAAAGTTCCTCGAGTTGTTCACGTCTAACCAGCTGATATCCATTTCCCTCCAGACTTTCGTTGAAGTCTTGCATGTGAAAAAGAGATGATTTGCGTTCTCCATCTGATCCCCGCATCTATCACAACTCACCTCCTGAGTTCCCAAGATTTTTACCCTCCTAATCTTTTCACACATCTTATTTTTCCTCAGACACCACAAGAAAACTTTGATCCTGCTAGGTAACCCTGCAAGACCAAATGATCTTCATATCCTTGCCCATTTCGGGATCAACTGCACCCGCATCATCACTTCTCAACTCTTCATAAAGATGCTTGACAGTGAATCTAGTTCCCGTCCAAACGTAATGATCTCTGTTCGTGGATAAATCACCTGACAAGTGTGCCGCATCCAAGAGTCTCACCAACTCCTCCCTTCTTCTGTTAGAGAGGACTGCTGCAAAAGAGATCCTCCACTCCCCACTCTCAAATAACTCCCTTAAAGTTGCTTCCTTCGAACCAACCAATGCAAAGAGCCTTGGGAACCTCCCCTCCAAAGCCCCTTCCCCCGTGCAATCCTCCCTCCAGAATTTGAAAACCCTCCTGTCTCCTACATTTGGCGATAGTCTATTAGAAATGTGCCTAAGTACTTCACGCATCCCCTGCCAGAGCGGTGACTCAAAAGAAACGCGTCAGCTGTTAGGGCTCCATTCACCCCATAAGTCTTTCTCAGCATTCTCAAAACCAAATCTTCTTTTGGACCCTAGACTCACAACACCCATTTAGCCATCAAAGCTTTGTTCATAGTTTTCAAGTCGCGTACCCCTAAGCATCCCTGCTCCTTAGTTCGTGTGACTCATCCCAAGCCACCAAGTGCATGGAAGATTTCTGTTACTTCCCTTCCGACCATATGAATCTTCTCATCAGCTTTTCTATTTTCTTTCTTACTCCCACTGGCATTAACCTGATCAAAAAAAGAATATTGGGATGGCTGATAAGACATGTTTTAACATAACCAGCTTTCCACCTCTAGATAAAGATATCGCCTTCCAATCTGCCAATTTACTTTCTATCTTCTGTATCATTGCATCCTAATCAGCAACCTTCAGTTTACCTGCCACCAACGGAAGCCCCAAGTATGTAATCGGTAGCTCCCCTAACGGACAACCTAGTAGCTCTTGTATCCTGATACTTTCTTCATTTTGAAAACCGAAGGTGATGACCACCGACTTTTGTAAGTTTATCTCCAGTCCTAATAGATTGCTAAAAATGTCAGTAGCTGGGCCGATCTGCCCATCATCTCTTACGTCCCATCTAAGAAGAGCACTGTGTCGTCTGCATACTGCAATAATGGCATAGATATATCTTCCACCTGAAAACCTTTGCACCACCCACCATCAACTGCATGCCTGAACATGACCGCCAACGCGTCCGCTACCAGCACAAAAAGCAAGGATGCTAGAGGACATCGCTGCCTTATGCCTCTTTGCGGCTGGAAAAAGCCCCCCTCTGGTCTACCATTCACTAGCACAGAGAATGATGAGGTAGTGATACACCGCTTCATCCATGCGATCTAAATTTCCAGGAAACCTCTTTTCCTTAGTGACTGCCACATGAACTTCCAGTCCACACAATCGTAAGCTTTAACAAAATCTATCTTCCAAAGCACTCCCTTTACTCCTTTTATTCTCCACTATAGACAGATCTCTGTTGCCAACACTGCCCCGCGGTACATTTGTCTTCCTGAGATGAAAGCAGACTGACTTTCCATCACTATAGAATCCATGACACACTTGAGCATGTTAGCCAAGACCTTTGCTATGATAAGATAAATCCCATTTGAGAGTGCGATCGGTCTGAAGTCCTCCACCCTGGTTAGATGGTTTTTCTTCGGAAGCAGGAACAATAAAGCCATGTTAACCTTCTCAAAACTCATGTTTCATTCTCTGAATTCCTCTAGAACCTCCACGATCTCAGTCTACACTAGGTCCCAAAATTCTCTGTAGAAGAAGATCGAGAAACCATCCTGGCCTAGTACTCCGTCTGAATTCAGATCCCATACAACAGCCTTAATTTCTTTTTCAGTGAATGGTGACACCAGCTCGTTGGCCTGTCTCGTTGATAAATTTTTTGTCCCCTTTCCCCGCCATCCCAAACCATCTCCACTGCTTCTTCGTGAAGCCTTCACAAAATGTGCTTTCAACGCACTCCCCAACTGTGCTTCTCCAAAAATGCTCCGGCCCCCCACCTCTAGCTCTCCAATGTGATTTCTTCTCTTCCTGCCAGAAGCCATGGAATGAAAGAATCTAGTGTTCGCATCGCCTTCCCGTAACCACCTCTGTCTGGACTTCTGTTTCCATTCCACCTCTTCTTTTCGATCTTCCAGTTGAATCACCTCCAAAAGTCTGGACCTCTCCGCCAACTCCTCTTGGTCCAACCCTCTCTGGTCGTCCATCCCATATATCGTATTACATCCTTCTGTGCCTCTCCTCTCTTCACCCTCCTTTTCATTCTCACAATTCTCCCAAAATCCTTCAAAAAAGATTTTAACAGTCTAGCTTTGATGCAAAATGCCTAACTGCCGAGCCTATAGGATTCCATCCCCTCCATAGCTCAGCCACTGTTTCTTTGAAGCCTTCCTCCAACATCCAAGAACGTTCAAAACGAAAGAAGTACCTGCTTCTACCAACCTCTCCGGAAGACCATACTATTGGTGTGTGATCCGAGTGAGCGCGTGGAAGAGCCCATACTTGTGAGAGCGGGAATCTTTCAACCCCCTTGATGAATCTGTGATTCATCACTCTTAAAGTTGCAAATAGAGCTTTGTCCTCAGGTATTTAACAACATATTTCCCTTTATCTTGCATAAATATCATTCATGCATCAATTCATAAAATATGCATTTTAGCAAATATCCTTGCATTTAAATAAGAAGCCAATCCTTGTATAAAATCCACCTATAAAATATCTACCTATAAAATATCCACCTATTCTCTTGTATTTTATCCCCTCCAAAATAAAATAACACCTTCCCTATAGTGTGTACACCATTAGTTAATAATATAGGGAAGAAGACCATAGATCACTTTTGTAAAATACCCAAAAATAAAGCCCTAAACTCCTGGACCTTAGAATGCACTTATCTCTCTCCTACCAACTCCGAATTAGGTCTACTCACCTTCATAATAATACACATCCCGAGACCTTTAAAATGAGACTAATTTCATTCAATTCGGAGCTTGTGGGCAAAAGTTGGGTTTTTGGGCCCTTTGTATACTATATATATATACATTTGTATTCTTGTATTTTTATGTCACATTTGACCTCATCTCCATTTTTGGTCAACATGAAACTTGTAGATCTCATCGAGTTCTACTCATGTTTTGAATTTTTCCAAATTCAGCCTCGTTCTCTCTCTAATTTCATTTCTCCTTTCAGCCACTCACAACTGGCCACGTGGCGCCCTCTGATTGCGCCACGCGGCCCGCTCCCTTTGACTCACTCGTCCCTCATCCTCGCCAGCTCCTTCGATCTTCACGACTTCCCCCAGAGTCGCTCCACGACGTCCACAAACATTACCTCCCAGCCATCCCTGCCGTCATCCTCGTCCTATAAATCAACCACCTCCGGCGACCCTCACCCCCATCCCCCATTACGAGAGGTATCCTCGAGCTCAGAGCCACCCTTTGGTGACAGCAATTGGGTGTCAAATCGAGCGAAGATAGTTCGCCACCTCCGGCGAGATCCACGATGTTGCCACGTCGTGCCACAGCTTCCCCGAACGCTGCGCGAGCTCAGGTCCTCCTACCAGCCTTCGAGCGAAGACCTAGAAGCCTCCCCGGAGCTTCTAACCCCAGGTAGAATCCTCCATCCTCCTCCCGATCTTCTTCTTATTTTTCCCTTTGTTTTCTCCGATTAAATTCGCCCTCAACGAGCACCTTCTTGCTCCGCAAAGCATCCTCCGAACTCCGCGACGGAGCTCTGATCTTCACACTATCCCTCGCTTCATCTAACGATGCACTTCACCTTCACCCGACACCAGCTCCGCCACCGTGGCGGAGTTCGATCACCGGTCACCTTCATCGCTCCACCGGTCTCACATCACACTCTGCATCACTCCACGAACACCACACACGCCTATAACCCCCTGCAAGTACCTTCGCGGTCACTGGCCGAAACTTCATCGGAGTTCACTTCAAGCTTCACCGCCCCCGGTCTCCAGTTCACTCCTACCTCAGTTGAGACCTCCGACCGCTCCCTGACGGCCCCACGACCATCTATAGCTTCTTAGCAACCTCAGGAGAGCTTCATCGACGACCCAAGGAAGAGGCAGAGCTCGAGACCCTCCGCCGGAGCACAGCCTCCTCCGCCGTAGGATGCGGAGGGCCGTTGGGGGAAGACAACCAGCAACCGTTCGATCCTCCTGATTGAACGACCAGGAGCCATCCACATCGCCCTTTTCAGCTTCCGTTGGATCATCCTCGATCCTACGGCCAGGAGCCAGCCACGTCGCCATCAGCTAGAGCAGCTGAGGGCCATTGGATTCATCTATATACAGCGACGCTTGGTCGTCCACGTCGCCCTCTTCATCAAGCTTCGAGGACCATTGGATCGATCTTGATCCAAGGGGTCAAGGCACGCCATGCATCCGCAATCCACCACCATCAGATCATCTTTGATTCCATGGTCCATATTCGCCCACGTCGCCCGATCCGAGCCTCCTCCCCGACCGCTAGGCTCGGATCAACCGAAGCTTCCCCAAGCCAGATCCGAACCTCCAGAGCCGCCCGAGCCTTACTCCGAGTCTCCAACGTCCACCGAGCCTAGGACCCCCACGTGATCCGTACGTGGGGCCTGGGCAAATTGCATCGAGGCCCCTGAGGGTTTTCAATATTAAATTTCAGTCCCTGCCAGGTGACCCCACATGAGGAGCACGTGTCTCGTGGAGAAATTGCATCCACCCCCCTACATTATAGGTAATTGCATAATAGTCCTTGTCTGCACGTTTTAATTTCAGAAATTTTAATTCCTGTATTGCATTTATACCCATGTCTTTGCACGCATATTTAGGCATTCATATTAATTCATTTTTGAGTTTGGAAAATTGCATTGTGTAGCCTACATTGTCCTCCTTATTATGTGACACGTGGCATATTTTTGTAATATCAGTAGAATTTTCTATTAATTAATTGGTCCATTTTTGCTATATTTTGCCCAATTTCACCTCTTAATTAATAGTAATTTTTTCGTGTCTCCAAAAATACCCCAAAAATCACATTAGATGTAGGATAATTAGCTTTACCTTGTATAAAAATTTCATCTCCATTGCACGCATCCGAGGCCTAAATAATTCATTTGATGAATTTCTTAATTGATTTTTAATTCACATCAAAATTAAGGTTTGATAATTTTCTTGGATTCCTCATTTTTAGAGCTATCTTGGATAATTTTTATATATGAAAATAGTGTGATTTGGTATTTATTAAAATTAATTTAGTCAAAATCACCTTGCATTCATTTTAAATTCATAGTAAATTCATCCAGTGTCAGAAAATTCTAAAAAACTTAGTGTAGTGTAATTTCATCATATTCCATCATCTGGCCATGTTTCATAATTTTTGGACTTGATTTGATCATTTATCTGAATTAACGTTTAAATTGGCATGATTGTTCATGTGTCTCGCATAAAAAAACCGAAAAAGATAAAAAAATTATCCCCTGAAAATCAAACCTTGGACTTTGCTAAACATCTACCTAAGGAGATAGCTGCCTCCTTGAGTTCGACCTTGGACTTCCAACCAAGTAAAAAATTGCCGCTCGAAATTAATTTGACTATAATTGAAAGTAATTTTTGAACTGCTCTCATCATCCGACTGCAACAAACATTCTTAATTAATTTGAGTATTAATCTGATCGAATTAACAAGGGTGGTGGGAAGCTTTTCAAAATGGCATCGTTGTAGAGGAGGCACGGCTTAGGTTAATTTGCAGTAATTTCTGACTGTTTGATTTTCTATTCTCGAGTAGTCTGACCCCTGGTTTTCTTGTAAATATTTTTTGTCTTTTAATTTTTGTATTTTTTTGTGTCATCCTCTGACCTCAAGTTATTTCTGTGCGAGGAACGCGAGGAGTCGAAGATGCTTCAAGGAATCGACATTTTAATTTCTTGAGTGATTTAAGAGAATTTGTATTTGTATTTTTTTATTTTTTTCGCATCATTTCTAGCGGTTCCCGTTTGGGTTCTTGCGTGTGTAAATATAGTAGAACTGTGCCCCCGTGTGCTGTGTGATTTGAATGGCAAATTAGGCTTGCACTAGCGGCTCCTCAAGCCACTTTAGGATTTACTTGTGCTCGTAACTTTGTAGGACCACACATTACACTTAAAAGACGCACCTAGACCGCAGAACTAGTCAAATCAACCTGTGCTTCACTCGCTAATAGAACTGCTTGTCTAGGAGCGGATTTTGTCGCTTGCATTTGCATATAGTGTAAAAAGTTCTCAATTCTTTTTTGCATCCTGCATAAAAAGCGATGGGATCACTGTAAGTATTCTCTACTCAGCATACGCATCATCATTTTTCATGCATCAGCTTTTCTCGATTTCCCCCTCTATTTTTCAAACCTAAATTAAACGGAAATTGGGACTGTACGATAGGCATGCTGTATGGTTGGACTAACAAAGTGATAACTTAACTTAAAATCGGGACTGCTAACATTATTGACCAAAAAATCAATAAAATTAAAAAAACTGTTTGCGTGAGACTAATCCCCGGCCTTATTTTCAGGCTGAGTGAGGGTACTTGAGTGTGTGTGAACACCTTAAGGCAGAGCCCAAATTCCCGCCTTCCATATCACATTCTGACTACTCCTAGCAAATATCACAAGTTGAATTTTTAAGGTTCACTGACTAGTACCAAGTAGCCTCCGCCTGTCTCAGGTAGATAAGGGAGAAATTGCGGTACTTCGCGACAAGTTGCCAGTAACCCCCCGGGGTGAAGTTCCAGCCTTGTAAGCCTCCACCTGCTTGCACGTAGATAGGGGCAGATCTTTGAATCCATCAACTTGGGATAGGAGCGAAGAAAGAAAGGACCGGCGGTATCTTAGGCGACAAGATAAATAGGGAAGACGCATCCGGCTCTGAGCCGACTTCCCTCTAGGTCGCGTAATCCTTGCTATCTTGCTTGAAAAATCACACTTAAAATTTACAAGATTAATTGGACTCGGTTTCGGGTCCTTCACTTTGTTGAGTGTGAACTCAGGGTCTTGGATTGAATTGTTTGCTTCAGGTAGGAGTCAAATCCTATCTTCACTTAGAACTCCCAATTCTTCTCGCCAAATCAAGATGAGTGACTGGGGGGATATCGACTCTTTATTCACCAATCTCTCTTTGAGCCCCCCACAAAACTCCTCTTCACCGGCCCAAGCGCACCTTGGACCACCCAGGACTCATGACCCTCTTGAGTTCCGGTCCCCTCACACCGGGGTGGTTACTCTCAAACCAACCCTTTCCTCTCCTCTGAGCTTACCGAGGAAGATCATCGCCTCGGTAAGAATCGCTTCCTTGATTTGTCCTCTAACATAGACCATGTTTCATGCCCAGGACTAGAGGACAAGATGCCACCTAAGCAACCACCGGATGAGGACCGATTGAGACAAATTCTTAATCGCCTCGCCACAACCGAACAACAAAATGCAGATCTCACAGCTAGAATGGGACAGATTATTGCAGCAGGAGGAATCGATCGACCAATGGTTGATGCCTACAACCCAGCGGAGAATGAGATGCACAGTTGGTTGGCACCAGCGGTTCCCCCAGAAGCATTCGAGCTCAAGCCCCACTTCCTTAGCCTGCTACCGAAGTTCAACGGATATGCCCATGAAGAACCATATGCCTTTCTCCGAGACTTCGAGCTGGTTTGCAACAACCTTAGCCATCTTAAGGTTGGACAAGATTACATTAGACTGAAGGCCACCCCTTTTGCCTTAGGAGATAAGGCAGCACATTGGCTGAAAACCTAGGGGTGATATGTACCACCTGGATGCTGTTCAAGGACTTATTTCTGAAGAAGTTCTACCCTCTCAGTAGAACTAATCAAATGAGAACCAAGATCATTAGTTTCTCCCAGGGACCCTGTGAACCATTCCATGAAGCCTGGAATAGGTTCAATGACCTAATTCAGAAATGTCCCTGCCATGGCATTTCTAAGGCGATCTTAGTCCAGACCTTGTTATGTGGCATGACCCCAGAGATGCAGGGGTTAGTCAGTGCCGCCTGCAGAGGAAGCTATCTGAACAAAAACGAGAATGCAGTATGGAAGATACTAGAGCAGATGGCGGAAACAGGCAGGTCGCAGGCCACCAGGGCCTATCAGTTATCTCCCTCAATCTTATCTAATGAGAAACTAGGAGGACTGTAGCGGATCTGACAGAGGACCTCATCCCCAGCATGGGGATGATAGCTGATAAGTTAACTATGGTCGAGCAGATCCACAAGAGGGTCACTGACCTTGAGTCTCTCTTACGTCTGCTGAAGCAAGTAGAGGAACTTACTGAGAAGGTAGCTAAGATGAAGCTACCTGCCCTTCTGCACCACCCGCACCTGTGCACCGAGTCCATCTTGTACATGAGCAGGCACCGGGGACTCAGAGTGGTTGGGTAGAGGATCAGACTTACACCCAGCAAGACCAGCATGCACCCCCACAAGTGGAGATCAGATACGAGGAGCCTCCGCAGGTGTTCGAGATCAACGGGCTGTGGTAAGCCGCGACCCCATCAGCAGACAATCGGGGATGGGGAATGGTCAGCCTCACCGACCTTCCCCAACTTACCAGGAAACCAGCTCCGTCCCCGCACCGTGCTTCGTTCAGTCCATGCCCGAACGAGGGTATCAGCCTCAGCAGCACCACCAGCAGCAGCGCACATTCCACTCGGGCCAGCAAGGCCTGGCACCGTCCCATCAGCAGCAGCAATATCGGCATGGCCAGAAGGGCCAGTACTGAACCTCATTCGCAAGTCAGCATCAACAAGCCCAACCCACCGAATTGGAGTCCCTCACCTTGGTGATCCAGACCCTGTCTGATAGGCTCCAACAGATCAAGAATGACTATCTGGATATGAGAATCGATCTGAATCAGGTTTCTCGTACCCAGGATCAACAGATGGCGCCAAAGACCTCAATCCACGCACAGGTTCAAGCCAACCCGAACAGCTTAACCCAAGGCTAGAACCGATCTCGTGATCAGGTATACTATTCAGATAATTCTTTATCTGAACATGAGATCCTTTCGTATGATAATGTGAATCATATGTCCCTCAGGAGTGGAAGGACCGTGACCATACCTGATCGGGCACAGGCACCGAAGGAAGGAGCCGTCGAGTCTCTACCTGAGGAGAACTTGGAGGAAGAAGAGGAGCAGCAACACCATCACCACCACCGGCAGAAGAAGAGGACTTCTGGGTCCTCGAAGCAGCAAACCCGCACCAGCAAAGAGTATGACGAAACCGATGAAGAGCCCACACCTCCATCTGAGGAGGACCGTCCAGAAGTCACGGAAGACGCATCACCAGTTTTGCCACAGCATTTTTCTTTTAGTCAGAGTCAGAGTCCGAGTCTGTTTCAGAGTCTGAGTCTTGTATAGAACTCAGTTCCAGCTTTCAATGAAAACATTTCAGTTTCAGAACATGAGTTAGAGTCAATAATCCCTTTCCCCTGAGCTCTTAAGGGTGAAAAGAAGAAAATGAAAAAAAATCCAAAAAGACGACCCTGAGATGGCAGAGTTCTGTAACAAACACATCAAGGTCACAATCCCCTTTGACAAGTACGTGGAAATGACTCATGCATTCCAGAAGTACCTTAAGGTGGGATGCACACCTACTAGGGTTATCAGAAAGACCAAAAGCCGTGTTGAGATACACGTTCTGTCAGTAGCCACGACTTGTGCAATAAAGAACTCGTTTCCAAGGAAATGAAGAGACATGGGTGCACACTATGTAGTGAGTCATGTTGATGACATCGCGTTTGCACGCACTCTCCTAGACAATGGATCCTCAACTAACTTAATGCCTACAACCCTCTATGAGCGGCTTAATCTCGGACCTCTTAGGAAATCTAGAGCCCTCCTGCAGTTTGTTGATAAATCAACCAAGAGGTCTCAAGGAGAATTGAGGAATGTTGTGATCAAAGTTGAGGGGCAGGAATCCATGGTTGACTTCACTGTCTTAGATATGGAAACCCCTTGTAATTGGAGAGATTCCTAGATCATCTTAGGTAGGCCCTTTCTCAAAACAGCGGGGGCCTTGTTTGATTATAAGATCGGGAAGATACAGTTCCAAACTCCAGGCGGAGATGAGGAACTTGAGATGAAGCAGACCAGATGGCAGAGATCGGATTCCGAATCCAGCATCGAGTACTCTTCAGCCAAAGCAGACTGCGATCATGTACACACAGTTGGGCCATGGACAGAACCTTGCCAGCACCAATGAGTCCCTCCCCTCCGGAGATGATCCCGTGCATAAGTCAGTTTGCGAGGTGATGAATCCACGATTTTGTAGTCTGAGACTCGGGTTAAGGAAATAATAAACAATGGTCGTTGTGACCCAAATCACCAAGTGCGGTCAATCGAGAAAAATAAATGAACAACTTAAAATTCAGAAGATAGATAAATCAATGAAAATAATGTAAGCGGCTTTTCGCTATTCTTTTTACCTGGTATAGCGACCAGGGTCGAACAGAAGGAGCACGATTTAAAAACTATGCGTCAAATTCCAGAAGTCAATTTTTAGTGGTTTTTATTTTTATATTTTTTTTAAAAGAACAACATGCACAAATGAAGAATAAAAACACACAAACCACTCTTTTTGTATTTTTTAGAATATTAAAAAATACACAGAAAATTTCAAGAAAATGCTTTTGTGTTTTATATATTTTAAAATATTTTTATTAATTTTTTTCACAATTTTCTGATGTTTTTGTTATTTTCAAAAAATCAAACAGTGCAAAATATAGAAAATTATTCACAGTCAGGAGTATTTTGCAAATAAAAATCCTTTAAGTGCTCAAAATCTCTGAACTTTATTTTTAATAGAAACTACAAGGCAATATCTACAATTAGAAACTGAAATCACATTTTTTTTATTTTTCTACAATTTTATACAATTTTTTTAAGATTTTTCCTTTTGCGTACTTTTTTGGAGTTTTATAAATGGAAAATGCACAAAATTTGATCAAAAATTAAAAGAATCAAAATACACCTACACTAATTTTTTTGGAATTTTTAGACAATTTTTCTAATTTTTATGAATTTTCAAAGTGTAGGCAAGCAAAAAGACAATATTTTTGATTTTTTAAATATATAAAAAGACAACCAAAATTGATGAAATTTTTTTACAATGAATAACACTATAGCAGGAACACACACAATTTTTTTAAAAAATATTTGAGCAATAAAAGCATTTATTTCAATGAAAATTTCATGTAAAATTAAAGTCTGCAGTCCAAGGGCATAATTGCAATTATATAAAGTTTTTACACTATAAAATAACAAAAAAAGAAAACGTAGGGTGGATAATGTAAATTATCCAGAAAGACATGTGCTGCGCACATGCATGTACTGGAGCAGGCTCTTCTGCAATTATCTGAACCTTCAAGGGCAAATATGTAATGTTTCCAAAAGATATTTTCTCCCTCTTCAACAAGAATAATTTTTTTTCGTTTCTTTCTTTCCAAAGGGATGCAAGGGGGCTGCCGCCAAAGGCTGGAGATCAAGGGGGGCCGCGGAGAGGCGGCCAGAGTAGGAGGTCGCGGGGCGGTGCTCCGCGGCGCTGGAGGTGCAGGTCGCTGGTGGCGGAGCAGCCTGGGGACGGCAAGGCGTGGGCCGAGGCTGGGTGGCGCTGAGTGGCGCGGCGGCCTGCGCGGTGACGCGTGGAGTTCGGCGGTTGAAGGTGCTGGGCGAGGCGCGGGCCGCGCGGTGCTTGCGCGCGCGGGGCGGCGGGGGTGACGACCCGCCTGCCATTTACTTTTTTTATTTTTGTTGACTGTTGACGGATGTGATACATTTTTTTTATTTTTTTATTTTTCTTATACATGTAAACAGAGCTGAAATAATTTTTTTTAATTTTTTTGCAGCAAATGTAAACAGAGACTAATTTTTTTATTTTTATGAACCTGCAAAACAAAAGGTTAGAGAGAAACAATCAAATATTTTATTATTATTTTTAGTTTTCCTGCAAAAACAAAGATTAGAAAGGAAAGAAGAACAACATTTTTTTATTCTTCCTGCAAAAACGATTGTGAGATAAACAAGAGAAATATGTTTATGTTATTTTTTATTTTTTATTTATTTATGTACAATAATCGGAAGTGTGAACGGTCGGATCTTGGCGAGGTGTGGAGGAGAGATCCGTATCTCCGACCACCGTGCGTGGTTGGAGATGGAAGATTGCGTGAGGTAGAATATGAAATGCGAAGATCACGAGATGAGATGAAAATCGATGGCGGATCGAAAAATGTGTGGTGAAAATTTTGGACTTTCTAAACTCTAAAGACTAATAAAATGAGATTAAAATCTAAATCTACGATTACCTAGAGAAAAAGGCAGGGAATAAAATGGATCTCACCTCGGGGTTCGGACACGCCATGATGGCCTCGACGAGGACTGAAACGCTGTCACCGGACGGCTCGGAGGCTAGGCACCCTCTTCAATAAGAAACCTCTCAGAAATCAGGCTCCTCTCCACCAAAGATCGATCAAAGAAGAAATGAGGGAGGAGGAGCCCATTAAAAAGAGACAAAAATCAAAAAGGAAGGTATATACAAATAAGGAATGTGATTATTGGTTAATTAAAAAATAAATAAATAAATAAAATAATTAATTAATTAATTTCGAAATTTAATTATTTAAATAAATAAAGTAATTTATGGAAATCAATTAACCACCTTAATGGTGGCCAATTAAGGTATAAAATCAAATCATTACATAAAAGGTAAGTTATCAAAACAAATAAATGAATTAAATAATTAAATATAAATATAAATATAAAATTCATAATTACATTAAATTAATTAAATAAAGTTAGATAACTAATTTTTTGATGGATTTTATAAAAGGAAGTTAATTGTATACACATATTATACACATATAATACAATGTACATAGGTACAAATAAAGAAATAATTTTTATAAAAGAATTTTTTAAATTTTTAATTTTTTTAATTTTATTTTTAATAAAAACAATATTATGTGTAAAAATAAATATAAATAAAATATATACAACAAGTATATGGGAAAATTGCACAAAACACCCCAGAAAACTGACTTTTTAACTGTAACTCCAAAAATTACGAAACTACAATCATTTGAAAGATAATTTAATTTAGAGTATGATGGAAGTGAGTTTGGTTCAATTTGAGCTCGTATGGAGCCGGAATTGATATTTCAATTATTGCTTTGCGGCTTTTTCTGGGTGTAATTATTTGCAATATATACAATATTTTAATTTACAAATATTTTTATTATTTACAACATATTTTTATTTATAACTTTTGTTTACAAAAATAATTGGTTTGAGATCAAATTATGTGCAAATAAAATACGGTAAGTTTTATACAAATATACATGAAAAATATTCACAAAATATTTTTGGATTTTCGACAGCAGACCCTATCTTCCCCTAATTCATTCCTGGTCGATCAGGTCAAGTCTTGACCTTCTCTCGGGTTCGGGTCAGTCTGTATTTATTGCACAAATACATCCTTTTCTTTTTCTTTTCTTCTTTATTCTTTTATTTATGTACAAAAAGTGTTAAAAATGCAATTTTAGCAAATGCATGCAAAATGGTAAAATTATGGAATTAGTGAGTATTTACAGGTGTTTGACTACGGAAATGAAGTTAAAATAAAAGAATAAAGGCGATGAATCGTGGATTCATCACGAGGTCCTAAGAGACGAGTACAGCTCAGAACTTGCATCGCCCTACATCTTCGATGACTTAGAGGCCCAACTGGGAATGTCAGTCCTTCCCTCTTTAGGACAATCTGAAGATGAGGATGACGAGTTGGACGCGGCTTTTGCCGATTGCTTGGAGACCTTTGACGATCTGACTCCAGAGCTGAATAACTTGGTGGCAGCAATTACAGAGAAAGATCCAGCCACTTCCAACACCAAACCAGATTCGATTGAGCCAGACTTCCTAGACGATCACACCATATCTGAGCTCAAGCCTTTACCCACAACACTGAAATATGCCTTCCTTGTGGGTCAAGACAAGAAATTTCTGGTCATCATCAGTTCACAATTGACCGAGGAGCAAGAATCTCGCTTGCTAGATATCCTGGAGAAGAACCGCAAGGCGAAAGGCTGGAGCATTTCCGATCTCCACGGGATAAATCCCGCTCTGTGTTCGCACCATATCTACTTGGAGAATGAAGCCAAACCCTCTCATGAATTCCAACGTCGTTTGAATCCAAATTTACGAGAGGTAGTGAAGAAGGAGATAGAGAAATGATGCAATGCGGGTTTTATTTATCCCATCTCCGACTCGAAATGGGTGGCCCCGATCCATGTGGACCCGAAAAAGTCGAGAATTCAGACGACCACCAACGAGGACGGAGAGGAGATCGTGACGTGAGTGCCCACATCGTAGCGCGTCTGTGTGGATTACAGACGCCTGAATGTCGCGACGAAGAAGGATCATTTTCCCCTGCCATTCATTTATCAGATCCTAGAGAGACTAGCGGGGAAAGAGTTCTTCTGTTTCTTGTATGGATTCTCGGGCTACAACCAAGTAGCTATAACTCTAGAGGACCAGAAAAAGATCACGTTCACATGCCCCTTTGGTACCTATGCTTTCAGGCGCATGCCCTTTGGGTTATGCAATGCTCAGGGTACTTTTCAAAGGTGCGTGATTGTTGTATTCGCCGAAATGGTCGACGAATTCCTGGAAGTCTTCATGGATGACTTTTCGGTCAACGACGATTCCTTCAATTCCTGTATTAGGAATCTGGATCAAGTCCTCAGACGCTGTTGTGAGGTTAATCCGGTGCTCTCGCTCTCCTGGGAGAAAAGTTACTTCATGGTGATGGAGGGCATTATGTTAGGGCATGTCATCTCCAAGAGAGGAATGGAGGTTGACCCTGCCAAGGTGGATATGATCAGACGACTCCAACCACCAACCAACGTCAAGCAGTTGCAGTCGTTCCTCGGGCATGTCGGATTTTATCGGAGATTCATTAAGGATTTTTCTAAGATTGCCCGACCGCTAACTGAGCTTTTAGCAAAGATATGGAGTTTGTTGTTGATCACAAATGTCTTGAGGCCTTTAAGCTATTGCAAGGAATGATCATGGATGCACCTATCCTACAAGCTCCAGATTGGTCTCTACATTTTGAGATCTTGACGGACGCATCAGATTTCGCTGTTGGGGTTGTGTTAGGACAAAGAAGAGATGGCGTCCCGTTTGCAATCCACTACGCAAGCAAATTGCTTGATACCGCTCAGCGTAACTATACAGTTACGGAAAAGGAGATGCTTGCAGTAGTGTTTGTCTTGGACAAGTTCAGATCTCACTTAATTGGATCCAAGGTAATCGTGTTCACTGACCATACGACGCTACGATACTTGATGGAGAAGAAGGACGCGAAAGCGCGTCTTCTTCGATGGATTTTGCTTATCCAGGAGTTTGATTTGGACATCCGGGATAAACTGGAAAGAAGAACATAGTAGCCGATCATTTCTCTCGTCTCGAAGATCTTAATACTTTCGAGGATTCACCTATTCGAGACTCCTTCCCTGACGAGTCAATTTTTGTTGTTGACTCACTCCCATGGTATGCCAACATCATGAACTATATTGTCTCCAAGAAGGTTCCCGAAGGTTGGCCCAAGAGCCACATCGACCGACTGAAGTCGGACGCTAGACACTACCATTGGGAGGATCCGATCCTTTTCTTTGAAGGACCAGATTGTGTCTGGAGACAGTGTATTCCTCAGGAGGAATACCAGAGTATCCTTTCTTTATGCCACAGTTTGGAGGCAGGAGGACACCACTCCGGGAAGAGAACCGCATGGAAGGTACTTCAGTGTGGCTTTTACTGGCCGACTCTGTTTCGCGATGCCATCACCTTTGCGAAGTCGTGTCCAGTATGCCAGAGAATGGGAGGAACCGTTGGTTCCAAGGATGAGATGCCGATGCAGCCTGTCATCATTTGTGATTTTTTTGACGCCTGGGGCATCGATTTCATGGGCCCATTCCCTATTAGCCACGAATTCGAGTACATCCTTCTTGCGGTAGATTACTTATCCAGGTGGGTGGAGGCTATCCCGACCCGAGCCGCAGACAGCAGGACTGTCTGTAAATTCATCAAAGAGCACATCATCTCTAGGTTTGGGATCCCCAAAATGATGATATCAGACGGGGGTAGCCACTTTGTAAATCGGGAGGTGAAGAAACTCCTGAAGGACTACGGCATCGAACACCGTGTCGCTTATCCTTACCACCCACAAACTAATGTTATGGCTGAGGTATCGAATCGGGAGGTGAAGACTATATTGCAGAAGCTTGTCTTCCCAGACAGGAAGGACTGGTCTCATATTCTGGATCAGGTCCTATGGGCGTATAGGATAGCTTACAAGACACCATTAGGAACCTCCCCATTCCGAATGGTATTCGGAAAGCCGTGCCATTTGCCCGCAGAACTAGTGCACACATCAGATTGGACAATTAAGAAGGTCAATTGGAACACGCACCTTGGGCAGAAGCAGAGAGATATGGATCTGAATGAGCTTGTGGAAGTCAGAAACCGCGCATATGACAACAGTTTGGTGGACAAGAACAAGGTTAAGCGTTGGCACGATAGATATATCAGACGAAAGACCTTTGTTCCTGGACAGAAGGTATGGTTGTTTAATGCTAGGCTGAAGATCTTCCAAGGCAAGTTGAAGTCCAAGTGGACAGGCCCATTTGTCGTCCATACGGTGCATGATAGTGGATGTGTCGAGATCTCAGATCTCGCAGATGATGCACCAACATTCCTAGTGAATGGACAACTGTTGAAGCACTTCGTCGAATCCAATGAGCAGTTAGTCCATGTTGAGGAGATTGTATTCATGCGCGAGACAGATTCAGTAGATACAACTCGAGCCGCGCATGAGACCTTGCAACAGTGAGCTATAGCCATCGGCAGCATCTTGAAAGATTCAGACCAATTCACTTGTATATACCATCATTCCTGTACATTCTGACCTTTCTTTTTCGCGACTCTAGTAACTCATCCCAGCTTCATTGATCACCATCTTGGACTATACCTAAGATGACCATATCCTAAGTATAGGGGGGATGAGTCACTTGAGTCGAGTCTCTGTACACCCTCCAGATCACATTGGTCCTTATACTCAATTCCTATACTTAGGCTGACCTGGGCCTAAGTATAGGGGGGACCGATGCCCGTATTGTATATTCATCCACTTCTCTTCTTGACCTCATCCGCCCCATTCTTGTTATTCTTCTACACAGGCTGCCAGAGCCTAAGTATAGGGGGGAAGGATGACTTCTTTACATTTTTCGTTCTTTTTGGCTCTCTCACGCTTAGCACGAGCTATGTCTGTTTCCTCGCTTTCCATGCGTTGAGGAAATAGCACACGCTAAGTATAGGGGGTGTGTATATATTACATATATACTTTACCCATAGCTCGTACTTTCATGTATCTTTGTATATATTCCGTAATAATTACGGGCTGGGTAAAATTTGGAGAAACTTTTTTGTAAAATACACTTGTATAACACTGTTATAAACTGTTGTAACATAGGAGGTATACCAAATAATTGAAAAAAATGTGAAAAAAAAATTCAAAGGCTTCTTATTTAATCTTGCATATCATCCATTGCATTCAAAAAAAGTCTTGCATTTCATTCATCGACATAGCATGTCATCTACATCTCATCTGCATATCTTGCATATGCAAGGTGAAAAGCTAGTGGGTTCTGAACTAAGTCATGAGTAGATATTGAGGATAGACTTGATTTGACCTTAATCCACCTAATTTCAGAGGAGCCTTATAGGAACTGGAGTTAAGATTTCTCAGGTCAAGTGACTTAATTCTTTGAGTCCGCAAGTCTATGTTCACATGTCATCTTGATTAGTCTAAGTAGAATATCTCGTGCACACACATGATTCTTTTAGATAATGACCTAACTTGGACAAGCACAATGCACGTAGCTCTTCATTGATGAGGTGGTGAGGAGGTAGAATCCTTTAGCTTGGAGTAGCACACGGGTGGAAACATCCGTCCTCCTCTAAGGAGGGTAGTGCATCTCAACCTAATCTGGTGGTGTTGACATCTAAGGACGGGATGCTGTTGGTTGCAATAATGCTTCAAAAGAGGGATAGTCTACTGGCTCAAGAGGAAAAACTCCTGATGTACATGCTGCACCTTGTATATAGTTCAAAAAAAAAGGAAAAAAAAAAGAAAAAAGGAAAAAAAGCAAGAACTCCAAAAAAATCAGACAGGTACAAGTGAGAATAAAATACATGTCGGAGTATGTATATTAGCAATGAAAATGCATCTGGATGACTTGTCTACACTGGTCAGGCATCTCGAGATAGGTAGCTACACTGGCTACCGTTCATTCTTTTCTCTACCCCCTCCTCTTGAGCTGGTCGCACTTGAACTTAGAAGGGAATACCTCGCTCCTCGAGGAAAGAGTTACTGGACCAGGTAATTAGAGTTACCTTGTTAAGAGGAGGTTGCTTCTTAACCATTTCTGATGTGGAAAGCTATTTTTCACTTACACAGTACAAGTAAGAATCATAGTCATCAGCAATTTACGTTTGAGGATTTGTTCTGCCCTGACTATTGAGGAGTCTTGAATAGAAGACTTGTGGAACTTGAAGTCTGTTAGGTCTTAAATTCAGATCCCAATAAGGTTCCGCCACACAATTAATCCAAAGGTCGAGTCAAGCTCCATTTTCAACTTTTGTTCATGACCTTGGTATGGAACCCAAAATCATTTCACTCTTGCATTTCATTTTAGTTGCTCAGGGACGAGCAAGGTTTAAGTATAGGGGGTTGATGAATATGTGATTCATCACTCTTAAAGTTGCAAATAGAGCTTTGTCCCCGGGTATTTAACAACATATTTCCCTTTATCTTGCATAAATATCATTCATGCATCAATTCACAAAATATTCATTTTAGCATTCATCCTTGCATTTAAATAAGAAGACAATCCTTGTATAAAATCCACCTATAAAATATCCACCTATTCTCTTGTATTTTATCCTCTCCAAAATAAAATAACACCTTCCCTATAGTGTGTACACCATTAGCTAATAATATAGGGAAGAAGACCAGAGATCACTTTTGTAAAATACCCAAAAATAAAGCCCTAAACTCCTGGACCTTAGAATGCACTTATCTCTCTCCTACCAACTCCGAATTAGGTCTACTCACCTTCATAGCAATACACATCCTGAGACCTTTAAAATGAGACTAATTTCATTCAATTCGGAGCTTGTAGGCAAAAGTTGGGTTTTTGGGCCTCTTTGTATACTATATATATATATATATGTATATTTGTATTCTTATATTTTTGTATCACATTTGACCTCATCTCCATTTTTGGTCAACGTAAAACTTGTAGATCTCATCGAGATCTATAACTTTCATGTTTTGAGTTTTTCCAAATTCGGCTTTCTTCTCTCTCTAATTTCATTTCTCCTTTCAGCCACTCACAACTAGCCATGTGGCGCCCTCTGATTGCGCCACGCGGCCCGCTCCCTTTGACTAACTCGTCCCTCATCCTCGCCATCTCCTTCGATCTTCACGACTTCTCCCAGAGTCTCTCCACGGCGTCTATAAACATCACCTCCCAGCCATCCCTGTCGTCACCCTCATCCTATAAATCAGCCACCTCCGGCCACTCTCACCCCCATTCGCCATTACGAGAGGTATCCTTGAGCTCAGAGCCACCCATTGGTGACAACAATTGGGCATCAAATCGAGCGAAGACAGGTCGCCACCCCGACGAGATCCACGATGTTGCCACGCTGTGCCGCAGCTTCCCTAGACGCTGCACGAGCTCAGGTCCTCCTACCGGCCCTCAAACGAAGACCTGGAAGCCTCCCCGGAGCTTCTAACCCCAGGAAGAATCCTCCATCCTCCTCCCGATCTTCTTCTTATTTTTCCCTTTGTTTTCTTCGATTAAATTCTCCCTCCACGAGCACCTTCTTGCTCCGCAAAGCATCCTCCGAGTCCACGACGGAGCTCTGATCTTCGTGCTATCCCTCGCTTCATCTAACGACGCACTTCACCTTCACTCAAGTTAGTTGGTGCTTTTATCAAGAGGTGCAATACCAATATGAAGAGGTGCTTATGTTAAATTTGAAAAGATGCATCCCTTGGTAGGAATGGCTACAATTTGTGTATAAATACCACATGGGAGGGACTTTAGAGGATCATTCCATCACCATCTGATTCGATCACCATCTGATTCCATTATGGAACAATTGGTGTCCAACACTTCCCAGTCTCTAGCTTTCTCTCTCCTCATAATTACCCCATCTATTCTTATAATTCATCTTAATTGTTGACGAGAGAATCGAAGTGATTTTGTCAACTTGTGCAGTCGGTCCCCCAATGAATCCGACTCCTGAGGCTCCACCCTGAGTGCCGTTAAAAATCATCCAGCATCATAGACATCCGCCAACCATCATTTCCTCGGACCCTTTGTGAATCCGACTCCAGAGGCTTCCTCCCGAGCCGCCAACCATCATATTTTATATCGCTTTTATTTTATTACTTTATATTTTTATATCCGTCTTATTGTGTTATCTTCTCTTTCGTGCAGTTATTCATCAAGACTATCATGAAGATCTGTATCTAACGGCGATTATCCTCGACTCTTGGAGAACTGAGATGTGACATGAGGTTCGTGCTTGATTCGTGATTACAATCACATCCAACTCGCATCGCCAGGATATCCAATTTCGTGAAGAGTTAACGCGTACGAGTCCAATTGAAGGTTGCTGCATAGAAGGGGAGTGATCATCACTTGCCGACCTGCACTGTTGTCTTTTCCAATTTTCATTTCAATTTTTGTTATTCAAACATTTTGCAACAAACTCATCAATTTATAAAGTATTTTTATTTGCAAAATATAGTGCAGAATCTTCCTGTCTCTGTGGATTCGACCCTGACTTACCATATACATTGCATTGCGCATAACAGCTCCGCCACCGTGGTGGAGTTCGATCACCGGTCACCTTCATCGCTCCACCGGCCTCGCATCACACTCTGCATCACTCCACGGACACCACGCACGCCTCGCTATCGATATAACCCCCTGCAGGTACCTTCGTGGTCACTGGCCGGAACTTCATCGGGGTTCACTTCAAGCTTCACCGCCCCCGGTCTCCAGTTCACTCCTACCTCAGTTGAGACCTCTGGCCGTCCCTGACGGCCCCACGAACATCTCCAACTTCTTAACAGCCTCAGGCGAGCTTCATCGGTGACCCAAGGAAGAGGCGGAGCTCGAGAACCTCCGCCGGAGCACAGCCTCCTCCGCCGCAGGAGGCGGAGAGCCGTTGGGGGAAGACAACCAGTAGCCGTTCGATCCTCCCGATCGAACGGCCAGGAGCCATCCACGTCGCCCTTTTCCACTTCCGTTGGATCATCCTCGATCCTACGGCCAGGAGCCAGCTACGTCGCCATTAGCCAAAGCAACCGAGGGCCGTTGGATTCATCTATATCCAGCGGCGCTTGGTCGTCCATGTCGCCTTCTTCATCAAGCTTCGAGGACTGTTGGATCGATCTTGATCCAACGGGTCAAGGCACGCCACACATCCGCAATCCACCACCGTCAGATCATCGTTGATTCCACGGTCCAGATTTGCCCACGTCGCCCGATCCGAGCCTCCTCCCCGAACGCTTGGCTCGGATCAACCGAAGCTTCCCCGAGCCAGATCCGAACCTCCAGTGCCGCCCGAGCCTTACTCAGAGCCTCCGATGTCCACCGAGTCTAGGACCCCCCACGTGATTTGCACGTGAGGCTTGGGCAAATTGCATCAAGGCCCCTAAGGGTTTTCAATATTACATTTCAGTCCCTACCAGGCGACCCCACGTGAGGAGCGCGTGTCCCATGGAGAAATTGCATCCACCCCCCTGCATTATAGGTAATTGCATAATAGTCCTTGTTTGCACGTTTTAATTTCAGAAATTTTAATTCATGTATTGCGTTTATACCCCTATCTTTGCTGCATATTTAGGCATTCATATTAATTCATTTTTGAGTTTGGAAAATTGCATTGTGTAGCCTACATTGTCCTCCTTATTATGTGATACGTGGCATATTTTTGTAATATCAGCAGAATTTTCTATTAATTAATTGGTCTATTTTTGTTATATTTTGCCCAATTTCACCTCTTAATTAATAGTAATTTTTCTGTAACTCCAAAAATACCCCAAAAATCACATTAGATGTAGGATAATTAGCTTTACCTTGCATAAAAATTTCATCTCCATTGCACGCATCTCGAGGCTAAATAATTTATTTGGTGAATTTCTTAATTGATTTTTAATAGGTTCATTTCACATCAAAATTAAGGTTTGATAATTTTCCTGGATTCCTCACTTTTAGAGATATCTAGGATAATTTTTATATCTGGAAATATTGTGATTTGGTATTTAGTAAAATTAATTTAGTCAAAATCACCTTGTATTCATTTTAAATTCATAGTAAATTAATCCAGTGTCAGAAAATTCTAAAAAACTTAGTGTAGTGTAATTTCATCATATTCCATCACCTGGCCACGTTTCATAATTTTTGGACTTGATTTAATCATTTATCTGAATTAACGTTTAAACTGGCCTGATTATGCTTCTGTCTTGCATAAAAAAACCGAAAAATATAAAAAAGGTATTCCCTGAAAATCAAACCTTGGACTTTGCTAAAAAATCTACCTAAGGAGACAACTGCCTCCCTGAGTTTGACCTTGGACTTCCAACCAAGTAAAAAAATTGCCGCTCGAAATTAATTTGATTATAATTAAAAGTGGTTTTTGAACTGCTCTCATCTTCCGACTGCAACGAACATTCTTAATTAATTTGAGCATTAATCTGATCGAATTAACAAGGGTGGTGGGAAGCTTTTCACCCCTCAAGTGAAAGAAGGAACCTGTCTAATCTTGACCTCGACCTCACATTACACCAAGTATAAGCGCAACACGTGGCATCCGTAATGGTTAAACCCAGATTGTGCACCAACCCCAGAAACTCCACTAAGCCGACGTCCTTCCCACCCCCACCTCTAGGGCGGTCACCCTGTAGTAGCGTAATGTTGAGATCTCCCACCAAGAGCACACCCCATCGAACTGTGTAGGGTACACCTGAGCTAAGTCTGACGCTAACAAGCCCCTCTCATTACCGCATGGGCCGTACACATTAGTGACCGCCGACAAGAGGTCATCTGCCTTACGCCTAAGAGACACTGTGAGTGAGAAGGTGATGAATCCACATTTCATCATTTTTATTCTATCATTTTGGCCTCAAAAACCCTAGCAAATGCCTGAAAATAGCATTAAATAGAGCAATTTAGCATTCATGCATATGTGTGTAAAAAGTGTATAACATACTGTTTTTAATGCCAAAATAATAGAATAAAGAAAAGAAAAGAAAAAGAATAAAATATTGTAAATATTTTATGACTCAAAACCCCGAGACCTAGGCATCTTGATGAATAGGTCGACAAGGAATAAAGTAGGGGGAGATAAGGGTTAAAATACAATAAAAATACCTTCTATTTCATTCCTTCTTTATTCATTTTGGGACCTATTTTTGGTTCCACTTTTTGTGCATCAAATAAAGAAACTTTGTACATGAAAGTTGTAGATATTTTTATATAGAAAAATACAAAATTGATTTCACTGAAAAATAATGTACATATAAAAAGTTATGGTCTAAAAAAATTCCAGAATCCCAACTTCCCAGACCCGTATCTCACAACTGAAAACTCCAAATGCAGCAAACTCACCTTTAATTGTATATAGAATAAAGTAAGATATTTAATGGTGGTGGTTTCACATTTGGCGGAGCTACGGTTTAAAAGTTGAGTTTTGGACCCACATTGTATACCTGTACAGCTTAAAATATTCAATTTATTCTTTAATCATTATTTTTGTATTTTTATATTTTTATAATTTTTTGAATATTCTTTATAATAATTATGTACAATAAAACAGGAATAAAAACCCAAATAAAACTCAAAATAAAAATGAATGTATATAAAATACACAGGTATTATATTATACCTATTTACATACCTATACAATACCTACATATATTTTATTTAATATACAAAACATATCATTAAAATAAAATAAAATATATTTATGTGTGTAAAAGCATTTTATAATTATATAAAATAAGAAATAAAAATAGTAAAATTAAAACACACAAAATAAAAATAAAAGAATAAAATACATAGGTAATATACCAATATAGGGTGTAAAAAGCAACTTGTAAAAATATATCTCATAAAATAAATAAAAATCACCATAAAATACTTCATAAAATTACAAATACTTTTTATTTAATAATTAAAATTTAATTAATTCATTAGCTATTTTAAATTGGTTTTATAAGGTTTTTTGTCAAGGAATTTTCTGGTTGGTCCACGTGGACCAACCAGAGAGCTCCATTGGTTGACCTCGGTCAACTCTCTGACCGAGGTCTGAACCTTGTCAGAAGTTGGTTTTGACCCCGGTTTCATCCATTTTTCGAGGACGCCTCGATCACCCTTTGATGATGGAATCTTCATGAAATCTCTTCCTCGAACAATGGTGAATCACGCCAAGCGATTCCTTGGACTGTGGAGCACCACATCAAGCTGACACCCTCCTTGAACTTCACGCCCCGACCACAGTTCAAAACCAAACCCCCGACTTCCCTTTGACCTTTGATCCTTCTTCCACCAAAATCACCCGAAAACCCCTAGCCCATCGCGTTCCTGGTGACAGCAGGAGGCGAATCGAGCCTGGGTTCGAGTCATCTGGTGTCGAATCGAAGCAGATCCAACCCTCGTCGGAGCTCCGCCGCGACCTCGTCCCGTCGTCTCTGGTGAGCCTCACCCCCTTCTCTTTCCTTTTTCTTGTAGCCCTAGCTTCGTATAGATCAACATAGTCGTCATTTAGATTTTCTTCGCGTTAATCGCCGTGAATCCTCGATCAAAGCCCACGGCGGAGCTTAGCTCTTCCTCCACTTTCCGGTTACCTCCATCATCGACAACCGCCAAGATCACCTCCATCTTCCTCCCCTTCACTCCGTCGCTCCGCTCCACCCTTCCATCTCCCTCGATCTTGCCCAGATCAAGCGATCGAGCTCCATTCTCCGCCGCCCGCCGGAGCTCCACGCCCGAGCCGCGCGCCACACCCATTTGACCCGAGAAACCCCCGGTTCGCCTCACCATGTTTTTGTGCTTCTCCCCTGCAGGTCAGAGCCCAAGAGAAGGCTCCATCGAGCCTCGAAGTCCCCAGGAGCAGCTGCCCAGGTCACCTCCGCCGTCCGACCACTTCAAGCCGTCTCAGGGCCACCCGAGACCTCCTTCAGACGCGGAGGGCCCCCAGGATCGTTTTGCACTTGACCCTAGGGCCGGAGAGGCTGTGTGTCGGCCGTATTCGCCCGCCAAAGCTCGCCGGGGGGAGTGTTCTTCGTGAACCTCTCCCCACCATTGGATCAGGAGCCCCCTCTAGGCGCACAGGAGCCGTTCGATCGCCTTCGCGCCCCGTCCA